>VXBN01013044.1:321812-350641 GCA_013397395.1 Sinosuthora webbiana | reverse complement strand
GCTCGCTCCGCCGCAGCGCCCGGCCCGGCCCGCGGGGCTCGGCGGCTCCGCCCGGCGCGGGGCGGTGCGGGACGCGGGGGCGGCGCTCGCAGCTCCGCCGCAGCCCGGGGAGCCGGGGGGATGCTGCCCGGAACGGCCCCGCAGGGTCGAGCCGAATCCGCATCTGGGCATCCCCCGCCACAGCCCGGGGGTCCCATCTACCCGCGCATCCCACTGGAGGATCTCATCCCCACGCCCACCTCACATTCCGGGGTTCCACCCACTCGGGGATCCCGTCCCCAGGCTCACCCCACCACACAGGGGCTCTCCCAGCCCTGGTTGGTGATCCTGGCAGAGCAGGGAGTTGCCCCCAGCACTCGCAGCAACTCCAGGTTTATTAAAAGCCATTTTGGGTGACAGACTGGCCAGACTCCCTCCTTGTTACCCACAGCAGGTAAAGCTGTGAGCACAGCTCGGGGGCTGCATCCCCTCAGGCCTGAGCCCTGCCATCACCGCGGCTCCTTCTCCTCCTCGATGTGTCCTTTCCTCACCGTGACTCGTCCTCGCTGTTTGCACTGCGGCTGGGCAGGGAAACCTCACAAGACAGGGGCTGCTTTGTGTCCGACAGGCCAGGGACAGCCCCGTCCAGGGGGATCCTGTGTGCACAGACAAGTTAGAGCAAGGGGGACAGAGAGCAAGTAACGTGATGGGAAATGATCTGGGAGACTCAGTCACGAGGTCATTGTTAAGATAATTCCTTGCTCGTTATCAGCAAATCTTCAGATTATCCATCTGCCCCCTTTTCATGGTTCAGGTTGCTCCTTCCTTTTGAATTTGGCTCAAAATGACCTTTGAAAACAAGCTGGTCACTTCGAGCCCAGATCCCCGCACAGTGTGAGTGCCAAGCACGGAATAATCAGGGCCTAATGAGCAAAAGCCTTTGCTGGATTAATCCAAACAGTGGTGAGGAATAAGGAGCATCACACAAAACTGACTGAAACCTCCCAAATCCTGCAGCGTGTTTGCTGATGCTTTTAACCCCGAGGAGGTCCCTGCTGCTCCCGTGCTGTGCCCTGACCTCTGTGTGGGCCGGGCTGACATTGCCCACGGCGCTGCTGCGGTGACAGGGACCATGAACGTCACCCACAGCCCCCATCCAGGGGCAGGTTTTACCATCCCACTGAAGCCAGGATGGTTCGCCAGCATGTTCTTATTTTTAGTGTTAATTAAGACAGGAAAAAAGAAGAGCCTCTGAGATTTATTTCTGACGGTGGGGTTGATAATTTGGGAAACAGCAGGGACAGGAAGGTACGTTGCTGGATGCGTTCCACGCTCCCTGCTCACCCTGCTCCTGCAGCTCCTTGTGACTTGAACCCCGATTTTGGAGGCCAAGAGTGGGGGAAGAATCCTCGATGGAGATGGGAAATTACACACCTGGGCCGGGGCTGAGGGTGGCTTGAAATCCACAGAACTCTGCTGCAGGGCTCTGCAAAATTCAGGGGTGGATCGTCCAGCGAATCTAATTAGGAATGAGCAGACCATCCCAAGCTGTAACATGCCAAGTAATTAAGCGATTAGTATTGATTGTTAGAATGCCTAATGAGCAGTTATCACTGAATGATTAATTAATCCAATCAAAAGAGCGATAAAAATTCTGCAGGTGTGATGATACCTTCTACTGAACGCAAAGGGAAGGGAGATCTCTCCCCATGGTGCCCACCTCCGGTTTCTATCCCAGGCACCTGGCACCAGGGGTGAACTCCCTGGGCTGCTGCCCCTGTGCAAGGGATCTCTCCCCTCCCCAAAATTCCCCTGGCACTGCCAGGATGGGCTCCAGCATCAGGCAGGCACCCAGAGCTGTGCAGCTCCAAGGTGAGGAGAACGGTCCCGCAGTCGCTGTCAGCATCCAGAAGATGCCGGGATCAGCCAACGCTCATCTCCTCCCTGGGAATTCTTTCACTCGCTGCCTTGATTAAGTCGCTTCAGTTTCTCCTGGTCAAAGCCCTGTTAATCCCAGCTAAGCCCGCAGCGTGCCGCACGCTGGCCTCCGATCACTTCCCTGCCAGGCGGTGGCTCTGCGGGCACGTCCCCAAGAGCACCGTGCCCTCGGGACACGGGAGCTCGCGGGGCAGCCCCAGCCCTGGAGCGGTCATTTGCTGGCCCGTACCGTCATATTTACCTGACTAAATGATAATGAGTAAACGATCTCCAGCCAGAGCTAACAGCAGTGCAGAGCAGCCCTGACTCGTGAGCAGGGACCCCCAGCCATCCATCCATCCCTCCAGAGCACGCTGTGCTGCCCACTTTCCTCTGGGTGGGATGTCAGAGTTGGGTGACAGTTGGGACATCCCAATGCCATGACCCGCAGTGCCCAGAGCTGCTGGTCCCCAACCAAAATAGGGGCACACGCTCACCCCCCTCTCCTCTGCCATCAGGATCAGCCCCATGGCCACAAACCAGAGGGATTTCTGCCCCGGGCGGGCTGCGATGGCACCCGGCATTCCCAGGCAGCGCCGCAGCTCCGGAGATGATGGATCCGGGCTTTAATGCTCTTTTCTGTGCATCTTTGAAGGATTTGAGGCTGATCGCCCGCGCTTCCTGCGTGGCATCCACAGCTGGCTCTGCACAGCCCGTCAGCTGCCTCTGCTGCCTGCCGGGTCCTGCCGGGCTGAGCGCAGCGGTTATAATTAGAAATGCTAATCAGCTCTTGTGTTTCTGGCTTGACAGCCCTGCCACCCCCAGCACAATCTTCCCTCCAATCTGTCCTGTGCTCGCCCCCTCCGCTTCCTCTCCAAATCCCTGCTACTTGTAATTAAGCACTACGAAGTTTAGGGGGGGTTGAATGGAGGTGCCGGGGCTCGTTGGATGTTTTGAGCCAGGATTGCAGCCCCCACAGAGCTCCTGGCTTGCTGGGAACTGTTTGGAGGTCTCACCCTTCATTCACCACCATCCCCTTGGGTTCGGGACACACCAGGGATGTCCCTGGCCCTGAACTATGAGGTGGAAGCTCAAGGGCTCTGCAGGCAGTGCTGGGGTTAAAGGCACAGGGTGGTGGCTGTGGCTGGGAGCCCTGCGGTGCTGGCTCTGGAAGGGGAGCTTCTCTCATTGGGATTTCCATCATGTGCCAACCGTGGGCGCTTCCCAGCCAAGGAGGAAAGGGAGCTTGCAAAGGAGCTCGGAGAAGGAGGCTGAGCAAGCAGATCCCTGCACTGGCTTCGATTATGGAGTTATTCATCAGCAGGTCTTGCTCTGCGAGACACAGCCCCAGGGATTCCTCCCTCACCAGTGCCCACAGACAGCCCCTGCCAGCCCCTCCACACGAGAGCCAGGGCACAGCTCTTACCCGGGGCGTTTGGCTCCCAAAGTCGGGCATTTGGCTCCCAAAGTCAGGCCTGGCCAGGGAGATATTCCTTGGAGCAGGCAGGGGGCTCAGCTGGCCTCAGAAGAGACGGAGATGCACAGGTGGGATGAGCAGCTCTGGACACAGCTTTTAAGTCAGCCTTCATCTCCCTGATTATCAGCTTCAGTGAGGAGAGAGGGTACAGTTTGGAGGGTTGGTGTGCAGAAGGTTTCCAAGAAGGCAGTGGCTGTGTGAGCAAAAGAGAATCCCCCACCCTCACCTCCTCTGCCCAGGGGCCTCACGCTTCACCTGGGACACATCTGCTCACTGCAGCATCTCCCAGCATGTGAATCAACAAAGGGCTCTCCCTCCTCAGCACAATTTCTCCCCGGAGAAAGGGAAATAAGAGAAACAAGGAGTTATCACAAAAAGAGCGCGGGAGGGGCAGGGCATGGTGGCTTCAATGACGATGCACTCGTGAAAAGGCACCAGCAGCACAGGCAGCTGACTGGGAAAGCTCTGGGGAGAAGTCAGATTGGATTTGTCATGACTAATTGACTCCCTCCAGCACTGTGGTCCAGCTTTCATGCATGGCATGAGCAGGGTCCCAAGCATCCAGGAATTAATGAGGGTCTGACCCTGTCTGCTCAGCCACTTGAGTTTTGCCAGTGCAGACAGCTGGCTTAAGAGGCCCTTTTATCCTCTACATATCAGATCAATTTGGATAGTTATAATCTAGTCCTGGTGAAAGCTCGGAGCAGACTTTATTGCCCAACCAGCTCAAAGAGAAAAAAAGCAAGCAAGAGGGAGAGGTCATGCTGAACTATTGATTGTGCTGCTTCCAGATTGGCCTCAGCAGAGAGCTCACCCGGGACAGTTTGCCTCTATCTCCTGCTAATGCTGCTCCATTGATCTTCTGTGACAGGCGGCAACTACAAGATTTTTTGAGGTTGGAGTCATTAAGAAGCATTAATCAATAACAGAGGAAACAGAGAAAGAGCAGCTGTTTGTTTCACGCAGACATATTCCCCGTGCGGATTTTAGCCCGCTGAGGTGTGCGTGGTTTATTTCCAGGGAGGCGTGCCAGGAAAAGAATTCACCTGGACTCCGGCACTTGGAGGAGATCCTGAAGCCAGTTGCAACACACTGGCAGCTCCAGCAGGGCTGTGCAATGAGAGGGCAGCACCTGGGGAGTTTGTGGCATCCAATTCCAGGTACCCTGGCACCCTACCCAGCAAATGCCCAGACCCCCTGTTCCCACACAGGCACCTCAGGAAGAGACGGGCACTGATTTCACGTGCCCAAAGACCTGGGTGCTGCTTTCACGTTGTGCTTCTACTAAACAAAGCTGCTGCCTGGCCGTGGTGCAGCCAATCCCTGCAGCCTGTTCCAGGATCCAGCCCTGTGTGAGCTCAGCCCCAGCCCAAATTCATTCCTGTGGCAAGACCGGAGTTGTTCACAAGAAAAACGGTCTTTGTGCTGAAAGCACCCCGGGCTGCTCCGCTCCCTCCCGCCCTGCCCGACGGTGTCAGTACATTTCCACTGCTCCATGGTGGCAACACGCCTTTTTCTCCTCCAGCAGCGCCTGTGTTCAGCACCAGCAAGTGTCTGTGCAGGTGCTGGAGCCCATTTTGCCTTGGAGAGGCAGAGAAGGGAGTAGGAGACCAGCTCAGGAGCAGGAAGATGGGATCATCTTTAAAGGTGGTGGTTCTGGCACCAGCAGAGCAACCAGCAGCATTTGGGGTGATGTGGGGCTGGGGCGGGGCTGCAGCTGCCCATGGCTGAGCTCAGCTCCAGGAGCAGCCCTGTGACACAGAAATGATGTCGAATTCTACCCCTGGACTTAGCCCAAAAGCCCTTTTGTCCTGCTGTGTGCCACAGAGCTGGCACACCCTGTGAGCACAGTGCTGGCAGGCCTGGCAACCCAGGAATGCCACACTCAGTTTGGGGAGAGAGCAGGACAGCACAGAGAACATGCCACGGGATACTCCAGAGTAAGGGAAATGTCCTTCAGGAGGCAGGGATGGAGATTCCAGTGGAAATCAGTGTCCCCTTCTGGGCACACCTTGGCTCGACTCCCAGAGCCCCAGTGTCCCACTTTGCAGTGGTCAGTACTGCAGATCCCCAGGGAAACAGGATCTTCCCAGTTCCTGTAGTTACAGCCACACATCCCCAGCACAGGGATCAGGGGCTGCAGGAGAGGATTGCTGGTTCAGGTTGCACAGGTGGGGCACACACAGCCCATAAACACCTGGCAGTCCAACCCTGGAGACACACCCAGAGCTCAGCACCACCGGCTGAATCCAGATCAATCCAGTGGGATTCGTTATGGGAGTCCAGACCAGGCGGACTCTTTATGGGAACGTGGGAGATGCAACAAACCCCTCTCCAGTCCCACGTTGTACAAAAGAAGCCCTTGGCTCACAGCTCTGCCTTCCCTGCTCAGTCCATCAGCCTCCAGCCACCCAGCCCCTTCCACCAACACAAAATCTATCAGAGACAATTTGATTTCCCTTATTTACACATGACATTTGGGAGGAAGCCTAATCGTATTGCAACTTGGAAAAAAAATGTGATTCCAATTTTACATCCTTGTGCCTGAAAGAGCTCGAGAGCTGCAGCCAGACAAGATGTCCTGTACTGGGCACACTCTCATTTCTGAGCATGGTGCAGACACCATGAGGTGCAGGGGGATTTCCAGCCTGTGGTTACAAACGTTAATGCAACACTCAGATCTGGAAGTCTCGTGCTTTTGCTACCTCCTGTTTTTGGCAAAGTCTACCAGGAGTGAAAAAATAAAAGCCAGTGCTGGGGGGCTTGGTGGTGTGTTAACCCCAGCTGCAATCCCTGCCTGATGTGCGCTGGCTCTGCAAACACAAATCCCCAGCCTCCCTGTGGGGTGCTGCCGTGGCATTGCTCTGTGGATCAGCATCCTGCCTTGTGTCCTGCGTGGATTTCAATCCACACCTGACTGGCCTGAACCGCCCAGCAGATGATGTCTTACTTTTTCAATAGAGTTGTAGGTGAGTAAAGGTTACAGGAAGGAAGGTTCAGATTGTTTAACAGCCTTTTTAAACACGTTTCTCTCTTAATTGCCTCTTCCCAGAGCCAAAGTCCCTTGGGCTCTTTGCCTTTCCAGTGGCCAGTGGAGGCTGTGCCTGCCGAAGCTGGGGCAGTTTAGCAATCTCATGCTTCTGGTTCTTGTGCAAGGCTCTGATGCGAGCGGGGAGCTGCAGCGCTCACGCTGAAACCACGCTGAGTCACCAGCCGGTCCCTCCCCGAGTGTTTACTCTGTTGTCACCAGAGCGCTGACGTGTGATTAGCGAGGAGCCCGGCAACCACAGGGAGCGTGGCCATGGAGCCAGCGTGGAGGCTGAGGGTCAGGCTGATGCTCTGCCCCTGCCACCCCGGGCTCATCATGAGCTTCCCCGCTGCCCACACAAGGAGCAGCAGGAAAATTTCACCTTTCACCTCCCATGTGCCCATTTCCCCGTCCCAGGCGACAGGGAAATGAGATTCACCCACATCCTTTGCACAAGCTGCTGTTAGCACCATCCTCACCAAGCTGACTGTGGTGCTCCCGACCAGGGCAAACCTCTTCGCTGTCTTTGCCAGGATGACACTTCCAGGAAAACTGATGGCAGCCAGTGATGTCAGCCCACGGGGCAGCCTTGCTTATGGATGCAAATAAGGTCCAGGTCCCCAGCCTGCAGCCCTGCCCGTGTGGGAGAGTTACACAGGGCAGACACGTCAGTGCTGTGATGCTGGGCTGTCCTGTGTACCCTGAGCAACACAGAGGTGACACACAGTGACACCAGGCTCTGACATATCTCCCAAAGCCAGCAGGTAACTCAGACAGGTGCAGAGGGCAGAGGACAGATCCGTGGATGGATGGATGGATGGATGGATGGATGGATGGATGGATGGACAGACAGACAGAGGTCTGGAAGGAGTTAAAGCAGATGCATGGATCACCTCACTGTCCCCAAGCCCCTGACAATGGAGGCTGCTGTGCAGCACCCAGCACGAGGGGTTGGTGCTGAGGACTTTGTACAGCCCACGGCGTCATGCTCTCAGCCCTTCCTGTGCGGGCTCCCGGCCTCACACACACATGCCACGAAAAGGCCACGAACGAGGATGTTTGGCTGGCTGTTTCCTCCTCCCCCCCCACTTTAATGTCACCAAACCCAGCTGCTGCTTTCAACACGCGGCCCTTGGCAGGAGGCAAAGGGAAGCAGGCCGATGAGCTGCCAGAGGCGCCGTGGGAAGCCAAGGGCAGAGGCAGGGTGAGGCAGCATGAGGGAGATTTTCCACAAATGCAGCCTTCCTTCGGCACAGCCGGCATCTCCAGAGGGTCCTGCCGAGCACCCACCCACCCAGCCCTGAGCCTCCTGCTGCTCTACAACCTGCTCAGCCAGGAGATGGACACAGTCCTCCTTCCTTCCTACCCCTCCGAGTATTTTCCCTCTCTTCCCTTCTCCATATGTGGGAGATGTTCTCCTTGGCTCTGTTTCTTTTCCAGTCAGAAGCTAGTCATCCACAGCGAGGTCACGTGTTGTTGCCAAGGGAAGCAATAAATTTAGGCAAATAAAAGATAAAAGAACACAGCCAGATTATTCTAAGGCAAGGGTAATGCTTTGGGCTGCATGGCCCTTCATGGACCCAGGCACAGAAATCCCACCAGCAGCAATGCTGCGCGGACCCTTCTGCTTGGCACTTGATGGGTTCTTGCTCCTGCCAGGGATTCTGGGCCCTGCTCAGCTACACTACCTGCAGGGCACCCTTCTACCATGTTTAAATAACCCAGCCAGTAGTTTAAACATGCAAAACACACAGCACAATCGAGCAAACCCGAGTTTTTTGAGAATTTGGAACTGCTTCATCCTGGCTGCCTACGCTCAGGAGGACAGGGATGGGGTCACCTTTGCCTCTGCCCCAAAATGGCCACGTTTCAGGGTGATGAGGTGATCCTCGTATAGCACAGCGGGCAGAGGCTCTCAGGCCTTTTCCATCAGGCAGTTTGTTATGAAAATGTTAACGCACAGGCTGCCGTCATCTGGCAGCACCGCTGCCTGCCTTATGAAATAACTCGGCGTGACAGCTCTGCTCGCTCGCAGGCAGGCCCGTGTCTGGCTTCTAATCTGGCATCAGGAAGCGCTCCCCTTCCTTGAGCTGCAGACTAATATTAAATGTTTCATTTGCATTACTCCAGATAACACGCTGGAGAGCGTGGGGAGAAGGGGATGGCAGCCAAGCTCCGCCAGGAGCCCACACGTGGAGCATTGCACCAACCCCGCCATGCCGGCTCTGTTCGCCCCGCTCGCCGCCGGCACCGCGGCCCTGCCGGGATTTACATTTCAGATTCCCGACGTCAGCCAGCGTTTACGAGCTCGGCGGATCGGCCCCGGTGACAGATCACCGGGGACTTTCTTTCTGTGTTGACAAAAGCGAAAAGTCATGAGGATAACACAGAATCGCTCCGGGCCCAGCGTCTGCTCAGCCGCAAAGGTCTCGGTGACTTCGCAGGCATATGTTGGCTGGCACGGCGCTGGAGCCAGGCTCCCTGAACAGCCCAACACGACACAGGCAGCGGGGATTAATCTAATGCTGTGTGGGGATGCTAATACAATAAGGGCTCTTTGTGGCATTAGCTGCAATCATGAGACCAGCTCTGAGATGTCATTGCCTGGCAGCTGTAGGGAGCTCTCCGTAGAGAAGGAGCTTGTCTCCTGCTCCCAGCCCTAAAGCTGCTGCGGGGCAGGGAAAGTACAGGGAGCCCTCCCTTTTCTGGTGACAGCTCGTTTGGGAACAGCACGCAACCTCTGTTGGTGAATCCAAGGACAGCTGAGGGAACAACGGTTATTTTAACAGGGCTAACACTTCTCTTGAACACTTCTCCAGGAGCTGCAAAGCTGTGGATGCCAAGGGGATGCTCAGAACCACGGGGTCACATCTTACCCCGGTGGAGTCTCCACGGAGACTCGCAGGACTTTGGTTCCGCTATTAAAAAGTGTTGCAAAACCAGCCGAGGTCAATTAATGGGTTGTGTTGGTTCCAGCAGACACTTTCATCTCCTATATCAGCCTTTGTACCCACAGAGCTTCAGGACCTGATACTCTCCTAACACCAGTGCCAGCAGGAAAAGCTCCATCCTGCTGAGCACGTTTGTGCCGCTGGAAAACCAGCATCAAGCACCAGCAGAGAAAGTGGGCGAGGGTCTATGAGGGTCCCCAAACCTCACACGGTGCCCTGAGGGACACAGACTCCCTCACAGCATGGAGGACCTCAAAGCCTTTCCACGGCACCACGCAGGCAGTGAAAATTCCCCACGTGGCACAAAGAGGGTCCCAAGCTTCCACAGGGCTCCACGAGGGAACCAAAACTCCATACGGTTCCATGAGGGTCCCGAACTTCCACAGGGCTCCATGATGGGACCAAACCCCCCCCCCATAGGGTCCCATAAGGATCCCAAACTTGCACAGAGCTCCATGAGGGGACCAAACCCCCCACACAGGGTTCCATGAGGAGGATCCCAAACTCCCACAGCCCTCGATGAGGGGACCAAACCCCTACAAGCGGCTCCACGAAGGTCCCAAACTCCCACAGCGCCCCACGAGGCGACCAAACCCCCACAGGGCTCCACGAGGGGGACCAACGTCCTCCCTCCCCCGGCCACCGCCACCCGGGGCCCGCCCGGCCGCCTCAGGAATCCCCGCTCCACCGGGAACATTCCCCGACCGCCCGTCCCGCCCCGTGAGGGAGCGGCGGGGCGGGCCGGGCCGCCCACATAAGGCGGGCTCAGCGCGGGGCTACCCGGGGAGACGGCGGCGGTGGCGGCCGGTCCGGGTGGAGCCGTCATGGAGCTGGGCTGGCTGCTATGGGGCACGGCCGTGCTGCTGCTGCTCCACGTCCTCATGGTGCTCAGCCCCACCGTCAACTTCGCGCTGCGCATCAGCTTCTACTGCCTGCTGTGCATGGTGTCCTCGGCGCTGGCGGCCGTCGCCTGCCTGCTGGTCAACGGCGGCCGCACCGTTAAGAACATGAGGTGAGGGGGCACCGCGGGGAGCGGGCGCTGGGGACAGTGGTGTCCCCCCCCCCCCCGGAGCATCTGTCACATCGGTGGCAGCGCAGCTCCTGGGGTCAGGCTCAGGGGGAGCTGTCCTGGCCCGTGGCTTGGGGATGAAGCGCCTGGAATGTGGCGGAGGAGGCTTTTTTTGGGGGGGTGTGAAAGCTGCAGGAGAGCGGTGTTGGCTGAGAGTGGCGGAGCGCCGGAGCAGGCTGCCCGTGGGGTGCTGAGGAACTACCTGTCTGGAGACATTCCAAACACACCTGTGTCGCCGGGTGACCCTGCCTTGGCAGATGTGAGCGATCTCTAGAAGGTCCCTTTGGATCCGGACAACTGGGCGGTTGTGTTTGGGGTGTTCCCTGCCCCAGGAGCGGAGGCTGGCAGGCTGTGTGCAGGGCACAGCTCTCCTGCGGCTGCTGTCAGGCACTGTGTCCCCTGACAGGACATCTGTGGCCGGGGCCAAGGGGCTGCTGTCATCCAGCACCTCCTCTCCATGCCAAGCTACATTCTAAGGGCAGAGCTGGCGCTTCTGCTGGGCAGCACAGGACAGCTCATTTCCTGCTTTTGCTCTCCCCTAGGCAGCTTTTTTACCTGTGCTGACCGCGTTGTGTGGATGCAGGGGAAAGGAGAGCCTTAACACATCCTTTAGGATCAAAGGTTGGCAGCATCTCAGCAGGTGGAGCTTGGACTTTGCTTTGCAGTGTGGCTTTCAGTAGGGCTCAGGGCAGAGGGAACGGGCACAGGACACTCATGTGTTGCCTTGAGGGCTGTGCCCTGCCCATCCCAGCTGGTGCCGTGGCCCCAGGCAGACTGCTCTGCTATCTCCTGGCTCTCTCCAGCTTTGGTTGCCTTGGCTCGCTCAGGAGCAGCTTTCCAACGCTCAGCCAGCTCTGCAGCTGGGAGAATTTGTGATGTCAGTAGCATAGACGTTATCTTTTTATTCCCCCCCCAAAAATAAACCCTCTAAATTTTATGTAAACTTCAAGGAATTATTTGGGAGCGAGAGCTTGCGTTGGATAACTCCTCGTGTTGAAACCCAGGGCTGAATTTTGGCCAGAACCGCCCTTTTCCTGTAACTTAAGCCTGTTGTTTCCGTGTAGTGGCACTGGCTGGAGATCCTGGTGATGTATCCCAGCCCTGGGGAGGTCTGTGGCTGAGGTGATTCAGTGAGTTCCTTACTTCTCCCACATCCCAGGCTGCTTATTCCAGCTTGGGAAAGGAGGCTGGAGCAGAGCATGTGCTGGTGGACAGACAGTGATAATAGTGTTGCTGCCTGGCGCAGAACACCCCGTTCTTGCTGTGCTGCTGGCTCCAGTGTCAAGCTGGTGTGACTTGGAAGAGGTTACCCAGGCTGTCTGATAGAGACAGAACTGTTTATCTGTGGTAAAACATCTTGCAAGAGCTTCCAATCTGGTAAGGAGACTTCAGCAGTCCTTGAAAATCAGAGTATCCTAAACAAGCCTCTGTGACTGGCTGTGGAGCAGAGCACGTGGATCTGGGGGCTGCTGGCTTTCGTACTCAGACTGTAAGGGATGCAGTGAAAAGTCCCATTCCCTGTCGTTTTTGTGCTCCTTGTGTCTGGCAGTAAGTGCACTGCTTTCACAGCTCTCTGCTCGGGTTTTTGATTCCAGCTGAGAAGCTGCTCACGGGGTCGGAGAGGACTCAGATCCATCCTTTAACCCTGTGGGTGACGTGGCCAGCCCAGCAGGGCTGCTGGTCACCCCATCCTTCTTTGCCTGCTCTGAGCTCTGCCCCTTTGCCTCTTTCAGCGCCTCACGCCACATCTTGTGCAAGGAAAGTCTGTCCCCGGGCTGGCAGGAGGAAGCTGGATGGTTGCTCTTGAGTAATGTGTAACCAGCCTCTCCCAGCAGCCGCCGAGCACCGTGACTTCCAGAGCGGTGACCTCTTTTTTGGTTGGCAGGCAGAAGGGAGGAGAAGTGTGATTTAGGTCACCCTGGTGGCCTGGCATCCCCCATGACCTCACTGGTTGGTGTCACCCTGCCTCTTCACACCTGTAACCGTGTCTGGTCACCTGGACTGCACCCCTGTAACCTTGGGGCGGGCTGTGGAGCTCAGCATTCCGCGCACCTCCCTGTGTCCTTTCCCTGGGTGGGGCTCTTCGCAGCAAGTTGAAGTGAGGACTGATAACAGTGTCACCTCGGGGCATTGGCCTGGCCTGAACTCTGGTGTCACAGCCAGCTCTGGTTGCCTGCACAGGGGGACACCCCACGGAGATGTGAACCCTGCTGTGGGTGGGAGCAAGCTGGGGGAAGCCCTGTGGCTCAAGAGTTTATGGAGACTTTTGGAGAGCAGGTGCTAGGAGCTAAGCCAGGATGAGATGCTGTCCAGGTGGTCACCTCCCACCTGAGTGACAAGGATGCTTCTCAGGGGGATGGTGCTGCACAGTTCCCAGGCTGGACCTGTTGGTGGGGACAAAGCTGACACTGTCCGTCAATCTCCTGCTGCAGGAAGGAAAGCTCCATCCCCTGTCTGCCAGGGAGAAGGTGGCCCTGAGGCAGGACATCCAGGTGCTTGCTGGAGGGCAGGTCAGCTCTGGAGCCAGCTCTAGGGGAGAGCAGAGGCAGGCTGGTGACTGTTCCTGGGAGCGTTGTTCACGTGCAGGCTCCTCTGCCACCTGTCCTGGGAAGTGGCTTCTCCCTTGCCCAAAATAGCCCCTGTGTTCTGCCAGCTTCTGCCTGTGCCCTTTGGCCTAGCTGGAGAGTCCCCAAGTCCCCAGGTCAGGGGGTGGCATAGATGGTCCCTGCTCCCGTGGGCTGACAAAAGCATGGAAATGTGCTCCAGCGTTGGCATGGCTGAGGGGAGCTGCTGGAGTCTCCCAGCTGGGAAGAGCTGGGAGCTCTGTCAGACCTGTAGATCCACTGGGGAAGGGCAGAAGCTTGAGCATGGGTTTGCTTGGGGGCACCCAGCCTCTGCCAAGCCACGTGGGCAGCATCCTGTTTGCTGCCTCCATCCTTGCCTTGTGCAGGGAAGTGTTTCTCACCTTCACTCCCCTCCTTCTTTGGGCTCCCCAGGTTTGTTTCTATCACTGAGCAGCATCTTCCAGCACTGCAAGGAGCAGACCTGGCAGAGCCTTCCTTGGGTGTTGGGTGTGCTGGGGAGTGGCAGCTCCTGGAGAATTGTTTGAATGACTTGTGGGGCCCTCCTGTTTGCAGGAGGAAGAGCCTGGTAGCACCAGGGCAGCCCAGAACTGTGGCACTGAACAGGGCAAATGAGCAACACTCCTGGAGCATGTGGGACCCTGCAGGGGTGACACCTGGGTTGACCACAGCACAAATAAGACTGGAGGTTCTCTGTCCTAGAGCTCTTCTTGTCTCCTTCCACCCCCACTGGGTATTGCAGCCCCTCCCCTCCCTGCCCTGCTCCTGACTGCTTTTCTCTTCTGCAGAATCATCAGAGCTTTTGTCAGGCCCTTCAAGTATTTCTTTGGCCTGAGGTTTGAGGTGAAGGGACTGGAGAACTTCAAGGTGGAGGGCCCTGCCGTCATTGTGTCCAACCATCAGAGCATCCTCGACATGATGGGTGAGGAGCTGGTGGGAGGGAAGAGAACATTTCTCCTGCTCACTACTGGGGGAAGTCCTGCTTGTTCCCCTGGTGCAGCTTTCCCATCAGTGCTGGCTGTGGGAAGGGTCTCCTGCCACTCTGAGCAATCCCACACCTGTGCAGCACCCTGGGTACTGCTGTCCTTGAGGTGCTGGCCCAGCACGTGTGCCAGTGGCCCTGCTGGACTCCCTGGGGCTGGGGAATGACCCTCTGGAGGGGTCCTGCAGCCCCCTTGCCCCACTAACTCTGCTGTGTGCCAAGCCTCCTGCTCTCAGAAGCCAGGAGAGAAGCAAGGCACCAGCCTGTCCCTGGTGGCCCTGTCCTTGCCCTCCCTGAGTGCAGGCAGGGGGTGTGACCGCTGGGTCTTCCCCTCTGCCGTCCCACTAGGGCTGATGGAGGTCCTGCCTGACAACTGTGTCCAGGTGGGCAAGAAGGAGCTGATCTACGTGGGCAGCGTGGGGCTCATCATCTACCTGGGCGGCGTCATCTTCATCAACAGGAAGAGAACCAGCAGCGCCAAGATGGTGATGTCAGAGGTGGCCAAGACTATGGTGGCTGAGAACGTGAGTGTCACGGGGTGGGGTGGCACAGGGTGGGGGGATTGTGGCACTCCTGGTGCTGGCTCTTGGCAGAGCTGGCCGGTGTCTCCCACCGCTGCCAGAGGGTTTCTGGAGCGGAGCCTTGTCTCTCCACGTGCAGGTGAAGGTGTGGGTATACCCAGAGGGCACGAGGAACTGCACTGGGGATTTGCTGCCGTTCAAGAAGGGAGCATTTCACCTCGCTGTCCAGGCACAGGTAACGCTGCTTTGCCCCTGCATGGGCGCCCTGGGTGCTTAGGCAGTGGCACTGCACGCTGGCCATGCAGCGTGTGGTTTGTTTGCTCTCAGATGAGCAGGTAACACCTGCTCAGGTAAACCAGTGGTGGCAGGAGTGCTGCCCAGCAGCAGCCAAGAGCCTTTTCCATCCCCTCTGGGCACGAGCTGACCCTGGGCACGAGTGGCTGCAGACAGTGGAGAATTGCCCTGTCCTCTCTCCTGCCTGCCTCAGTCCTGGTCCCCTCTGGAGGGAGGAGTGTGAGGGACAGGCACACTTGATCCCTCTCCCCAGGCTTTCCTGGCAGCATGGCAGGGCAGTGCCTGTGCCCAGGGCTTCCTGGGGGGTATGGCTGCAGCCCAGAGCTCGCTCCTGGCAGAGAGCCCCGTGGATTCTTTCCTGGGGAAGCCCAAAGCTGTTGATTCATTCCTCAATCCCCCAGGTTGAAATAGTGTAGCGGTGATTCAGGATTGTTAATTCTTTGTGCTTTAGAGCAACATCTGGGCTTGCTCTGTGTGAAAATAGCTGCTGCCTCCCTGGCAGCCATATGGCAGCTCTTGGTATGTCTTTTCTCTCCAAAATGACAGCATCCATGAGCATTTAGTGAGGCAAACAGCTTCAGCCAGCCAGAGCTGTCTCAGGAGCAGGGTGCTTTGCCTGGGCGCAGCGCTGGGGCAGTGTGCCAGACGCTGGGATGACTTGAGGCCTCAGGGGAAACTGGTTTCCCCAGGAGAGGTGTTACAGCAGGGATTTTGGGGAAGGGAAGCGGTGCCAGCTGTCTCACAGGGTTCCTTTGGCCAAGCCCAGGGTGTAGTCTGTGCTGTACCATCCCCATTCCTGCCCGGCTGATGCAGCCAAGGCAGAGCCTGGCAGCTGCTGGGAGGAAAGGATGACATGGAGCCGGTCCCCGCCTCTGCTACACCCCCCTGAGTCACCAGCTGTAGATCCTGGCTGTGTTACCAGCACTGGAACAACAGCTCTGCCTGCCCTCCTGGCCCTGTGTCTGTCTGAAGCTTCCCCAGGAGAAATAGATAACAACTGGTGACTCCTTTTCTTAGAAACTGAAAGCAGAGCAGCCAGCCTGCCCCGGTCACGTGCCTGTACAGCAGGCAAGGCCTGTCAGAACAGGCAGCCGGCAGTGTTTGATTGCAGGACAGAAAATACCTGGGGTTTGAAGCCTCACTTGGGTCAAGGAGCCCGAAAAGCCAGCGCTGAGCTGGGGCTGGAGTGGAACTTGGCCCTGGTTCCTTGAGTTCCCCTGTGCCTTGAGTTTTTGGGGAGTGGTTTTGATTCCGTTTTGACTGCTGATCGTTCCAGCCTTTGTTTGTGGGGCTGTGTGTGCCCTGCGTGTCTGAGAGCCAGGCCGGGTCAGCTCTGCTGTGTGGGATTTGCTGCCTGTCTCTGGCCTGCCCTGAGCTGCTGAAGTGCCAGTAACTCCTCTTTTTTCTTCCCTTCCCCAAGGTCCCAGTGATCCCTGTGGTGTATTCCTCCTTCACCACCTTCTATAACCCAAAGACGAAGCTATTTACATCAGGTAACAAAGAGTCACTTGGAGACAGGGCTGCTGTTGTCCCGTGTGGAGATCTGGCTCCCCCCTGCCCCGAGGGTGTG
The DNA here is from genome assembly GCA_013397395.1 of Sinosuthora webbiana. Classification (NCBI taxonomy): domain Eukaryota; kingdom Metazoa; phylum Chordata; class Aves; order Passeriformes; family Sylviidae; genus Sinosuthora; species Sinosuthora webbiana. The sequence goes on along the minus strand of VXBN01013044.1, from coordinate 334,271 downwards.
GGAGGGAAGCAGAGCTGGGGTGAACAGGAGGAGCCCTGCTGGGAGATGTTTGGAGGGAGTTCAAAGCACTTGGCACCAGAGCCTGGGCTGGGTTTACTCAGGAAGGGCTGTAATTAAATACACCGAGGGATGTTTTCATTAAAAATTGGTTACCACCTCCTGCTCTGGGCAGGCTCTGGCTGGGATGGCAGTTTGGGGCACAGGGGGATTTATTCTGGGTGGCACAGCTGTTGGAGCTGGGATCTGCCTGTGCTCCAGGGGTGGATGCCTGAAGCCCTGGGAGGGGAGGGGGCATTGAGGGCTGTGCTGGGGCTGTCCAGGGTGGGCAACAGGGCAGAGAACAGAGCTCCTGTGGCGTGTGGGCTTCTCACAGGCTCCTCTCTTGTCCCCAGGCAAAATCAAGGTCGAGGTTCTGCCTCCAATAGAGACCAAAGGGCTGACGTCAGACGATGTCACCGACCTCACTGACAGGTGCTTCAGCACCATGAGGGAGACCCTCTTCAAGCTGTCAGGCCGTCCAAGCGAGGCAAGGGACTCATCCTAGAGGCTTCTCCAGTGCTGTCACCCTGTGGTGGTGGCTGAAGGGACTTATCTGTTCTTGCCAAATACTGAAGGAACTTCTTCTCCTCTGCAGTGATTTCTGACTCTTGGGAGCACCACAGACTGGCACACACCAGGGGTGTCAAAGCCAGCGCTAAGGTTCCCCTTTGAGTGGATTTCTCTTCACTTTCTCACTTTGAAATGTCTCCTTTCTCTGAATTTCTCAGGCATCAAATTCTGTGCAACCAAAGGGCTCATGCAAATGACCAGAGAGGTGAGTTTCCCCCAGCTCTTGCAGCTGGCACGGGGGTGACGGCAAAAACCTGCCTGGAGCCTGAGCTCTGCCTCGTGTGACTGTCCCTGCACCTGTGTTCCTGCAGGCTCAGCTCGTGCTGGCCTGGCCCTGTGATGTCCCAGGTGGGAACCACCAGGCAGCAGTTTGTATCAGCACAAACCTTGATGCTCAAACGGGGCTGAGAACCGGCTGAAAAAAAAAAAAAAATCCAGATTTTGGCTTTTCAGCAGCACTTTGGGAGTGTGGTGTCCTCCCCGGACACCCACCGGTGGGACTCACGAGCCTGTCCCCTTGAGCTGCCCTTGTGTCACCACAGCGTCACTGCTGCCAGCTCCCTGCCGTGGCTCAGCCTGGTCACATCGCGGTGCCTGCAGTGCCCCTTACGGAGGCAAAGGGCTCCGTGGCGCTGGTTTTGTCGCTTGTCATGGTCAGCACTGGCCGAAAGATGGTGCCTGTCCCGCGTCTCCGCTGATGGGCGAGGCGGAGCTGCCGCTCTCCGCGGCCTGTAAAACCCCTGAGGGGCCACGGGGTGGGCGAGCTGCAGCTGGAACGGGGCTGGGAAGGCTTGCAAGGCTTCAGCTCCCCCTTTGTGGGGGGACATAAACCCCTTTCCCAGGGGTTCCCCTGTGCTTTGGGGTGACGGACCAACAGAGCTCCTGGATCCCTCGCCGGGAGCTGTGGAATGTTGATGCCCTCGGAGGCTGGGTGAGCTCCAGGGCTCCTGTAGCTTTAGCTCTGCTGTTCAGGGCACGGGGGAACTTGGGATAAGCCACCTGGGGCTACTCAGGTAACCAGCACACCCAGCTCCTGCAGCCTGCATTGGTGGAGTTGTGTTTGTCTGGCGTTTCGGGGCGAAAGCCTCGGCTGGGAAAGGCAGGGAGCTCCGTGGAAGGAGCCTTTGGTGCTGCCAGGGGCTTCGTTGGAGGGGCCTTACAGTACAGACTCAGGGGATGGGAAGGGTCGGGGTGGTGGGAGGATGGGAACCAAACCAGCACTTTGTGAGAGGGGCAGATAAAGGGCTGTCATAGGGGGTTGAACCCAGGAGGGCCCTGGGAGGGCTCCTGGGGAGGGGAACCATGTCTGACTCCTCCTGGGAGGAGGGAGCAGTGCCTCTGTGTGCAGTTGTCTGCTGTTCACTTTTAATCGGGCTGAGAATGTCATGTGCTTTACAAAAAAAAATCAAGGAAAAAGAAAAGAAATTACACCTTTGGTTATTTAAATAAAGAAGCCTCTTGGTCTTGTGTGGGGGCTGAGGGAGGAGGAGGGGGGGTGCTGAGCCCTCAGCACTTGCAGGGGGTGGGTTTGGTGATGGAGGGGCAGGGGTGTCCTTGTCCCCAGCCTGTGCCCCCCAGGCAGGAGGGCTGTTTTCACCCAGCCTCACTGGTGAGGCACCATCCCAAATCTGGGGCTCCTGGAGAGCATCACAGGAGCTGCAGGGATGGGCAGCCAGCTTTGCAGTACCTTTGCAGGCACCAGGGGCACCTGTCGCCTGTTGTGACACCTGGCTTGGGGCTGCAGGGAAGCCTTGTCCCCACCTTCTCCATGTGACAGCAAGCACAGGGAGTGTGGAGAGGCAGCTGCCCTGCCTGGGCCAGGTCTGTGCTCCACAGCCAGCCCTGTGCCCGCTGCTCCCTGGGAGATGCTATCCCAGGATAACGCTAAAGGAAAAGCCAGGTGAAGCTGAACAGGTCACACACAGGCAGTCTGGCACAGCCAGGCACTCATGGCACGAGGTAAGGCATTTATTTGCTGCCCCTCCAGCAGGGAGAGGGCTCAGAGTCCAGTTTGGAAGGAACTGCGTGACCTTTGGTGAGGTGAGCTGGAAGAGAAAAGGATGGAGGTGCTGATGGGAGCCCCAGCCTTCTCCTGCTGCCCTGTGCCTTCCTGTAGCTGGTTTGGCTTCATCCCCAGCCTGGGGCTGGACAGGGAGATGAGAGTTGTGGATGCACTCAGCTTGCTCCAGGCACTCTGCTAGAGTTCGTTCTTGCAGGAACCTGGGAAGAGATTGGAAAAAAAAAATAAACTCAGCAAGATAAATTCAGTGATTAGCCTGACTTTGATTTTGTGTCTTTCCCAGGCACAATGAGACTGACGTGAGCCTCTGGGAATGTCACCCACACTCAGGAGTGTCACTCTCACCTCCCTGACCTGTCACAGCCCTTGCCTGGGCCCTGTGCACAGTGTCCCCAAATCCAGTGACAGTCTGTGCTGGATCAGGGATAGTTCAGACCTAGAAGGGCCAAAATCATTATGGCCTAAAGAGCTCTGACCTGGTGCCTTCTGCTGATGGTTTAGAGAAAATGGCTTTTTTTGGTCATTGCACACATCCCCACTGAGCAGTTAATTGGGGAGTGCAGTTGTAGGGCAGCATTTGTTAGGAAATGCTCCACCAGGCACGGAACAGGGATGGCTGAGTAACTCCATGGGATGCCCTGCGAGCCCCAGAGCTTGCTGGAGTATGACAGGACAGCTTTGTGTCTTACAGGGACTTGCAAGGCTGTGAAAAGAGACAAAAACAGGTTTTGCTTTGCTGAGACAGACTTGGCAGAAATTAATTTCGGGACTTTGGAGTCATCCCTTGGAATGAATCCATGTTACCTTGTGATGCTGCTCACATTCCTCTGTGCTGTCACTAATAATATGTGCAGGGCACTACTAGAAAATTCATCCTGCTGGAACACTCAGTGGTTCTGGTAATTACCCCTTTCTGAGATGGTTTTTAAGTGTCTATTTGCAGCTGCTTTGTCTTCAAACAAGTTCCTTGAATTCTTTTTCTCTCTCAGCCATTACTGCAAGCACTCAACTGGGACTAGATACGCCCTGAACCAGTTTCTCCTGAGTCTTTCCAAGACTCGGCGAGCTGCTGTTGCACACCCCAGCCGTGCCTAGTTTCTGGAATTACTTGATGGGAAAAGGAGCTGCAAAGAGCTGCCTATGAAAATTAAAGAGTTCAGATGGTTGTGTTCTGCCTGGAGTCAAGGTGAACACCACAGGGACCCAGGGGGGGCTGTCCCTCTGTGTGGTGGGGACACCAGGCAGGATCTCCAGCCATTTCACACATGACAGCTCTCACTGGGCTCCCTTCCTCACTTTGCTACTTCAGGGACCCTCTCTGGTGCCCTCACTGGTCTGTAAACTTCCAAAAGAAATGCCTAAAACTTCCCAGGCTCATAAATCTGCCGACTTCTGCACGCTCCCTTAAACTTCCCTGATTGACTTTTTGGACTGTTAATTCCCTAAGAGCTCGGGGTTCTTTCCTAAGGACCGAGTTAGCAGGAAGGGACAGCAGCTGTGAGGTGCTGCCTGCCACGCAGTGAGCCACTGCTCCCTCAGCTCTGCCCCACAGCCACGTCTCCATGTGCCAGCCCTACAATTCCTGGCTGCTACAAGGTCAGTCGGACGGTGCAGCCATAGAAACAGCTTCGAAATGAAGCTAATGGGCTGCTTGTGTTCATCCTTTATTAATTACAGGCTGCTGAGCTCGAGGCAGATCCAGATTAACAGTGGCATATGTGTTAGTGATCTCACTGGCCCACATCTGCTCCTCCCCGTGGCCAGGGTGGCTGGAGGGAGATCCTTCCCCGCTGCTTTTTCCTGGCACTTACACGTCTCCAGCCGCTCCTCCAGGAAGGAGATCTGCTCGCTCAGGGAGTCGATCCTGTCCAGCTGCTGGAGGGAGTGGGACAGGCGGCTGATGGGGTCCGCACCGACATCCTCCGGCGGCATCAGGTTGTGGAAGGGGGCCAGCACCAGCTGGAGCTTCTGCAGGGAGAAGGGAAGCTGTGAGCGCATCCCTCCCCGGCCAGGAGGACCACCCGGGGGGGATGCAGCACCCACCAGGGAGGGCTCGAGGGGCTGTGGTTGCGTTCAAAGGGCTGGAAAAGCCGCGGTGTGGGCGCTGCTGCCGGCGGCGGGGAGCGCAGCTGGGATTGCTGCCGGGATGTTAAAAATAGAGCCGGGGAGGAGGGAAACCCTGGCTGCAAAGAGCCCCGGGTGGGAGCGGGCCGAGCAGGAACAGGGCAGGGGGGTGTGCTGCAACTCGCCTGCTCCAGCGCTTCCACTCTGCTCCTCAGGTCCTCCATTTCTTCCTTCACTTCACTGGAGGGACCTGAAAAAGTGACCGAGGGCATGTCAGTGAGTAAAATCCCGTTGCTGAGGTGAGGGGGAAGCTGCTGGGGAGAAAGGCATGGCTGCAGGGCTCTGGCCAAGCTCTGCTTTCCACCCCCAGGGTCTGCCCCGCTGGGATCGTGCCCCAGAGCATCAGCTGGCATATCCAGTCCAGCTGCTAAAGGCACAGGCTGCTCCTGCTGCTGCAGCACCTGCAATGAAGTGGGGAGGGTTTCAGGCAGTTGGGGCGATGCTTAAAGGACAAGAGATCTGGTGGATCCTGGCCTCTTGTTGCCAAAAAACACCCCACTCTCCTCTGTGCTGTGGTGGGAACACGGCATTGTCCCTGCTGAGGGCCCCGGGCAGGGACAGAGGCAGGTGGGGCAGGCTGTCCCAGATGTTTGCGGCGCGATGCCCGTGCTGGCCACAGCGCATTATTACTCACGGTACGAGTTTGAAGTGTCACAGCGCGTACCAAAAGTAATAATGGGCCGTCACCAGCGGCGCCCGCCGCTCCTCGTGGCTCCGGACCTGCCCTGCGGGAACGAGGGTGATGATGATGATGGAGAGAACAGACACATCCCAGACACACCTCCAGCCACAGCCAGGCCCGGCCACCCTCACAGACGGGTTTGTGCTCGGGGGAAGTTGTTTGGGTGGGAGAAGCACTCGTGGGTCAGCGAGAATGAAGCTGAGGGGTTCTGGCTGTGGTCCCCTCTCTTGTGATGCTGATTGAGTCCCCTCAGCTGTCCCTGCAGGCCCCCAGCAGCTGGGGCTCAAATGTGGGGACGGGTTACCTGCTTGGCTGGAGGCGTCTGTCCCAGGGGCTGGCACCAGGGGCTGGCAGCCCTTGGCATCGGCAGCGAGGCTGAAGCCATCCCGGCAGGCGCAGTGGAAGCTCCCGGCCGTGTTGATGCAGAGCTGGCTGCACCCGTGGCTCTGGCTGGCACATTCATCCACGTCTGGAACACAGCAACAGCTCAGTGAGGAGGGGGACAGGTGGCTTAGGCACAGGGGGGCTGCAGTGAGTGCCCCCCAAGTGAGCTGGCGTTTGTGCCGGGCACAGCTCTGGGTGTCACAGCACCACCAGTGCCTGGGACAGCCCTGGATAAACCTGGGCTAAGATGGAGGGGGTCCTCCCCTCCTCCTGCTCCCCCCACAGCACAGCCAGAAGTAAAGGCTGTGGTCAGAAACGTCCCAGCTCTGGCCAGGCGGGCGCAGGCAGAGCTCGGCTCTCATCCCGGATTTACGGCCGGGGTTTTGGTTCCAGCCAGCTGTGGCGAGGAGCTATCAGCCTTTCAAGTGTGTACAAAACCCAGTAACCTCTCCTCACACGGGGGAGTTATTAAAGCTGTTCCCACAAAGCAGAAGGAGCTGAAGCGCTTCCCACGCCCGGGCAAATCTGTTTTAGGCAGTGGGAAAATCCTTTCCCCCGGAGCCGGAGCTGTCAGCGATGGGCTCAGCCCTGCCTGGCCCAGCATGGGTCAATGCCACACGCTCCTCCTCTGCTTTACAGGAGGCTGGAAAGCTGGGAAAAGCTGGGAAATGCCATGGCAGGGGTTTGCAGCCCTGGTGTGCACCGTGCTTCCCGATTTCCCCGTGCTGTGAGGAGCACCGGGCTGTTCCTGCGCTGGAGAGGAGCCTGGACATCACCAGGCTTCCCCTCCACCCCCGGATATTTTTGGTTTATGGATTTTTAGTCTCCGCAGTAAAAGGGCGTTTTAGTTTACAGCAGGAGTTTACAAAGCCTGGGAGGGATGATCACGAACACACCAATCTCAGGCCGGCCCCACGAGGGCTCTGTGCTGCTTTTGCTGGTGTGCTCACAGCTCTGCTCACACTGACTGACCCAGCACGGAGCAGCAGGCACAGAAAATGAGGGAGCCAGAGCTGCACAGGAGGGCTGGGAGCACTGAGGCAGCCAGAGGGAGGTCAGATCTCCCCTGGGAGCCACCCTGCCCTGGAATAGGTGTGCGTGTGTGTGCAGAGGGACAGAATCAGACACGGCCCAAGGTCTGATAGGAGCCACAGCGCCGGTCCCTGTCCCCCCCTGAGGGGCTGGTGTAGGGCAAAGGACACCCAGAGCTCCATGGCAGCTGGGATGCTCCCAGGAGAAGCTGTGCCAGCAGCAGCAGGGGACAGGTGTGACACAAGGAGCAGGGACAGGGGGGACATGGTCAGTACCTGTCTGACAGGCTCGCCCCGTCCAGCCGGGGGGGCAGGAGCATCTCCCGGGAAAAGTGCAGCTCCCGCCGTTCTGGCACGGCTCCCAGCAGAGAGCTGTGAGAGGGAACACCAGCACAGCATCACCCAGAAGCTCCAGGGTCACCCAGCTCCCTCCCTCCCACCCCGGGTGTGTGCACACCCCAAAACACACCAGCACCACACAGCGGGGTTGAGCTGCCCAGGGGAAACAGGGCTCAAGATGGGTGGAGGGAAGAGGAGCTGGAAAGGAGCTGAGGGGCCTGAAGGCAGAAAAGATGGGAAGGAGGAGGGAAACAGGCAGCAGCAGCCCCTGGCACCACACTCTGAGCTCATCTAGAGACAGATTGGCTGCTGCTGTGGTTTGCATTTGTTGCCTCCTGAAAGCTTTTCTCATCCATTCCTGCTGATTTAGATGGGAAGGACTTACTCATTTTATTCATCCTCTGCTAACTATAAAGGTAGTAAGCGGTCCCTAAGGGAAAAGGCCCAAGAGGCAGCAGAGAAAAGCCGGGAATTAATCAGATATTGAACCGCATTTGGCTGTGATGCTGAAAATTTAATTCAGGGAGAATCCACCTGACAGGCAGAGGGTCGGCAAATGAGAGATGTGGTCCTGGGGCCCCCCTCCAGGGACACGAGGGGTCTGGGGATGGGCAGTGGCACCGGGGTGACCCAGCAGCTCCTTACCTCTGTTACAGCCCAGTCTGTGGCCGTTTGCTCTGCTCCAGCCAGGACAACACGAGGCCGCGGGCTCGGGCAGCTGCCTGTACCTCTGCCTGTAGGCAACCCTGTAGATGGTCCTGCAAGGCAAGGATGGGCTGAGCTGGGCACCCCAACCCCGTGTCCTGCTCCCACAGCACCTCAGGGCGCTGGGATCCCCATCCCTGTGGGTGGAGCAGGCTCTCTGGTGCCACATCCCCCCGTGGCACAGGCAGGTGGGCTCACCTGTAGGTGCTGCAGAGGCGGTGGCCCTGGCAGGTGGTGAGGTAGGGCTGGTACACGGGCTGCACGTGGGACTCGGCGTGGGCGCTCAGGCGGCTCGGCGGCCCCGCGGCACAAACCCTGCGGCTGAGCACACGGGGGTCAGTCCCGCAGCCAGGACACGGCCCCAGCTCCCCTCCCCGCACTGGGCGAGGGGACAGCACTGCCTGCTTGCCCCCCAGCGACCTGGGAAGCCACTTGAAGCTGTTTCGGGTCAGTGACACAGCTCTGAGCGCTGTGAGCGGCGCGGGCGCTTCCTCCCTCGTCCCCGGGGGAGCAGTCGGGACCCAGATTTAGGGATGATTTACTCATGACATTCATTGTCTCCCTTCCCCCTAAAATCACTCCCTTTCTGGGTGGGTTTTTTTTTTTCCTTTCCGAGACTTTCGCATTCCTGAAACGGATGCTCCTGTGGTCACCGAGAAATTAATGATTTCACAGGAAGGGTCAGGCTCACCGCAAAGAAAATAGAGGTTGGATAAAAGGCACTCCCCAGCCTTCCTAAGATAAGTGTTATCCAGTCAAAAACTTTCCCAAGATTAACAGCCAAAGTGGTTTTGGTTAAACATCCTTTTTTTTTTTTTTCAACAATTTCCAACCCAAGCAGGTCAGTCCCACTGAGAAACCCATCTACTTGTCTCAGCCTCCCTGCTCAATTAGAAACTAAAATAAAAAGCCTGGGAATTAGCATGGACATCAGATGGCTTCCATTAACTCCAGAAAACTCCTCTCAGCCTCATGATTAATGTTATAGAAGATGCAATTTTTAAATGGCAATTGTTTGCTTTGTGAAACTTAGAATAAAGTTTGAGCTGCAGCCCGTGCGTGTGAGCGAGGAATTCAGCTGTGGTTTCAATCCCGGACAGAATGTGAAAGGTTTGATGCTGGAGGAGCATTTCAGTGTAAAAACAAACTTTGTAGAAAATCTGAGCTGTGTCTGGGGGAGGGTTTTGAGCTCCAGCTCCTCTCGGCTGGGGAAGAAACTGGGGCCCTGAGCTCTGGGCTTGCTCAGACCCAGCAGGAGCTGAGCTGTGCCTGCCCAGGCTGTGCTGGGATCCAGGGAGTTCTCCCAGACACATCTCCCAGAAAAAAGGGAAGGGGAATTGCTGGAGCTTGCAGGACCACGGGCCCCAGCAGCATCCTGGGGAGCACAAAGCACAGCCTGGGGCTTTCCACACCTCTGTCCCTGGGTGTCCATCAGAGCTGGGAGCTGCATCCTCCAGTGACAGCTTGTTCACAAGGCTTGGTGTCTGTGCTAGCAGGATTTCACACATATTTTCATGAAGGATGTGCTTGAAAGAGACAGTAATAATTCCTGAACAGCTCAGGGCCTGATGAGCTTTTGAGTCTCCTGGACAAACAGCCCAGAGCGTCTTTGTGTCCCTGCATGGAGTTAAACAGAGCTGGGACATTTCCTCTGAGAGGTGTTATAGCTTCAGGGAGAAAGCAAACTACCAGCAATGAGCTGCTGAGCCTTTTTTCCACCTCCTCACCAGCCCGGAGAGCCACACAGGGCTGTTCCCACCCCCAGAGAGGATGTGCCTCACCCTGATGGGTGAAGAACACACCTGAGAGGTGAAGATAATTCAGTGCCTTACCCTGCTTGGGCAAAGCCCTCGGTGCTGGTGGTGCTGAGGATGAGGAGGAGTCCCCAGAGGAGGCAGCCGAGGGTCCACATGTCCTGCTCTTCCCTGGGATGTGCTGGCTCCTACTGCATGGCTCGTCCTTCAGTGGGGATCCCTGCAGGCAGGAGAGCAGCCCTGTGAACATGAGGAAATTCCAGGGAGAAGTTCTTCACTTGGAAGGGTGACTGGGCACTGGAATGGTCTGCCCAGGGAGGTGGTGGAGTCACCATCCCTGCACGTGTTTAAAAAAAGCCTGGATATGGCACTCAGTGCCGTGGTGTAGTTGATGAGGAGGTGTCAGGTCACAGGTTGGACTTGATGATCTCAAAGGCCTTTTCCAACCTAAGCTCATTCTGTGATTCTGTCATTCTATGAGGTGGCCCTGCCCAGCTGGTGACACCTGACAGAGCCGTGGGGACAAACCCCTGGCAAGACGGGAGCTGCTCCAGGCACAAACCCACCTCGCACCGCTCCTCTCATCAATATTAATTCAGGAATTATTCCTGATTTTCCCCTGGAGATGCTCTCAGGGCACCAGGGGCTGTGCAGTTGTGTGTTGAGGGGCAGGGAAGGGACGTATTCTGCCTGAAACTCGCTGCCAGATCCAGGCAGCGAGGGCAAAACAATGGCCCATCATTTCTTAATGCATACAGCATTGTAAAGCTGTGTTTTCCCACCACATAAAACACTGAAATCTGATCTTCCTCTCTTTAAAACACAAATTCGTGACAGAGAGAAGTGCTGTAAGGGCCATATGTACCATCTGCAGGGTCGGTTCGCAGGCACAAATTGAGAGGTTTTGATTTTCTAGCAGAGGACAAATACGAAACGAGGCTGAAGAGGGTCAGTAACAATATCCAATTTAAACAATATCTCATTTAAACAAACCGCTTGGCCTCCGGATGGCAGCAGCTGAAGGAGAAAGAAATGAAACCCACCTTAAACATGCACCAATTAAAGAGAGAATCAGACCTGATTAAACTTTCTGAAAGGGGAGGCTACACAACAAAAAACCTCCTTCTGAGACTGCAGATATGATGAGCTGAAAACCAACTTTCTAAAATCCCCACGTGCTGTGGGGTGGGATTGGACTGGAAAATTGCAGCAACCCCGCTGGGAAATCCCGGCTCTGAGACAGGGTGTTACAAACAACCACGGCAAATCTGCAGACCCTGCAGGCCTCCAAGGCAGTCGGGATCGTCCTTTCCTTGGTGCAGAAGAAGAATCTGAGGCAGGGAGAGATGGAGATTCACATCTGGAGAGAAACCAGCCTGGTGCCTTCCTGCCCCTTAATACCAAATGTCAAATATCAAATATCCCAGCAGATTTCCATGCAAGCCCAGCCCTGAGGATGGAAGGAGGATTTGGGTGCTTTAAGCCTGTAGTCCTCCATTCTCCTTCAGGCACAGCAATTAGTTTAATTTCCTAATGACGAATTTACAGTACCTCCACCATCAGGAAAGCAAATCTTGCTCGTCCTGCAGGAGAGATTTTTAAAACTAGTGAAGAAGCTTTCCCTCTCCCCAGTCCTGCTGGAGACGTTCCAAGGACACTGGTGCACAGACACACACCAACTCCCCTCTGCTCCATCAGCCAGCTTTTCCCAGGGCTATACTGGGACACAAACCTTCCCTACAACCCCAGATCCCGGGCTCCTGAAGCCTGGAAGTCAAACTCTGCCAACCATCTCCATCCTCCCACAGGATTCCCGTGGCTGCCATGGGAGCTTTCCTTGTGGGGACGGCCAGAAACACAGAGCCTAAAATACAGAGTTTGTTTTTTTTCCCTTTGAACTGGAGCAGTTCTGCCCTACCTCAAGCGCTCAGAGGATCCCTCTGGGTCATAAAATTCTGGTTGCTTCATACCAGAAAAAGCTGTAAAAGTAGAAAATACGATAGTCTAGACTTGTCTTTTTTATGGGTTTACGAAAATCAACCTGTTTAAAGATGCTGAAGATCCTCACACCTGTTGCCACCATCTATTCCTTGCTTTTTTAAAGCACAGAACTTAAGGAAAAAATTATGTTTAAGAAAAAAATAAGTACTTTTTTTGCCTCTGCCTTTCAAGCCTCTCAAATGACGAGGTGAAGCCCCATGGTCTGACAAGTGGAATTATGTCTTAGGGGTCAGCAAACCCTCCTTGGCTGACCACGTGCTCCTGCGAGCCAGAACCGTGCCCAAAATCCTCCTAAATTCCCAAAAATCTGCTCTTGCCTCACCTGCCGCAGCAACTGAGGGGACACACAGCCCACGGCGCAGGTGAGCAGCACTTTCTCCAGCTCTGCCCACGGAGCCAAGAGTGAAACTCCAGCAGGAGGAACCGTGCCCTGGCTGCGACGGGATGAGAGAATCCAGCCCCGGCGAGGATGTGATGACTCCCCCGGGGCGGCCACGGCTGCACTTTCCCAGACAGCCCGGCCTGGTTCTGCAGGTGAAACCGCGGCTCCAAACCCGGCCTGCGCCCCCAGAGCCGAATCCTCCCGGGGAGGGTCAGCACCGGCCGCAGGGAAGGGATTCTCCCTCCCAGACACCTCCAGCTGCTCCCTGCGCGGGCTGGGACGCGGTGCCGCGGGATGGAGCGGGACACGGCATGGTGACACCGCGGACGGGGGCTGTCCGGCGGGGCACGGGGACACGGGGACACCGTCACCATACAGGGAGCCCGGACCGCCGGGGGCTGCGGGGATGCGGATAACCCGGGGGGGGG
>VXBN01013044.1:308863-321158 GCA_013397395.1 Sinosuthora webbiana | reverse complement strand
TGCTGTAGCGTCCCAAATGTTGTCGCTGCCGCCTTGCCCCAGCTGGGGACAGGATTGAGGGGGAACCCCTGGCCTGGGTGGGTCTGGAGCCTTACCTGGTGACCCCACGGCAGGATGAGCCCCCAGCCCCACAGCACGGCCCCACACTGCGGGGACACGCTGCGTGTCCCCCAACACCCCCTGGCCCCAGGGGCGTTCAGACTCCCCGGGGGAATGGTCCATCACCTGTGCAAATTTAATTCCCTTTGCTCAAAATTCCTGTCCTGGTCCGCACTCCCCACCCTGAGCACACAGGATTTTAGGAGCAGACATCGCCTCTCCCTAGGTTAGAGACCTGGCCCAGACCCTCCCGCCGTGCCCGTTAATCCCCCTGAGCTCATCCCAAAGCCCCTGCAGGAGCCGGTGATGAACCGCCAGGTCTCCAGCAAACCATAAAGGATGCTTAGAGAATTCCTTGGAAGCCTCTCCTGCTGCAGGGGGACCCTCCAGGGTGACACCCGGGGCTCTGCCCAACACCTGCCCCGGGACAGCTCGGGGCAGCCCGAGCCCAGCTGCCTACAGGCTTCTCTTAAACTCCCGGTTATTTATCAAAGCGGCTCGCTTCGTGCCAAATTGCCACTTGTTTTGTCTACATTTTTGTCTGGAAAATTAGAGCACAGAGGGTTATTGTTTCTCGAATGACTTAGGCGCCTGCCCATGCACAGAACCATTCTTAAAGATAGCAGGGATCTGATGTGCAAATGAATGGCAGGATGCAGCCCCCCTGGGAATATTTGTTCCCATTAAAGCCCTGTAAATTTTTTTTGAAAGCTTGTAAGCATTTAAAGGAAATATTTACCAGTTCGACAATAATGGCTCCAAGAGAACAACTGAGATCACTGGCCCATCCCCTCGATTTCCTCAGGGATATTCTGGGGCTGCTGGTGGAACTGGAGCTGCCTCGGGCCGTGCTGAACCCTCTGGGGAAGCTGATGGGTGCTTGGGGCTCTCAGTGTCAGAGGAGCTTTGGTGGGATCCTGGCTGAGAAGGGAACAGAGGGGGATCCTCTCTGGTGGAGATGGAGATCCCTCCCAGCAGCAGGGAAAGGTTTGCTGGGGCTGGTGGAAGTGCAGCTCCATCTTGCACGGCATCTCACATGGGGTTTGTTCACCCTCTGGACCCATCCCACCTCCGGGGAACGATTTCAGCTCCCTTAATTTCATCAGCACAGGCAGCTTCTCCCAAGAGCCTTGGAAGCACAGTAATTATCTTGTTACACAGAGAGCGTTATTGGGTTTTTTTTCTGGGTGTACGGGGGAGATGAGCAGAGCCTGAATTATTGTCTAATAATTGCAAAATACGTGTGGAAGCCACAGCTTCTCTGTGTGGCCGCACTGAAAGCACAGGAGCTCATTTTGCAGCCGAGACAACTCACCTCATCCGCGGTGCTCCATCAGGTGTCCTGGGCAGGGATCCTCTCCTTAAGGAGCATCTTGGTTTCTTCCTGTGAGGACAGACAAAGCGCAGTGTTACATTTCCTTTGTCAGGCAGGCAGAGAGCAGTGACCCAGCCCTTGCCCAGGATGGGCCTGGTGTTCCCTGGACACTCCCAAAGACCCCAGCAGAGCGGGGTGGAGGATGAGGGCAGGGTGGTGGCCGCAGGGTCCCTGTGGCACTGAGCTCACACCGCGGGTGTGACAGGCACAGACAATGCCACACCCGTGGCAGGGCACGAGGAAATCCATCCCCATCCCACAGTGGGTGTTTTTGGAGCATCCTACGGCCCTGATCCTCCCTCACCTTGCTGTGATCCCAGTGGGGATCCAGGCAGAGCCACGGTGCCTTTGCACCTTTTAGGGCTGAGCGAGCCAGGGGATGAGCAGAGCAGGTTTGCTGAGCACGATCCAGAAGCTTTGCCAGTGCTCAAGGCTGGGATTTTCCAAGAGCCCAGGAGAACAGGAGTGCACCTGGCACACTCTCCCAGGTGTGTCCCAGCTCAACTTCCTGATTTGTGACCCCATCTGCCATTCCCCAACACTCTATTTTACCATTACACTCTATTTTACCATTACACTCTATTTTACCATTTACCCTCGTTTAAGGACAAGCATCCCTCACTGCCCAAGAAACCTTTGCATGAATCCCTGGGATTCCAAGTGCAAATCTGATGGTGAGGAAGAGGATGGACTCATCCTTCAGCTCCTCACAGGACACCACCACACAGCACAGGACTGAGCACCTCCTCCCAAGGTCTCCACTGGACCCTTCTCAGCAGCAACTCCCTAAGTGCACTGAGCATTTTAAAATTCTGCCAGTATTTTAATTGCAGAAAGTTTCCTCTCCAGTTCCATTTATTGGGTCATATCTTCGCTCCAGCAATGTGCCCGTGTCAGCTGCTGAAGAGCTGCATACAGCCCATTAAAAGAGCATTTAATCCCCAGCTCTCAGGGAGGGTTCTGTGTCTCCTGTGCTAATATTCATTATGCTGGGAGGGAAATCCCCCAGGACAAGGCCTGGCAAAGTTCCCTTGGAAGCAGAGGAGTTATGCCAGTTGGGAGTGGGGGAAGATCAGATCTGCTGGCACTGTCGATGTCGGTGTGATGAGCTCCTGACAAAGGCAGCAGGGGATTTTGGCTCCTGCCTGAATTCAGAGCCCCTCCCTTGCCCGATGCTTTACATTTTTCCCCCCACAGCTTTCTCCCCTGCACACCAGAAATGTACTCCCACGACATCTAATATTAATGCTTGTCTCCAGGCCAGGGAAAGAAATGTTTCTGCCCAACCTCCCTCTTAGATTCAACGACGTCAAAACCTCTTTGTGTCCCACTGGTTTCACCACCAGCGTGAGCTGGGAGGGACGGCGAGTGCTGGCCCCGAGCAGAGCTCAGGCTGAGCACCAGGCTGCCTGTGCAGGTGAGATTTTTCACCCACCTCCCAAATTCCTAGAGCCTGCCAAACCCCACTGCACCTGCCTGGGCATCCAAAAATCCTCCTGAGAGCATCCATGGTGGATGGAGGGCTGGAAGCACTTCCCTGTTTGGTAGGAGAGCTTGGAGGGTGGGAGGTATCAGGGGCTTGGAAAAGGAAGGATTAACAGTGGAGAATTAATGGCTCAGCATTAAAGCCCCACATCAGGAACCTGCTCTTTAGACAGGAGCACTTCCAGCCCCTCACAGAAAACGGGACGTGCCCAGGCACACGAGCTCTCCCCAAACTGGAGCGCTGGAGTGACAGATGGACGGGAACACAGGCAGGAGGAGAGTGACACACATACAGATGCAAAACTTGCAGCCCCCACAAGCCGTGGCTGACCCCATACCTGCGGCGCACAATGGGCTCTCACTGCTCTCCACGGGGGTCTGGCACAGAACTGGAAGCAAAAGGGAATTTTTGGTGCTTCTCAACAGGGAAAAAAGAGAAAAAAAAATAAAAAAAAAAAAAAGGAGGAATGGCTTTTGCTGTTCTAGGACAAATTCTTCTGCTCAGCCTTTTCACGAGGCTGTTTGTAAACTTTACACTTCTTCAGCTGAAGCTTTGGAGCAGCCCCTGCTCTGCAGAGCTCTGTGAGGAAAATGACCTCCCACTATTCTCTCCTGGCCCATATTGTTCTCAGCCGCGTCAGCTGCACACCAGCTATCTCAGTGGAAATCTAGAGGAGTCCACTGATGGCAGCGGGATAAAAACCAGGTCAAACCAAGAAAAGGACCTGACCCATAACTCTCGCTCCGTTGTCACCAGTGGCTCAGGACTCTGCATATTAAAACCGAGACCTGAACCCCACAAAGTGATTTTTTCTTTTTTCTTTTTTTTTTTTTTGGCCTGAGTAAGGACTTCAAAAGCATTAATTGTCTCAGGAGCAGTGTGTTATAAGTTAAGGTGCCCATGGGGATAACCAGCAGCAGAGCTGGAGCTGCGCAAACACAAATGCAGGAACAGGGCACCATCCCATAGCCAGCTTTGTTTTCCCTCACACGCACACTCGAATTTTTATTTACATTTAGAGGAGCCAGCAGTGGCCGCAGTGTAAAAAACTGGGAAATGATTCATCCCACCCAAGAACAAACTGAATTTTGCTGCTTTCTGTAAAATTTCCCTGGCAAAACCTGGCAGTGGTCGCCCTTTCCCAGTGAATCAGCACACGGGAAGCGTGGTGGGATAACTGGGAGCTGCAGGATGGCTCAGCCCCTTCACCATCCCAGGGAACAGCTCAGCACAGAGCCCTTCACACAAGAAAGTTTTGCTCTGATTATCTTTCTCTTCCAGGGGAAAGCCTCCAGCTGCAGGAACCCGCCCTGGGCTGACGGGGATCCCGGCGCTCACTTTGGGGGAGAGGAAAGAACAGTTCTGATCCCCCCCCTTCTCTTTGCAGAGACACTTTTATTTCCCTGCCCGCTCTGGGACCTCTTCCCTGGTGTTTCTCCCAGCCCTCCCGCCGCTGCTGGGACTGTGGGGCGGGCTCGTTTACCCCGATTTGTTGCAGTTTGTAAATCTGCCTGCCCCGGGGCCAGACCCATCTGCAGCAGCAGAGCCTGGGAAAAGGCTCAGATGAGCCTCCGGACCAGGTTCAATTTCTCGTCCTTACCTCCAGGGAAACTTGGGAGAGCTGGTAGTGGAACTCTGGCAGAGAGGGGGGAGTAGCTCCATCGGCAGATCCCAGGGAAGGGCAGTGAGAATCTGCCGGGGCAGATCCGTGTTTTCCACCGCTGCCCAGAGGTGAGGTGGATCTTTGAGGATTCTCCAGCTCCAGCCACAACGGCCTTCCACAGCCTCCCAAGCACTGCCAGACCTTCCCAATCCAGCTTGAAATTAATTTAATCACTGAACAAAGCCTTGCTGTTTCTCTCTGTGTCTGATTCTCCGCTCGGGGAGTTGGTTCCACGAATGTTGGACCCTGGGAAAAAACAAGCTGGGTTATTTCTACCGAGAGCCCTTTCACTGGCGTGGTTCTGCTCCGTATCCCTGCACAGCCAGACAGTGCCTGGGCACCCCAGCTGTTCCTTTATCCCAAAATACCCCGGGTGCCTCACTGAAAGCCTCCTGCCTGCACTGTGCAGCATCACAGACGAGGAGAGCAGGACCCACAGGTGGCTGCAGACAGCGTGAAAACCACCCGGCTCCGCGGTTGTAAATCTGGGAGGCTTTGCTGAGCTTGTGCACACCCAGCACGAGCCAGGCTCGGCTGTCAGTCAGGGCAAGCCTTGGTGGGAGAGCCAGGACAGCCCCTGCCCCACATCCCACCCGGGTCTGGGGCTGAATTCAGCAGCACTCAGAGGAGAGCAGAGGGCAGGGAGGATGGACGGACAGCGCGGTGATGTATCAGAGGTATCCAGGGAGCAGGCAGAGGGAAAAGGGAGGGAGTCACAGAAAGAAAAGAGATTAGCCAAGAATTTCCAGCTATCTCCCAGGAATTTGTGCAAGTGTTTTGCGGCCTCTACGCTGCACAGGAGGTAAAATTTACCCGCTGGCTTCTCCTCCCCGTGAAAACAGCCTGGCTGCCAGTGGGGTGACTTAAAAATAACACCGCTGGAGGCTGGGCTCTGCTCAGAGCAGCGCCGTGCTCAGCACGTGGCTGACAGAGGATCCAGCCTCGCCGGGAGCAGGTGGAGGCTGCCTCACACACCTGCGTGCTCCACGGGACGCCTTACACACGTGTGTGCTCCCAGGGATGCCTCACACACCTGTTCACTCCGTGATGGGTGTTCAAACCATCCCCAAGGCCTCACAAGCAATGTCAAAACCCACTCAGAGCTCACAAGGATGCACATCTGCTGCCTGCAGTGCCAGCTCCCCATCCCATCCCATCCCATCCCATCCCATCCCATCCCATCCCATCCCATCCGACCCCACCCATCCCCGCTGTGGCTCTGTGGTACCTTGGGTGCCCTGCTGTCCCCCACCGTGCCGGGAGCAGCCCTGCTGTGCTCTCCAGTGGCTCCCGGTGGCCATCCCTGCCTGGTGGCCACCCCGGGTCCAGCAGCCCCGGGCATGGTGGCAGTGTCTGTGATGTCCCCGGTGTCCCCGGTGTCCCCGGTGTCCCCAGCATGGCCGCCCGCCGGCCGCGCACAGGCAGGAGGTGGCTGCCGAGGTGGAAGGGCGGCTTTTTATGCTTTTCTTCCTGTATAAATCAGGCCGGGGATGGACAATCCCAGACAGGACTTCCTGTGTGTGTTGCGAGCTGATAACGGGGCTCGGGCTGGGAGAACAAACACGGCCGCCCCGAGGGGGAGAAGGGGCCGCGGGGCGGGACCCCCACGCCGAGCCCACCGGGGACGGGCACGACACGGGGGCTGACACGGAGAGCAGGCAGCCACCAGTCCCTGGGGACACGGGGAGGGGACAGGGCTGCTGGCCCAGGCTCCCTGCTGAGCCTCACACACCAGGCCTGAGATGGGTGGGACACATCCCACATCACTGGGGCTGGTTTTGGCAGCTCCCACTGCAGCCACCGGCCTCAAATGGGGACACTGGGGACACCCACGGCACCAGGGACCTGTGCCAAGGATGCCAGGGCTGGTGGCCACCTCCTCAAGAGGGGCCATGTTGATGTTGACCACCATTTCTGGGGTATTTGTGACCCTCCGAAATTCGGGATACAAGGCTGTGCTCAGGTTATTGTGACCTTCCGAAATTCGGGATATAAGGCTGTGCTCAGATTATGGTGACTCCCCAAAATTCGGGATATAAGGCTGTGTTGAGGTTATTGTCACACTGTGCCTGTGATGGGAAAGAGAGAGGTGCATGGTTTGTGCCACCAAACCTGCAGGACATCACCTGACAAAGGTGATCCCTTCAGGGCCAGGCAGCAGAGAAACGTGCCCTGATGCCCTAATTTTCAAGCCCATTCAGGTGCAAAACTGATTGTATTCCCCATTTAATCTGTGTGTGTGTGTGTGCCCTCAGTTGAAAGGAGGAACAACACAGTCTTTAATGGGATTTTGATCCAGACTGAGAGCAGTCTTTTGGAGCACGAGGGCTGTGGCCAATAATTTCTCCACTCTCCAGACCCCCACAGCAGCTTGTGGGTTCTTCTCCTGTCCCAGCAGAGTGCCTGGCGTGGATTTAGGGCCACGTGCCACCTGGGGCTCCCCTGTGTCCCCACGGCAGCTCCTGCGCAGGCTCACGGGGAGCACGGAGTTACTCCCACCCTGATTCAGCACAACAGTGCTCTGGGCAAATCCCCCGGGAGCTGCGAAATATTCCTGTGTTTATTTATATAAATGCATGGCTAAAGAAAGCCCCCTCTTGTTTTCCTTGGCAGAAAGGGTTGCAGAGGCTGCCCATCACCCTCCCCAGCACCAGCTGATCGTGCACCCCGTGTGTGTGTGTGTGTGTGTGTGTGTGTGTGTGTGAGAGCATTCCCAGCTGAGGGAATCTTTGGGAGCACAGCTGTCCAGGGGAATCTCCCCGAGGCAAAAAATGAGTGCCTGGGTGTTTAAATTAACTGCAGGGAGGCTCAATCAAAGAAAATAGGGATATTTTCCGCTCAAAGATGGGTTTTAAACAGCAGCTCCCCATGGAAAGGCGCAGGGGTCACGTGGATGGCTTGTGCCACCTGTGGGATCTGAGATCCAGAGCTGAGAGCTCTCCCCACCACCAGCACACACACCAGATCAGCCCTGCAGTGCACAGCAGCTCCTGAACTCTCCCTAAAACTCTACACCTGAATTTTATCAGCTGCAAGAAGCCCTGTCTGGCCCTGTGCCACCTGTGCTGGGATGAATGCAGGTCACAGGGCACAGCAGGGACATCATCCAGCCTCACCTCTGAGCACACACAGAGCCGAGCACCGAGCGGGACTGCAGCAGTGAAATGGGATGTGTGGAAAACCCTTCCTGTTTAGCCAGGGTTTGGAGCCCTGAGCAGTGGCAGCTGCAGCAGGAAGCTGTCAGCAGGGGCCACACGAATGGAGGGGTTTAAATCTGAAATGGTGACACTTCATATTGTCCTCCTGGGGACGTCGGTGCTGGGGGAAAGCCTGGGAGGGAGCCGAGGCTCAGTTATGGTGTGAGGGAAGGAGGGAAGGAGGGAGCCTGAGGGTGTTGGTGCCCACACCTCTGCCTGCACCTCCCACTGTCCCCAAAACCTCCTGCTGGCATCTCCAGCGCCCTGGCAGCTCCCCAGCCCACCCCGAGGTGACCTCCTGTGTAGCCCACGGTGGCAGGTGGCAGTGGGACCCCCCAGAGCAGCACAGCCACTCTCTTTGTGCAGGCCTCTCACTCCTCCTGTAAACCCCCACTTCTGCAATAAAGGCACTTTCCAAAGCCTCTGACACCCATAAGGCCTCCTCTGCAAGTGGCCGCTCATTAACACCAGAAGCTAATTGCTGGCAAGTTGTTAATTAGATATTTGACATCACATAGCACAAGGAGCTGGTCCTAATCCCATTTTCCAGATGGGGGTGCAGGCGTGGGTGCTCCAGCAGTGTCCTGGGACAGCCCTGGTGGGACCCAGAGGGGGCAGTTCCTGTAGGACCGAGGTGGGCAGAGTGACACACACACAACCTTTGGAATGCTCCATCTGCGCTCTGAGGGCTCTCACTCCTGACACACAGCTCAGGGAAAGCCTGATAAGAGAAGGGGAGAAAGTGATGGAGACAGGGAGCAGAGGTTTAACACTGTGCAAGTGGGTGTCTTGAACACAGGCAGCAAAGATTTGGGGGAGAAAATCTCCTCCTCTGCAGGATGGGGACCCCAGGGTGGCCAAAGGTGGGGACATGGGCATGCCTTGAGGCTGCTGCTGTGATTGCAGGAGCACAGAGGTGGGGAAAAGCCCAGAGGCTCCCTTTGGCCAAGCCAGCGTGGTTCAGGGCTCTGTTATCTGCCCTTTGGTGGGAGATAAGCTTTCAGTCCTGGGGGAGCAGCTTGTATGGCTCACAGACACTCCCCTGGCTGCAGAGAGCGTTCAGGGCACTCAGAAAACATCTGAGCAGGGCCCTGTCTTTGACAAAGCCCTGTGCAATGGAAAGACACACAGGATGGATCAGCTCTGCCCTGCAGGGGTGCAGGGGCTGCTGTCCAGAGCACCTTTCCTCAGCCTGTGAAACTGCACCTGTTGCAAATCCCAGGAAATGGGGAAAAATTGTCACAGACCAAAAAAATGGCACCTGGGCTTATTGCTGGGCTGGGAATCCTGCCCGTTCCCCCCAAATTCCCTGAGGTTATGAGGTGATGTTACCAGGTCCTTGAACACCCCTGGTGTCTGTCTTGGAGCCAGCTCGCACCACCACAGAAAGATGGGAAGATGTTTTCCACTGCAAAAATTGCACTCTATTAATCCAGCTGCCCCTTTCTTGCGCCAGGAAACATTTCTGTGGATGCATAAAAACCTGCATTCCTTCAGTTTAAAGCTATTCCTCCTTATCCTATCACTCCCTGTCCTTGGAAAGGTGACTTCTGGGCTGTTCCATCCTCAGCAGAGCCCTGAAAGCTGAACCCTCCTCTTCCTCTTCCCTGCCTGCAGGCAGCAACCTCTTCCCCAGCAACTCTTACTGGTCACTGTAGACAACAGAAATTGACTTTTTTAAATCTTCCCAGTGGCAGAACAAAACACCTGCAACCGATTTAAATAAATTTTCTACCCTCTGTGCATGGGAAAAATGCACCCCAAGGGCTGGTTCTGATCTGGTTGTGTGGGACAAAAGTCCAGAGGGGGTCTCCATGGAGAAGACCTGAAGAACGGGCAGGACGTTGCACTGAAGTTGCACAGAAATGATCCAGCCCAACAACACCCAGCTGAACAGAGCTCCTGTTGATTTTTGGCCTTTTGATAAAATTAATAAGGCGTGCAGGAGATAAGTGTCTCCCATTAGCGGATTCAATACCTCGGCTCAAAAGTCCTACCCAGGAAACTTCCAGGGCTTTTCTGCTGACTTCGCTGGATTTCAGCAGCACAAGAGAGAAGTGGAATTCAGCCTAAAAGTCAGACAGTGAATGCAGAAGAAAGGACTAAGGAAAAAAAAAATCAAAAAAAAAAAAAAAAAAAACCAACCAAAAAACTGTTGATATTCCTCCTCTCCGACACGTCGCAGTCTGTCAAAATGGCCACTGCCTTTATTTTGTTTAATCACTTATCTCCACGGAGGGAAGAGGAAATTCCCAAGAACGCGCGGTCGTTAAAAATATTAGCCAGGGCCTGGTGATTATTTTTGGTCGCTAAAAACTTCCTGGCCGAGGGCTCTGGGTTCGCGTTGGACTCCAGAAAATGTTTTAGGATAACTTTCATAAATACCCATTATGCTCAAACCAGTGGGCAGTTTACAATTCAGCTGGGAAGGGCGGGGACGTGTTTCTCTTTCTTTTGTTCTGCCTGGCCGCATGCTAAAGTGCATAGATCCACACTGAATTAGCATTTGGCTATTTTCTCGTATCCTTAAATAAAGGAGCAGTTCACACAGTCAGAAATCTCTGTTTCCTTTCGGGCAGGAAAAAGGAAGTGAATGCGAGGGGCAGATTTGGAGTTTGCTTGCAAGAACAATTGAACTCCCATCCAGAGGGGAAGGGGATCTGCGTCAAGAGGAATTCACTTTTTTTTTCCTCTTTTTTTTTTTTCCCCCCCCCCCCCCCCTCCTCTGGAAGGGAAGAGAAAAAAAAATGACCTTTAGTTTAAAAGCCTGAAAGAATAAAGGTCTGAGCCTTCGGAGCTGCCTGCACAAATATAGTCATAAAGGCTTTTTCCTGACAAAAGGCTCACGCTGTCCTTCAGCCGCTGCAGGCACGGCTCTGGCTGCTCCCCTCTTACTTATCCCAGGTGAAGGGCAGCCCCCGAACCTGTCAGCAGTTCCTGCCCACCAGGGACAGGCCCGGGGTGTTCCTGAAAAATATCTGCCCTTTTTCTCCCTGGCCCTCCCCACTGCTGCCCGTGAGACTCGGTGGATGGGATTTAGAGGATCCCCTCGCCTTGCTCCCCCAAAATTTGATTTACGGGTGTGTGTGCAAGCAGGCAGGGCATTGACTCGACCTGTTACGTGCCCAGCACCTCAAAATTACCTCATTTTGGTCCCTTGTTCACCTCAAACCCTCTCCCAGCTTCACTGAGCTCTCAGGGGCTTGACTGAGTGTCAAAACATGATCTGCGTGGTCTCACCTCCATGGTCTCACCCAAACCATTTCAGACCTCAGCACTATTTAGTGGGCCTTAAATATCCACAGAGGATTTTTTCTCTGTAATTCTCTGGGGTTTTTTTCTCCCCCCATGCAAGGTAGATTTCCAAGACAAGCTTCCAGAGCTGGAGAACACAGAGGCTGAACCTTGTTAGGACTTCTGGGGATCTCCAAGGGCGTTAAGGAGCTCAGGATGAAGGCCAATGCCACAAGCTGGGGTGTCCCCACATTCCCAGCTCTTGCCAGAGCAACCCTGGGGAAAAAAGGGACTCAATCCCCTTCCCTCCTCTCCACAATCAGCCAGACCTGCTCCAAAGCCCAGGCACAAACACTCCTGAGGGGTTTCTGCCCCACACCAGAGCCAGGCCTGCAGCCCCATCCTGCATCCTGCAGAGCATCGCTTCCCCAGGCCTGCCCCCCTCCAGGTAATGACCAGGGCCCCGAGGGAGCACAGGGGATCCAGCTCCACTCTGGGTTCCCACACACTCCCAGAAGCTCCTCGGAGCAGTTTTTCCTCCCATCCAAGGAAAATATTTGCTCGGAGCGCGAGGCTGGGCAGCGTCAGCAGCAAATGTCAGCGAGCGCCGGCAGGAGAGAAACTAATTAGGCAAAATGGGCCAAATTTCTCCCGGGAGGAGCTGCTCTGTGATCACTGCAGGAAGGATGGATGTGGCCTGATGGTTCGATTGATCGTTTTGTGTTCTCTGGTTGCCTCTCTCCTGGTTTTATCTCGGCAGCCTTGCTGCCTGCCCAAGGGCCGAGCGGGGCTGGTGACCCTCCTGACAGCACATCACGGGCACCTCCCGGCTGAGCTGGGCTGAAATCGCCTCTCAGTGCCAAAGCTGCGGGTCTCCAAATACATTTTGGCAGGTTTCCACTTTTCTTCTCCGGGAAGAGAGAAATACACTTCGTCCTCGGTGAGTGCAGCTGCAGGGATGCCCCCACCAGCACTCGGAGGGACAAACCAGAGCCAGGAGAGACCCAGGGGGGACAAACACAACCGGTCCCAAAGCAGTCAAGCATCAGCTCTGCTCAGGTCAGACGTCTGCAGAGCCTGGCGTTAGGCAAAGGTGCGTCTGGGGCTGCTGGGATGACTCAGCCCGTGAGGAAATGGTGTCACCTCCAGCCCCGCGCAGCAGCTCCGCTCCCTTTCGCTGCTTCCAGCTCCACACACACGATTTTACCTTTTACTACCAAAACTTCCTGAGCAAACCCCCC
>VXBN01013044.1:288890-308850 GCA_013397395.1 Sinosuthora webbiana | reverse complement strand
CCGGAGCAAACCCCCCCCCCCCAGCAGCTGAGTGAGGTTTCAGGTCTGAATGATGGGTCTGTCACATGGAGGGAGCCCAGCTGGGAGCCCATCCCCACGTCCAGCCCGAGATGGGAACAAAACAGCAGCGGGACAGGGGAATGGAGAAAGGCAGGATCACCCCAAACCCACGGGAATTTGCCAGCCCCAAGGATTTCTATCCTTATTCCTGTTCCTCTTGAGCTCCCAGCAAGGAGCGTGCATGGGCTGCACCTCCTACCCTGGTGCACCAAGGTAACTCATTAACCCGCAGGAATGAGCAGCCTAAACTTTCCCCCAGTGCCTGTGACAGCAGCAGCTCCCCGCGGTGCTGCCGGGGTGGGGACAGTCCCCCGGGGTGGGGACAGGCTCCGGGCAGTGCCAGCCGGGCAGGACATGTTCACACAGCTCCCCAGGAATGCACCCTCCCGCCAGGAGCTGCAGAGACACAATGGAAAGGCTCAAAGTCCAGGAGAGCCCGGCTGGGTGTGTGGGGCTGGGCACCAGGAGGGATTTTGTTCCCCTCGCGGCTAGGTCGGGTTTAGCAGAGTCCCAGCACTGGGTTTGGGATTCTAGGCCAGGATTCTACCTGAGGAAGAACCTGCCTAGTCCCTCTGGGGGATTGCAGTGGGACCAGGCACGTCCCTCCCTTGTGACAAGGCTCTGAGTGCTTGTGCAAGGCCAGGGATAGTGGCAGGGCTGGAACCGTGACCCCCACAGCCCCTGCAGGGCTGCCAAGTCCCCCGTGGGGCTGGAAGAAGCTCATTCCCTCCCCAGCCCTTGATTTGCCCACCAGAAGCAGCAGAACCAGTCCCAAAAAGGCCAGAGCAGACACTGGGATCACTGCCCCAAATGTCACCTTGAGTGCCCCAACAAAAAGGATAAACTTTTCTAGAAGACACCGGGAATGGCCCAACTTTAATTTACAGCAAAAGAACACTTTCCTTCTGCTCCTGGAGGACCCAGGGCTCAGGGATGCTGCTGGAGGCCGTGCCAGCCCGGTGGGGAGCCTGCAGCTGTTTTATTCATAGAAATCCAAGGCTGCAGAGCAGCCCTGGAGCTGCTGCTTCCCTGGCAGCCGCCCAGAGAGGGTCTGTGCTCCGAGGAAACGGGCAGGGCAGCACAGGCAGCAGGGCCAGTGTCCCAGCAGGACAGATAACATCTGGACCAGCCAGAAATGGAACCATTGGAGCAGGACCTCGTCACGTGCCCAGTTCCTCCTGCTGCACACACGAACACTCCAGGCTGGATCATCTCATTTTCCATAAACACACCGGGGTTTTTAATCCCGGGCTCGCAGGACAGCGCTGCTGGTGCTTTGAGCTCAGGTGTCAGCCTTAGAGCTGAGCTTTGCTGAGGTGAGCCCCAGGTACCGAGGCAGCAGCACTCAGCAGGTTCTGTATGAGCACAAAAATTGGTTGGATGGGGATTCCTGTGGCACACAGTGAGCGAAATCTCTGGCCTGTTACTTCTGAATTCCTTTCCTTTTTTTTCTCGGTGGTTTGATTTTGATTTATTTTTCTCTCGTAGGAAGCAGCTCAGAGATTGGTTGTGACATACCCCGGGCTAATTCCGTGGAAAGCCCGTTTTCCAAGGGAAACATTTGCCATCTCACTCCCAGCTCTGATTTCCCTGTCCCTGCTCACTTGCCAGAGCTTGTTCTGCAGCGTTAATAGAGAAGTTTCTTTGCACAGAGCCAATTGTGCCCGAGTGATTTTGTTCAAGGGCTGAAAAGCACATTCAGCTCGGTGCTCGAGGTGACATTTATTCGGTGGGTGAGTCGTCGAGCTCGGTGGGCAGAGAGAAGAAGGAAAAACATCCTCGTGAGGAGCTCTTTCAAAAGCAAAGAAACAAGAACCCGGGAGAGATAAGAAAACGAGCGTTTGCAGAATCTGGGAAAGCCTCGTGCAGAGGGATGGAGACAAAGCACGAGAATGCACTTTATTTGTGACAAGCTTTCCATCCTGGGCAGCCAAACAGGACATCCTGCCTCAGTTCTCCTTCCTCTCTTTAATTAGAGTTGCGTTCAGGACGCTGCCATTAATGTCATCTCAGCATTTCCATGACAAAGCCCCTGTTTTCGCAGGACTTTAGGAACTTGGCCCTAGAGAAGCCTGTTGTTAGTGTAGGACTGCTCAGGGCAGAGGCTGGAGCAGGTTTGCAGCCATTTGCTGTGACATTTCCATCACAGGGAGCTCGGAGAGAGGTGTTTCCATCCA
Organism: Sinosuthora webbiana; assembly: GCA_013397395.1. NCBI lineage: Eukaryota > Metazoa > Chordata > Aves > Passeriformes > Sylviidae > Sinosuthora > Sinosuthora webbiana. Next base: position 306,613 of record VXBN01013044.1, on the reverse strand, counting down.
GGATGTGGGAGCAGCGAAGGGAATCAGAGCCCATCTCTGGCCACAGCGGGATTTAGGGGTGTTTGTGCTACATTTCAGGTCTGAATTTTGGCACCTCTCTGACATCTAAAAGTCACTGAAAACACACCACCCACGTTTTCGGATCTGTGAGTCACTGTGGAAGCCTCTGCGGCTGCAAATAATTAAAGGAGAACCTGGGAAGAAAAGCGGATTCTCCAGCAATGGTGTTTTCACCAGCTGAGAACAGAGCCTGGCTACGGCCCCCCCAAAAAAGGAGCCCCCTGAAATCCCTGCCAAAGGGGCACAAACACCAGCCTGGCTGACGAGGGAGCTGTAAAACACCCGTGTTTGAAAGGAGCTGAAACGCACCAGGGCAGCCTGGCAGAGCTCAATCTGATAAACCAGATTCCTGTCGTGCTTGTTGGGCTGTAGAAACTCCTTCCTTGGGGTCTCCAGGGCAGGGCCTGGGGTCTGTGCACAGCTCTGAGCAGGAGAAATCCTCATTCCCATCCCGCTGAGATCCCTGTTAACACCAGACTCTGCATCCCTGAGCAGGAGAAGCCAGAGCCCAGTCCAGCCAACGCCTCTGGGGCTGGTTTTGGCTCGAGAAGTGCTAAATATTATTAGCAAAAAAAAAAGAAAACCGCTTTTATTATTGGTTTTTTTTTTTTTTTTCCACGGTGGAAAAACTAGTCCTTCCAACCGAAAATGTTAGTGAGATTCTTCCACTCCTAAAGGGAGGGCAAAACAGATTCCTTTGTTCCTGCTGCCGTCCCAGGTGCATTGCTGGCATCCAGAGCGGGGCAGGCTCTGGAAGAAGCTGTAAAGCAACATTTCATCACAGGATACTCCAAAGCAGACAGGGTTAAGCCAAACATCCCTTTACTGCTCCTCTTTCACTTCCCATTTGAAGGGAGAGCACACAACGGCCCTGCACCCTGAGCTCGGGCTGTGCCGGGGGGATCCCCTCCCTGGGATGAAGGAGTGGGGCTGCGTTTTTCTCCTGGAAATCATTTCTGCGTGGCCAGGCTGGCGTGTCCCCTGTCCCAGGCTCCCAGGAGGGATTCCCTGCCTTTTCCCACCCCTGCTGCCACCCCACAGTTTCCCTCACTTGCTGAGGAGCAAAATCGGAGAAATCACCTCTGTTACCTCTGTTATTCTGTATTCAAACAGAATAACAGAGTGAGGAAACGGTGGGAAAGAGGCTGTTTTGGGGCTCTCCAAGCTCTTTGGAGCTGTTTCCCACCTGCTGGAACAAACTGGTTTGGGTTAAAGGCACTGATGCTCCAAATGCCACCACAAGCTCAGTGGGTTTGGCTGAGGATTTTTAGGATGTGCTGGCATTTCCTCAGCAGTGCCCAGCGATGTTGGGCAGCCCCGGGAAGGGCTCCAGGCTCCGTCCCGCTGCCCTGGCTCGCAGCAGAGCAGGGCAGGGCAGGAAGGGAGCAGCGGAGGTGAAGGGAGATGAGTGTTTCCTGTCCCCCGGCAGCGACACACAACGGCGCTGTCACTCAGCGGCCCCCGCAAGTGCGGCAGCGAGATAACTCCAGACGCAGCCACCATCACTTCCCCCCTTTGTCCCCGGCTTTTTTCAGGCCTTCCTGAGCACAAACGTCCCATCTCCAAAGGAATGTCACCGCCGCTGGCCGCCCCCGGGGATGCCGGGCTGCCCGCGGGACCGGCGGGGATGTGGGTGCTGCAGCACCCCGGGGTGCGGAGCAGCTGGCAGCCCTGGGCTGGGAGCTGCCGTGGGGAGTTCATGGAAGGCATCCTGACATGGAACTGAACGGCCACAGCCCCCAGTTTCCTGGCCTGAGTCACTCCAGGGTGCAGGAGATGAAAGGCTGTCGGGAGCTCGCGGAAAATAAACCCGCTCAGGAACTCGGGGCAGCCCAGAGCCAGCAGACCCGGTGTGCTGCACATTCCTCAGGCTCCTGGGACGGCACAATTCCCCTCCAGCCTCACTGGATGCTCCAGCCCACGCTTGGAAGGTGCTCACAGGGCGTTTCATGGCTGTGACAGCCCCTGCTCCTTGCCTGTCCCTATGTGGTGCCCACTGGCCCCCAGGCACTGCTGTCCCTGGCACAAATCCCACAAGAACCCGTCTGATCTGAAAGCAGGGAGCACTTCCAGCCCTTCAATTAGGCCGCATTTCTCCCCCAGGTTCCTTCTCCAAAGAGAGTTTTGCGTTTGGCTTTTGGGATGCTGTCCCCCTGCAGGGCCCACCCACCCTGCTCAGCACAGAGCACACAGCCGCAGAGAACCAGCCCCACGGGAGATGTTCTCACTCCCACAGCTCTGAGGGGCAAAGGGGGGATTGAGGGGAGCCAGGGGGGAGATGTGGCACCCCCAGAGAGGACCCGCGGTCAGCACAGCGTCCCCAAAGCCAAGGCTGGAACGCAGCGAGGCTGTTTCGTTATCTCCTCCCCTGCCTCTCAAGGACAAAACAACCTAACGGTTGTAGAAGCACATTTTTCACCGAGGGATTCTTCATTAGCGCTCGTTTCCTCTCCCAGCCCGTTTCCTGGAAGCAGTTTGTGCTGACGGGGGTGGGCAGGAGCAGCCGGGGGATGCAGGAGCTGCGTGAGGGAGCGCACACACACATTCCTGCCACGCTCCCTTGGCCCGGGGTCACACCTGGACACGCTGCAGTGACAGATTTCCGTGCCTGGAAACACAGGCGGGCAGGGACAGGGCAAGGGGGAAGGGTGGTAAATTATAATAGGAGAGATTAAATTAAATATTAGGGAGAAATTCTTCCCTGGGAGGGTGGGGAGGCCCTGGCACAGAGTGTCCAGAGAAGCTGTGGCTGCTCCTGGATCTGCTCAAGGCCAGGCTGGATGGGGCTTGGAGCAAGCTGGGGTAGGGAAAGGTGTCCCTGCCCATGGATGATCTTTAAGATCCTTCCAACCCAAACCACTCCATGATTCTCCAATTGTAAGCACCCTGCAGACAGGCCCTGGTGTTCCCAGCCCGGATCATCCCGGTGTCAGCAGGACATGGATGGCCCACGGCTCCTCCCGCGCGGCTGTTTATGGATCAGCCGTAAATATTTGCTCCTGGCTGCAGTTTTCCCAGGAAAGATTTCAACCCACGGGCCATTCCTGCCTGAGCCAGCTCTTCCCTGGCTGTTTAACTTTCGGAGTTCCTCCGAGTTAAACAGCAGCTTTATTCCTGCAGCCACCGGGACGCCATTATCTATCATCTCCATCGATTACAATAAACCAATCGTTGGTTTATTATAATAAACGGGTCACGCAGCAACAAAACAACAAAAAAAATGATCCCGTAACAAAAAATGATGGGACACCAAACTGCAGCCAGGGAGGGAGGGAGCTGGCAGGGGGAGGAAAAGGATATGGTGCTTCTGGGAGCCGCGGCCGTTTGAAGGCTGCGAAGGGAAGCGGGCCAGAGGGGTTATCCAATCTCTCGGAGCAGACATTTCCGCCTGGCACGCCCCAGCGGCGCGGTCCCTCCGCTTCATTAATAAATCACCCATCCCGCCCCGCTGCGGCTGCCCCGGGGAGGAAACGCGAGCCCGGGGCCAGCGGGGCCGGGAGCGGGGTGTGAGCACCCCCCGTGCCCGCGTGTGCCTCGGGGAGGGGGCTGCTCACACCCAGGAGCCCCCAAAGGTCCTGCACAGCCTTTTCCAGCTCACCTGGACCTGCCAAAGGAAGCTGCGGTCCCCATGACGCGGCGTAAGCACCTGTGACACGAGCTGGAGGTGGACACAACTCTTCCTTCTGCCAACTGCCCGTTCCCCTTTTCCAGCTGCCTCTCTGTGTTTGTGGGAATCTCGAGCTTTTACAAGGCTCTCCAAGACGTTCTTTCAGCCCCCCAAAAATGCCAGCAGCATTGTTTCCCCGGGGACACGAGCATGGGGTTTATACAAGGGCATTTTTGGAGGATGATTTTGAGCAGATTTTGGATCCAGGTAAAAGAGGCTGGATCCAGCCACGTGCTGCTCCTCGTCACCTCATCATCCCCATCACGGCAGCATCCTACCCCATCCCCTGGTGGCACCCACAACTGCCCGTTCCCTGCAGGGATGGATGCAGGGATGCCGGGGGTGATGGCACACCCCGTGTCACCCTGTCCTTGCAGAGACACGCTGGCTAAAGCGGGAGGGACAGGGACACCCAGCGTGTGACAGGGACATCCAGCGGGGTGATGCAACCCTCCCCAGCCCCACACCTCGCCGGGATGTGAAATGACACCAATTCCTGCCACCAGCGCTTTCCTGTTTTCCTGCTCCGGCGGCTCACGCTTCCCCGCAGCCCTTGACCCCTGGGACTGTGCTAGAAAGGATGAGAAATCCCTCTCCTGCAGCCCAAGGCTGGGATTGGGGCTGCCCCGGGAGCCCTGAGCCTGCTCCGTCCATCTGTCTGTGTGTCCGTGTGTCCAGTGGCACGATGCTCACATGGGCACAGCTGCCAGAAGCCTCGGGGGACAGGATCTGGTAGCTCAGGGGGGACAGCAGAGCCACAGAACAAAGCAAAGGCCAGCAAAGATGAGTCTTTGATTCCAACCCCCTTTTCCCCCCTCTCTGGGCAAGGAAATCCAGTTGTTTTCTCACTTCCCCCCAGTTTCAGGCTGATCTCTCACAGACTGTTATAAATACATATTATAAATATGTTGGCTTTTCACAAACACTAAGATAAATGCCATATATATCATGTTAAAATATTTTTTATTTCTACTATTAATAAAAACTTAAGCATTGTAAAAGTAATAACTAATTACAGCTATGAGTGAACTATCTGTTTAGTCAAAATAACATCCAGTAAACTTGTGATAAGAGCCCTACTATTGATGTGCCAACCATCAACATCTGCTGCCTCAAAAAAGTATAAACCAAAGCCCAAAATAAAAGTGATAATAAAACCACAACCAAGAAACACGCATGCTCTGAAAAGGCAGACCCAAAAAGTAGCTGTGCTAAACAATCCTTTAAAAAATATAAATATGCATAATGATCTATAAATGCACAACAAGTTAATGTAATAGAAAAAGTATTTAAAGAATTTCTCCAAAATAGTGAGGGTGCTCTTGGCTAAATGCCAAGCACCCAGCTGCTTTTAGCCCTTTACTTTATTTCTATCTCCTATTGTCTTTTTATTAAACTGTTAAAATTTTACCCCAAAAATAAACCTCGTTTTTCGCACAGACGGAGCCATGTTAATCAAAGCTCAAGGGTTTTGCTTTCCCTGCACAACTGGAAAGATATTCTCAAAATCCCTTCCTGGCACACATTCCCTCATGGCACAGGCTGGGCTTCCCAAAATGTCGAGCAGAGGAAGGTGAGGTTTCTGTGAGAGCACAAACTGCTGCCCCAGGAGTGGGATGGATGATCTTTTAAGATCCTTCCGTCACGGACACACATTTAAGGAAATGGCCCAGCCAGGGCAGGTTTTTCCCTTTCAGAGTCACCACCTCTCATCCCTGCTGGGAAATGGTACTGCTCCAACGTTTCAAGATTTCCAAGTGGAAAGCAAACGTTGATCAAGCCAGAATGATGGGTGTTTCACTCTCCTCTTGGGATGACACGGTACTTCAGCTCGGGGTTTGCTTCGTTCTTCTGTTTGTTTCATTTTCCTTTTTTACACTCTTGGGAGTGGCAAGAGTCAGAAATCCCCCCACAAACAAACCCAGGTCTCCCCCAGCAGCTTCACCCCAGGAAACTCCACACACAGACGTTATTTTTGGGCAGGGGGCAAAGACAAGGGCAGTGGGTACCAGTTCAGCCACTATTGGGCACATACAACATTTGTGATCTTTTCTTGCAAGAAGGAGCTGCGATAACCATTTACATATATTTATTTATTTTTTTTCGAGGCTTTGCTCGCGGAGATTTCCTCCTCTAACAGCGCTAGGCCTGACCACCCAGCACTCCCTCAGGGACAGCATCAAAAGCTTTGCCACAAAGGGCTCAGCTCCCAAAAACCAGAACGTGGGGACACGGTGCCACACAACTGCCCTGACCACACAGGGCTGAGCCCTTTGCACAGGTCAGGGAGCTCATCCATCCCTCGCCGTGTGCAATCACAGCCAGATAAAAGTGTCCCCGTCCCAGCCCGGGGCTCCGGTTACACCACACTTAATCCTGGAGCCGCTTGGACACCACGGCTCCCGGGGCTGATTGCGTGACCCAGTTGTGAGACGGCGAGGCCCCGCTGAGCTCAGAAATGTTAAATGCATTGTAATTGGACCCCCGGTGCCTCCACTTTCCTTCCGATGAGGGGGCCCTGGGAAGTGAATTTTCCAGAGCGTTCCCGGCGTGGCAGCCGTGGCCCCGGAGAGAGGCTGATCCTCAGTCCGGCACGGACACCTCGGGAAAGCTCTTCCCCATCGCTGGGGTGCTCTGGGTTGGCCACATCAATCCCAAAGCAGAGCAAACCTGATCCACCCGTTCCTGGTTTATCCCAGAAGGAAATGGGAGTGGGGCTGGATGAGGAGTGAGCTCCCTGGGGAAGGGAGGGGAGAGCTGTGCGCTCCCCGTCCCAAATTTTACACCTTTAACATCCAATCCTGCCCGTGGTGCTGCCAGCAGGCAGGGCCTGGTGAAGGGACGTGGCCCCAGGGAGCCTCCAGTGACACCCAGCTCTGCCCTGGTCCAGCCAGGAGTGAGCTGCCAGCACAGACCAGCTGGCTGCTGCCGCCTCTCCCCACTCCTTGTCCCTCCTGGGGCATCGGGGACAGCATCAAACTGGGAACAAATCAGCCCTGATGTGCTTGAGGGGCAGCAGGGACACTTGTCCCCACTGTCACCTCTCTCTCTGCTATTCCCAGGTAAGCCTGGAGGCTCCTTGGGGCAGGGCTGTGGCCATGGGGCAATGCTCCCAGGTGCTGTTTTGATGTAAAAAGCAGCACTTCCCCCAGCTTTAAAACACTTTTCCTCTCTTCCAATGCAGGTGAGTGCTCCTCTCGCAGCTGCTGTCCTCTCCAGAGGGAGTTTGAAGGCCACGGTCACAAAATCAGCAAACTGGGGCAAAAGACTCTGCCAGACACGCAGGCAAAGGAAACAGATGCAAGGGGAGCTCTGTAGCAGCCTCACTTTGCTACCAAACACTCCGAAACCTCGTGAGGACAAACCCAGCAGGAGCGTGAAACTTCTTCTCTGCCTCTTGGGGACTTTAAAAAAAAAAAAGCCACTTCGCTCTCCTGAGGTTTCCAGGCTCACAGGTCACAGCCAGGGGAGAAAGTGCCAGGCAGAAGCTGCTCCCTGGGGCATTGGGTCAAAACTGGGGGCACAGAAAGTCCAGTGGGCGACGGGGAGCACCCACATGGGGAGCAGCCGAGCTCCAGTCCTGTTCCCGTTGTGCTGTTGTGGGCCAGACCTCAGATTCAGTGGCAGGAAGAATTCTGACGCTCCCAAAAACCCTTGACACGGCCCACAGAGGCACCTCGGGCAGGGAGATGCTCTGGTGGTTTGCCTCCCTTTGAAGTGAGAGCCCTGGGAAAGGCAGGAGCGCCTCCAAACGCACTTAATTAATCCAGCTTGTCACATTAGCAACATCAAAACGCGGCAACTGCAGCAGAGCCTGGGCCTCATCTCGCACCCACCCAGCTGAGAGGGCTCTGCAGAGCTTCCCCAGAGCTCAGGGAGGATGCAGGGGGCTCAGGGCACAGGTTGTGCCTCGGTTGGTACTGGGGACAGCAGGAGCAGGTCCCCATGGGCCCTGCTCAGAGCCCACCTGGAGCACAGAGCCCCCGGAGTGTTCCCTGCTGTCCTGCAGCCTCCAGCTGGGGGCTGTGATCTCCCTTCAGTGTCTCTGTGCCCATGGGTGTGCCTGTGCCCTTTCCCAGGTCGGGGAGCAGCACGTGGTAGCTGTCCCTGTGGTCCCACTGTGCTCAGGGGTGGCTGTCCCTGAGTGTCCCTGAGCCCCCCTGTGCTGCCACCCCAGCCCCCAGACTCTCACTGCCTTCCCCCTCATGCCTGACCCCAGCTGATAACCTTGGGAAGCTCCCTCTGACCTGGAGGAGCTGGGAAAGGGGAAGATGTTGACTTTTCACCTCCTGCTGCGCTTCATCCTCCTCCTTAATGGGCTGAGCTCCCCTCTGCTGCCTCCTCTCCACCCTGGGCCCATCCATCTCCCTGCTGCCAGAGCTGGAGGCCTCCACGTCTTCCCACAATCCCATCCTGGAATGAGGAGAAAAGAGCTTCACTTGCAGCCCCAAAATTACCTGTGGCCCCACAGCCCCCTCCTGTCCCTTCACCCCTCACCTGGGGCAGCAGGACCCCGGCAGCAGCTCTGAGGGGCAGAGAAATCTCAGAGCCCTGATTTTGGGGCAACAAAAAGTGAGGCAGAGCCAAGCCCTTCCCCTCAGAGCCCGGCTGAAAGGAGCCCCACACCCCGCCAGGAGCTGGAGATAAACTCGGGGCTTTGATGTGCAGGGGAAAGGGAGACAAGCCCTTATCTCCTTTTCCTTCTGTGCCTGCTGGGAGCCAGAGGTGCGGGAAAACACGTCCCCAAAGGCAGCCCTGGCAGGGAGAGGGGCTGGGCCTGGTTACCCCAGGGTCTGTGGGGCGAGGGGGCTGCAGCACGAGGTGACAGCCCAGAGCCACCCCCCTGTCACTCCAGGCTGGGTGTGGGAAATGGGTTTGTAGAGAATTCCTAAAGTTTGATAGAAGGTTCACACGGCATGTATGTAAACATGTGTGTATGAAGGCTCACATAGAATTTGTATGTGAACTTTGGGATAAAATATGTTGATTTCGAAAGGTTGTTGTGGAATAGGACAGATGCTGAGGGAGAAATGGAATTAGAAATCAGTTTTAAATGATGGCTTTGTAAATAGATTAGATATTTTGGAGAAATAGAACTCGGAAAGATGTATTGTAGTAGGATTCATGAAGGGTATTTTTTAGATGATTGGCTTCTAAGCATTAGCAGCATTGTGTGGCGAAAGCTGATAGGCCAAAAAAACACTTATAATGTATTGTAATTAGGAAATAGTTTGGCTCCTGATTTTGATGGCATGAATCATAACATCTATACAGTCTCACCCATCACGTGAGACTGAAAATGAAATAAAAGTCTCTAAAATGCTTCTCAGGAGCCAGGCACATCCCCAGCACCACGCAGGAGCTCAGACACAGAGCTGGGACTCCTGCGGGTGTCCCTCTGCCTCCTTCTGCCCTCCTCTGGCGTCCGCGGGAGGTTTTCCTTGGGTCTTTCTCATCGGCTGCTCCGGGTAAATCCTGTTGGGAGGCAGAGCTGTAAAGAAACCCCCAGATTGGCACAGGTAATTATGGGATGCTCCAGGAGCTGCACTTATTATTTGTCATTAATTCCCTGCCCCAAAGACAACCCAGCCCTGATCCTGCCAGGGACTCCTCGGGAGTTGTGCAGGAGGGTTTGGGGCTAAATATGGACCATGAGGCAAGGAGGAGGAGGAAGAGGAAGCAAAGCCAAGGGTCGGGAAGGGGAGATGCACACGAGTGGCTCCTTGGGAGGAGCGGGAGCTGCGTGTCCTTAGGCAGGGGAAGCACACCCCGCTGTGGCTGCTCCTGCTCTTGGAAAGGCATCCCCGACCTCCCTGATGGAGATCTCCCATCTCCAGCTCCCGGTGAATTCCCCCAAGGGGTCACCAGGATTTTCCAGCCGGGAAACCCCAAGGAGAGGGAATGCTGGGGCTGGAAGCTGCACCTCGCACGGCACCGCTGTCCAAGGGGAGAGGCAGAAAGGGGGAAAGGGAGAGCAGCTGCTGCTGCTGCTGGGAGGTTTACCCTCCTTCACCCCCGTCTGCTTCAGAGAGGTGGAAATTCTGGGAAGAGGAGACCTCTTGTGCAAAAAAAAAAAATCCGTGTATCCCACTGCTGGATAGCACAGAATGTCCAGGGAACGTCCTTCTGCCACTGCTGAGTCCCCACCTCGGGGACACACCACAACCCTGGGATGCAGCAGGGACAGCACTGGAGGGCCAGAGGCTTTTTTTTTCCTTCTTTTTTTCTTTTTTTTACTCTTTTTTAAAAACTTTTTTTCTTTTTTTTCTTTTTTTTTAAGCCTCAACAACACATTTCAGGAAGCTTCAGACGAGGAAACAAACAAAGCAAGGAGCAGCAGCAGCATCTCCAGGCGACAGGAAGGTGGAGTGGGAGAGCCACGCTGGCGGGAGCCGAGCTGTGCAGGAGCAGAGGTTCCTTCGGTTTCACGAACGAGAGGTTCGAAGTTGGGAAACGTGTGAAGCTGTCTGCTGGCGCGGGTCAAAGTGAGGCAGCGGCTTCACAGGGGAAGAGGAGGGAGGATGGATGCGATAAAAAACATTGAAATATTTTGCACCGAGGCTTGCCAACGGCAAGTTTAATTCTGGAGCCGCTAAATGTTTTTTTTTTGTGTCATCGCTGTCGGATATGAAACGTGCCTTTGGTGAGCAGCGTTTTCCCTGAGAAATCGCTGCCAGCCTCAAAAGAAAGAGAAAAAGCCTTTAAAGGATGTTGAATGGCCCCCAAGAAAGAAAGGAAGGTTTTAATTTCGTGTGGAGCAGAGCATTCGCACAGCGAACCAGAAAAGGAAACATGGCAGGGATCCTCCCTTTGGGTCTGACTTGGCCCTTGTGGTTTTGGGTTCAGCTGCAGAGCAGAAACCTCTGTTTCTCTGTTTCCCCCCCATTTCTCTCTCTGAGCCCTCGAGGACAGCCCTGCCACGGACACAGGCGTGGGAACCGCGCCTGGCAGTGCCCGTGGAGCTGCAGTGGGACGTGACTCACCCCCTTTGGGCGCTGCTGGTTCAAATCCCTCCCCAAATCTGGTTCAAATCCCTCCCCAGAGCTCCCAGCCGAAGCTGCTGCTCTTCCAGGCTCGGCCATGTGTTTCTGTTTACTTGCAGTGTGTGCCAGCAGAGCCTCGGCGTCCACACACATCGTGTTCGCATATAAGCTGCAAATTTGAGTTTGATTTGGTGGGCTGGAGCCCCGGGGGCCTCTTGGATGCCTTTGAAAGAGTTGCTGGGTCTGAAAGGTCTGCAGTGCGTGGGGATGTGTGGTCCGGGAGAGGTGCTGAGAGGGGGAGTGTGGGAAGAGGAGCGGGAGGAAAGAGAAAGGGGAAGGAGATGAAAAGGCTGGGGGATAATGGGGGGGATTCCTGAGAGGAGAGGGATGGCACCCAGCGCCCAGGCAGTGCCCAGGTCACAGCACGCACAGCCCCATCCTCCCACATCCCTTTCCCGAGGGATCTCAGCATCCCCAGCCCCGCAGCAAAACTCCCTCCCTGGAGCCACCTCCGGCCACCCAAGCCCCGCGGTGACCTCCTGGTCTGCTCTCCCCCTGCAGTTCTGTGGTGCCTTTGCAGAGCCCACCCCTGTCCCCCCAGGCTCCCCCCAGGCCCGGGGGCCCGCTGTGCCCTCACATCCTGCAGCACTCCCGTCTGAAACACCCAGCAGGAGGCTGGGAACGTTTGGCTGCTCTCCCAAGGAGATTTTCCTTCATAAAACACAAGGCGGGCGGGAGCCTTTCACAAGCGGTGGGCACGGCTGAATCCCTTTTCTCGGCAGCCAGCGGGAGGAAAATGGAAGGAGGACAAGAGACGGGACGGCCACGGCCTTTGTTCAGTCCTTGAGGCAGAAAGAGGACGGTGTGGGGGGTTTAAAGATATGATGATGGGGCTGAACGTGCTGAAGGAGCAGCTTGGGGTGGGGAGGCTTCAGCCTGGCTTGGCAGGGGACAGTGGTTGGTTGTGACGGGGGTGAGCCCCACATGCTGGGCAGCCAAAGGGTTGGGGTCTCCCTGCTGCACCCAGGGGGGAACAGGCTGCTTGGGGAGTGTCCAAAAGGTCTGTGGGATGTTGGGGACGTGGTGAACAGGTTGGTGCTGAGTGACCCTTGAGGGCTTTCCAACCCTAATGGTTCTATTATTATTATTATTATTAAATTAATTAATCACCCAACCCTGTTCTGCACTTTGGGGTTTATGCACTGTCTCACCCTGAAGGAGTGAGGAGAAGGGACCCCAATCCTGCACCTGGCTCTGGCTTTGTCCCCTCAACCCCGAGGAGCTGGAGATGGTGGGGACAGGGACAAGCTCTGGGCCAGGGCCACCACTGCCCTGGGGGCTCGTTGGGGACACCCATCCATGTGTCACTAGATGGCGGCTCCACCTCAGGAATGGCTGTAGGGAACATCCTGGGGTGTCCTGTCCCCCCACGGGGTCCCAGCACAGCCCCCCATGTCCCCCTGCCACCCGTGTCCCCACGGGCACCAGTGGAAGCCACCACGGCCATGCAGGAGGGTTTTCTCCCTCCGCTTGCTGCAGCCTCCCCTCACAGCACCATTCCTGCTGGTCAGGACCTCAGGTTGCACTAGAGGAGGTGTAGATTGGATATTAGGAATCATTTCTTCACTGGACGTGGGGTTCCCTCTACCCAGCTCCTTCCCACGGGGCTGCCCCCGAGCCACAGCTCAGCCTGACCACAGCTCAGCTCAAAGAACTTTGTCCCCGTTGTTCCTCCACAAGGAAACCCAGATGGAGACGTGGAAAAGATCTCATCTCATGCCCACCCCGGGCTGAGGGTGTGAACCTCAGTGGTGGTCTCAAACACCCTGCAGCACAGGAGAGAAAGCCCTGAAGGCCCAGACCTGGGCAGACACAGGCAGGGAGGGTGGATGTGCATCCCACCGGGGCACAGTCCGGGATCATCATGCGTGCAAAACCGTCTGGGGTTCCCTGAGAGGTGCAAAAGCCTCAAGAAATGGAAAGCAAAGACCTCTCCCAGCAGCACACACACATCCCCAGGTTCTGTGCCATGCTGCTCACACTCCCAGCTCCCTCCAGCACCGGGGCCTGCCTCTGGACAGACCTGCAGCTTTAAGGCACAGCCAGCCTGGAGCAGGTTCCTCTTCCCAGCCTCCAACTGCCCCGCCAGAGTCAACTTAGCTGAGAGTAATTAGTGTGGTTATCAAGGGAAGAGGTGGATTAATGTGGGAAAGTCATTGATGAAGGCAGAGAAGGGCAGATGCTTTCCTGGAGTCCCCAATCAATACGGACCTTGGAGGATGAATGAGGGCTTCAAAGAAAAGCAGCAGCGAACAATTGAATGCTTTTAGCTCCCGGATGGCTGCTCTGCCTGGAGCGAGGAGTGAAACACGGCGCGGGGCACCCACACACTCCGCCAATTATCCCTCCTGGTGCCCCGGGAGGAGCCTCTGCCCACCCGGTGCCCGTGCCAGGGAGGAGGATGATGATGGTGGGGAGGGGTGGAGATGGGCACCGAGGATACGGAGGTGACTATGAATGTGCTGAAATCCAAATTCCTGTCCCCTCTGGGTCTGTGTCACACCTTCCCTTCCCGGCAGGGTGAGGGGACACCGGCAGTGCTGTTGGTGACCGCCAGGGCTCTCTGGGACAGAAATGTGTCCCTGCGGGGCAGTGGGGGAGAGAAAACCATCCTTGCTAGGCCAGGTCTTATCTCAGGGCCTGAGCAGCTTCTAGAACCTCCGTGCCCTGCCCTGTGCCCTGCCCTGTGCCCTGCCCCGTGCCCTGCCCCGTGCTGTGCCCTGTGCCAGAGGGCTGTGCTGCCTGTCACTATGTCACCATGTGCCCCTGGCCCTGCCAGCACCCACTCCCCCTCTGCTCCGTTCTGCTTTCTCTTTCTTGTGCAATGCAAAGATAGAAAGTGGGTCAGGAAGAGCCGGGAGGAGCTGCTGGGAGGGAATGAGGGAGCTGAGAGGTCACAGGCTGTGCTGCAGCCCCTCGGGGACACGCTCTGCTGACCAGTGACACCAGCCTGATGCCACCACCACCGCAACTCCTGAGTGCCACCACTCCTGCATGCGAGGCACACACGGACATGTCCCCATGCCCAAAGCTGGTCCCCTCCAAGGCAAAGCCTTGCCAGTCTCCGAGGTGCAGAGAGGTGTTGTTAATGTTTCAGGGGAAACTGAGTCACGGAATGGGAAGCAGCTTGCCCGGAGCCAGCAGCCCTGACAGTGCCAGGGAGCAGACAGGTGCTGAGTCCCATGGGTGGCTCCTGGCACAGGGGTCATCTATTGCCCGTGTCCCAGATGCCACAGGGAGCATGGCTGAGGTGTGAGAGGGGACAGCAGAGCTGTCCTTGTCCCCAAGGGGCAGGGCGGCTCTGCCCATCCAGGGCTCCTTGTACCCTGGCTGTCCCCGTGCCGCCCTCCTGCAGCACCCGGGGCTTTACTCGAAAGCCAGGCGGGGTGGGACGGCTCTGCAGAGAGGGATAAAAACCAAAACAAATCGGAGCATGGTTTTCTTTTTTTCTTTTTTTTTTTTTTTTTTTTTTTTTTTTTTTTTTTTTTTTTTTTTTTCTTCCCTGCACTCCCGGCCCAGCTCCCAGCCCCTCCTCTGTCATCCCCGCTGGAATGCGTCTCCGAATTCCTCGCTGGCTCGCTGCGTGCTGCTGCCGGCTTTGCCTCTGATTGTTTGCAGCGATTGCGCTTTTCCCACACTCCAGATCATGGCTCGGGATCGCCGTGGCTCCGTGCCGGCTCCGCATCACCCCCAGCGCCGTGTGCCAGCGCAGGCCGGGGCGAAGCGCAGCTCCGGCAGCCGGCGGGCGCTGCGTGGCTCTGCCCTGAGTCACACCTGAGTCACACCTGAGTCACCTCGGCCCCCCCTGATCCCGCCCCAACACCTGCGACCAGCGCAAGGTGGGCGGGCAGCCGCCTCCTGCCCCTCTGCCCCGGACTGGCCAGGCAGGGTGGGAGGTAGAGAGAAGTGGCTGCTGCCCTTTGGTGGATTCCTCGTGGAATGATCCCTTCAGACTCCATCACCATCTCAGCACCGTCACAATTTTAGGTGTGCCTCTCTCTTCCCCAGTGTGCCTCTTCCTCGCTGTGCAGGCTGCAAACGTTGGGATTTCTCCACTTTTGGGAGCACTTTCCCATCTGGGCTTTGCTCTGTGCAGTCCTTGGAGGGGCAGGTGGGTGGATGCAGGGATGTGTTTGTGTCCTGCAGTTTGTTTTTCCTGGCCGTGGCCGCATCCCCCTGCCCGGTGTCACTTCCCTGTTCCCTGTGCTCGGGGCAGCTGCCGTTCCCATCAGCCTGGAGGCTCTCAGGAGATCCCCAAGCTCCAGTGTTGGGACACGACAGCAGCAGGATGGCCCCAAAACTGGCTGAGGCCAGCTGTGCTCACACAGATCCCGTGTCCATCCCAAGGCTGAATCCACCTACGCTCAGCCTGGCATCAGCGGAGCACCTGGCAGCCTCTTCTCCCTCCAGCACCCCAAAAACTCCTGGTTTATCTGCATCATAAACCGAGGAAGAAGCCCCGAGGAGAGGTGTTATCTCCTGCAGACACGCAGGAGGAGGTCAGGAAACACCTGGCAGCCGTGGCCTGGCCTGACAGGATCCTGAATCCAGGATTCCAAAGCCCGGGCAACCTCTTTTCACTCCCGTTAATGGACTGTGTTTTACAGGGACTCCATAAAGCAGTTAATCCTTATCTGCAATTTATAAAAGGGTAAACTGCACGAGATTAGGACCATATTGTGTAAAGCAGGCGGCCCCAACAGAACGGCATCGCAGCCCTGCAGCTCCTCCCAGGAGCCAGCACACCGTCCCAGGCTCCTCCAGCCCCTCCTGGGATTTCCCAGGGGTCACCCACAGCCCTGAGCACCCTCCAGCTCCTGTCTCCCAGCTCTAATCTCAGGGCTCAGGACTCTGAGCGTGAATAAACTCAGCTGTTATTTGCAAACAATTCACCCGCAGGTACTCGACAAACAAAAACCTGTAATTAAGCAAATAAGCAGAACCTTCTCCCCGCCGTTGCAGAGCGCCGCAGACCCGGCTTCTGTTTGAATTGTTTTATTGCAAAAGGGTTTTAAATCACTCTTCTTGTTTGAGATGAGGTAAAAGCTAAACATTAAAAAAATAAATCAGGGGAAGGAGTTGGATGGGCGCCTGCCAGGGCTCTATCACTGCTTTTCCCATAGGAAACCCCCCTAAATCTGCTGAGAGCGGGACACCCACTGCATCAGCTCCTGCTCTGCTGTTATCACAAACCAAACACAGGGGAGGGTGAATGTGAACAGCTTCTTCAGCCCCATCAAATTAACACAGTTAAAGCTCGCCCCTAATTGCTCCTGGAGCAGGGGGTGGCAGTGCACGTCACCCCCAGCCCTGGGGGGACAAGGACTCATGTCCCCCCTGCTCCCTGTCCACCCAAAGCAGCACTGCACCCTGTGGATGAGGGCTGAGGCAGGATCCCAGGTGAGAGAAGCCCCCAGGGAGTGATTTCCCACCCTGCACCCCCAGTTCGGGGACGGGGAAGAGCCTCTGCAGATTGTCCTTGGATCAGCTCCCCAGAGCAGCCTCTTCCCCCTCAGTTCTCCCAGTCCTGACCCTTCTGTTTTCCTTTGAGCACCGTGATTCCTTCTGGGTCCTGGCCAGCCAGATCCCCTCTCCTCCAGCCCCTGCTGCCATCCCAAACCACCAGAGCTCCACATTCCCCTGCTGCTGAGCACGGACAAACTCACTGCATGTGCTGGCACGTGTGGCTCCAGCCCAGCGTCGCTGTCACCCCCGGGGCAATCCTTAATCCTTATCACGTTTTCCCAGTCGCTCCCTCCTTCCCCACACAATGAAGGTCAGGGTGCAGAGGGACATTTGGGTCCATGCCATCAAAACAGCCCGCTTTGGGTCGGTTTGGTTTATTTTTTTTCCCCTTCTTCCTGCCCCATACCCAAGGCTGAGGTGGCTGACACAGTGTGAGGGTGTTGGGATGAGGCAGCGCCGAGGCAGCTCTGCCCTGCACCGATGGAATCACCCATTTCCACCGGGGAGAGCTGGGGAATGACCAAACTGGGAAATCAATGTCATCAACAAGCATTTGCAGCTTTGCCTATTTTATTTTTTTTTAATTTTTCTCTTTTTTTTTTACTGCTTAGAGGGTTTTGTTTTTAAAGGCTCAGTTTTTTTTCCAAGGGTGGGAAAACCTGCCCCAGAGCGAACCCGCTGGGATAGCCAAGCCCGGGGGAGCAAGAGAGTAATTTCTGGTAATTTTGAAATAAAACTATCCTTTTCTATCAGAAAAAAACAAGTCTCAGTCTGGCCAAAGACAAATNCCACAATTTTAGGTGTGCCTCTCTCTTCCCCAGTGTGCCTCTTCCTCGCTGTGCAGGCTGCAAACGTTGGGATTTCTCCACTTTTGGGAGCACTTTCCCATCTGGGCTTTGCTCTGTGCAGTCCTTGGAGGGGCAGGTGGGTGGATGCAGGGATGTGTTTGTGTCCTGCAGTTTGTTTTTCCTGGCCGTGGCCGCATCCCCCTGCCCGGTGTCACTTCCCTGTTCCCTGTGCTCGGGGCAGCTGCCGTTCCCATCAGCCTGGAGGCTCTCAGGAGATCCCCAAGCTCCAGTGTTGGGACACGACAGCAGCAGGATGGCCCCAAAACTGGCTGAGGCCAGCTGTGCTCACACAGATCCCGTGTCCATCCCAAGGCTGAATCCACCTACGCTCAGCCTGGCATCAGCGGAGCACCTGGCAGCCTCTTCTCCCTCCAGCACCCCAAAAACTCCTGGTTTATCTGCATCATAAACCGAGGAAGAAGCCCCGAGGAGAGGTGTTATCTCCTGCAGACACGCAGGAGGAGGTCAGGAAACACCTGGCAGCCGTGGCCTGGCCTGACAGGATCCTGAATCCAGGATTCCAAAGCCCGGGCAACCTCTTTTCACTCCCGTTAATGGACTGTGTTTTACAGGGACTCCATAAAGCAGTTAATCCTTATCTGCAATTTATAAAAGGGTAAACTGCACGAGATTAGGACC
>VXBN01013044.1:275030-288388 GCA_013397395.1 Sinosuthora webbiana | reverse complement strand
GGGGAAGAGCCTCTGCAGATTGTCCTTGGATCAGCTCCCCAGAGCAGCCTCTTCCCCCTCAGTTCTCCCAGTCCTGACCCTTCTGTTTTCCTTTGAGCACCGTGATTCCTTCTGGGTCCTGGCCAGCCAGATCCCCTCTCCTCCAGCCCCTGCTGCCATCCCAAACCACCAGAGCTCCACATTCCCCTGCTGCTGAGCACGGACAAACTCACTGCATGTGCTGGCACGTGTGGCTCCAGCCCAGCGTCGCTGTCACCCCCGGGGCAATCCTTAATCCTTATCACGTTTTCCCAGTTGCTCCCTCCTTCCCCACACAATGAAGGTCAGGGTGCAGAAGGACATTTGGGTCCATGCCATCAAAACAGCCCGCTTTGGGTCGGTTTGGTTTATTTTTTTTCCCCTTCTTCCTGCCCCATACCCAAGGCTGAGGTGGCTGACACAGTGTGAGGGTGTTGGGATGAGGCAGCCCCAAGCCAGCTCTGCCCTGCACCGATGGAATCACCCATTTCCACCGGGGAGAGCTGGGGAATGACCAAACTGGGAAATCAATGTCATCAACAAGCATTTGCAGCTTTGCCTATTTTATTTTTTTTTAATTTTTCTCTTTTTTTTTTACTGCTTAGAGGGTTTTGTTTTTAAAGGCTCAGTTTTTTTTCCAAGGGTGGGAAAACCTGCCCCAGAGCGAACCCGCTGGGATAGCCAAGCCCGGGGGAGCAAGAGAGTAATTTCTGGTAATTTTGAAATAAAACTATCCTTTTCTATCAGAAAAAAACAAGTCTCAGTCTGGCCAAAGACAAATATTCTGAGTGTTTGCTTTTAACACTTTCCGTGGCAGCCAGCTGGGGCTTCTCATTTTACAGCAGCTCCTCACCTTGCACCACTCCCTGAAAGGAGGGGGCGCCGGGTTTTTGATTACTAAAATAACACGTTTTAATGTTTGGCTTTGCGAAGAGAAGCTTCCTCTGGCCGTGTGGGTTCTGCAGAAGCCGAAGTGGCTTCCTCCTGCCCTCAGGGCCCCCCTCTGCCGCTCCAGCAGCCCCCAAACCACCCCCTGCCCATGCCCAGCACTGCTCCGTCTGTGTAGGAGAGTGAGAGGCCCAATCCATCCTCCTGTGACGCAGCAGTGACAACCTCAGAGCAGTGACAACCCCAGTTCCGTGCACGTAGGAGGTGGAATAAGAGGTCAGAGAGTCACTCTGGGTTGTCACCGCTGGTGTCACCTCCGAGACACCGCGTGGGGAGCTCAGCCTTGTTAGACAGCAGAGCACCCACACATGAGAAACCGTACAAATGATGAGTGTGGAGGAAACCAGGCGGGTTTCCTGTCTTGGCTCAGCTGCTCCTGGTGCTGCCTGACGCCCTGAGCCCCCTCTGAGCTGAGCTGCAGCCATGCCAGCCCCTGTGCAGTGTGACACCGCAGTCCCAGGGGCTCTTTTTAGCTCTGCCATCCCACCACGGTGTCCAGGGCTCTGCAGCTCTGTCAGGAATTGCTGCAACTTTGCTGAGCTCTTTTTTTCTCCCTGTTGATAAAAGAATGTTTCTGGCCAGTACCCAGGGCCAGGCTCTCTGTGAAAAGGGGGATCCAGCTGACCCAAAGCTACCAGGATGGAGTCACAAACTTCCTTGGAAACTGAGGGATGGGACATCTCCTTGGCTTGGGCATAACCTGAGGTGAGAAGGGTCAGATTCTTAGGTCTTGTGGCCCTGGTGACACTGAGCACCATGCTACCATCCCCAAAGTGCTGGTGCCACGTGGCCCAGGCAGGGGACAGCTGCTGGCCCCACAGCACTCGCCAGGGCTCGGAGGAGGGATGTCAGGAGTTTCTGTTGGAAGCCACGGGAGCACTGGGGCTGGGGGGGTGTGGAGAAGGCTGGCTGGGCTTTCAAACCCATTGGTTCACAGGGGAGCCGGCGAGGGAGGGGCAAGGAGCAGCCTGCCTGGTAATTGTAATTGCCTTAATTACCCGGGCTGGCTCCGAGCAGGATCCCACACTGAGGCAGGTGCCTCACCATCCCCTACCAGGCATCTGTGCCACCATCCCAGCAGAGCATCCAGCCAGGCCTGGGCCACGCTGTGCTCCAAAGGTGGCTCCCACCCGGTGTCCCCATCCCTGTCAGACATCCAGGGTCACACCCGGGGTCACCCTGAGCTCTTGACACCGTTACTTTGCATGAGTGTGCAAGACACACACGCCGGTCCCTTGCAGGCTGTTGGGAGGGCAGGGCAGGGATCCCAGTGACACTCAGGGGTGTCACCAGCGTCCCCGACTGCTGTCAGTCCTTCAGGACCGCTCTGCAGGAGCAGGCAGGGTGGTGTGTGTGGGATCTGGCCCCGGGGCGCTCGCTCAGCCCGTGTCCAAGTGACGCAATGGAAAGCAGCAAGCAGGAGCGTGCCTTGCCCCTACTTGCAGCTCTTCCAGCTCTAGGGCTCGATGCTGCAGATAAACGGCCTTGATGGGACGGCAGGGCAAGTTCCAACACCGCTTCCCAGTGCCTGCTGCCAGCTCCAGACCGTGAGAAAATACCAGGCAGGGAGGGAAAGGATCAGCATCGCACGGATGTTTGGAGATGATTGATATTTTTATGGTGAAGTTGGGATTTTTGGGTTCCTCCGTGCCTTCCACGTGGCAGGTTCCTGGGCTCGGGCTTGCACGCACGTGTTGGGCACTGTGCTGCCCACGGGCGCTCAGGGACACGCCAAGGGCTGGGCTGCACCCCAGCTCCTCACCTGGGCACCCACAGCTGGCTGCAGGCGCCCACTGAGGGCCTGTGCAGCACCCCTGTCCCCACTTCACACCAGTGTCCCCCAGGCTGGTAAGGATGGACCCTCAAAACCAGTGAGTTTGAAAGTAAATCGAGCAAAACACTAAAAGCACAAGTGCCCCATGAGTGCCCATCCATCCCCAAGGACAGGGATTCCCTGGGTGCCTGTCCATCCATCCCCAAGGACAGGGATTCTCTGGGTGCCTGTCATGGGTGTCCATCCACCCCCAAGGACAGGGATTCCCAGGAGTTGCCACCTCCCTGCCCACGGTGCTGCCAGCTCCAGGGACTGGCTGTAGGAGAGGGCTCTGGTTAAAGAAGCAGCAGAGGGAATTTGTTGCCTCTCAAGCAGGCAGTGAAAAACCCTCTCCCCACAGCTCCCAAAGCTCCAGCACCGACTGAGGGAGTGAATTCTCCTCGCCAGCTGGGAAGGACCAGGCTCTTCTCAAGATGTTCTAGGACATGGCCTCCCTCTCCTTCCAGCAGAGCTCCCTTTGGAGCACTGGGAGGAAGGGAAGCAGTGCAGGGAACACGGCTCACTCCTAGCAGGTTGTGGGACATGTCCGGGCATAAACCTCCCGCTGCAGACACGGAGCGACCGCGTGCTCCAGGGATTCTCCCTCCGTGCAGGGATCTGATGTGGGCACCAGCTTCAGGACACGTCCCCAGGAGGGCCCTGTGCCCATCTGGATCCCGCTGGAGAAGGGAAACCACAGAGAGCAGGCTCAGCTCTCTGGGAAAGCTCCCTGCCCGCATCCCTTGGGGTCGTGCCGAGGAATTCAGCCTGATTATCATTAGAATAAAGGCCAAAGGAGCTCAGCTCACCCTGGCTCCCTGCTCTCAGGTTCCCACCACGGATCCAGCTCGGGGACCTGCTCTGGGATGCCGCTGGGGGTCCTGCCTTGTGCAGGAGCTTGCTGTGGGGCAGGCAGGGCTGGTGTGAAATAGCAGGAGATGGGCCACGCTTCCAGCAATCCCGTTTTATCAGCTCCCAGGCCCTCCCAAATCAGCCACACTCCCGGCTCTCTGTTACCTGCCTGATCATAAGCACAGGAAATTCAGAAAGGGGGAGATGTTAAAAGGATGCACTCTTGACCCTCCTGCAGCGTTCTGTCAGTGCTTCCACCAGGACATGGGTCAGGAGCAGATGGAGCCTGAACTCCTGCAGGGAATCTGCTCCTTTCCAGACCTACGAGCCTTCCCCAGGTGAGGCTGCAACTGCTAAAAGGGAGGTTTTTCCTGAATAAAGATGAGGCTGAGACACAGAATCGAACTAAAAAGACACAGTCTGCTTCAAAATGAATGTCCAGAGCAGCCACTCCGGGCAAGGAGAGCCTTTGCAAAGGCACTCCCCAACCAGCAGGGCCCTTGTACCACCTGTGGATGCTCCAGAAAAGAGGGAGACAAATCTACCCTGGGTAACCGGGTGTTCCATCAATTAATTTATGTCTGAGTGTGCAAAAAAAAACAACCACCACGCACCTTGGAAGCCGGGCACGGGCTGTTTTTTGCCTGGGGCGCTCCCAGTAAAACGCCGCGTTTCCGACGGCTCCCGGGGGTTCGCTCTCGCCTCTTTATCGGAGCCGGGACGCGTGTGGTTTTTTGATCCCGGAATTGTGGCCCCGGGCGCTCCACCTGCCGCCTCCCCTGGGCCGCTCCCCGCGGAGGAGGAGGCTCCGCACCGTGGGATCCTCGTCCTCCGGAGCAGCAGCCGGGGGAAGCGGCTGTGCCCGGGCAGGTCCCCGCAGCAGGCAGAGCTTGGCTCCCGCGGGGCACCGGGACGTGCTGCTCCGCGGCCATGAGCTCACCCCAGCCGCTCATCCCAGCCCGATCCTTTCCTCTTTTCCCTACAGGAATCGGCGCTGCTCTGTGCAGGTGTGGAGAGGAGTCTGAATTTGGGGGGGTTCAAAGCCCAGTCCCTCACACTGCCCTCAGACACCTGCAGGGCTTTAACCCCACTCTGGTCCCTCTCCAGCCCTCGGGCTGTTTCCTTGCTTGTCCGAAATGTTTTTGTGAGAATTATGATCCTGCAAAGACTGGCAATGGGGCTGGAGCACACGAAGTGTTCATTCCCACCTTTTAAACCCGTGATTTTCAGGGGAACTCATCTGCATGTACAGGATTGCACCAGCCCATCCACATCCCTGTGTCAGTGATGCTGTCAGGGGTGGAATGTCCCCACTGTCCCTGTCACTGCTGCATTGGCCTGTGTTGGGGACACCCATCAGGCAGCACCTGGAAAGTCCCAACCAGCTGTGCCAGGAGGAGCAGAGGGGACACTGAGAGCTGGGGACTGAGAGCTGCCCTCATGGATTGTCCCTGCCCTGCTCCCTGGACAGGGCTCGAGGCTGCCCCGGCTGAAATGGGCTGAGGTGCCCAAGCCGCGGCAATGCCCTGGAACAAAAGGTTGGGAGTTTAATATTACACCAGGAAAACAACTGGCTGGAAAGCTGCCGCTGTTCCTAAATAAACAAGGGACGAGCCCTGACAGGTTCAGCTCACAGCTCTGATGACACAACCGTTCTTCCTTGACACAACATTCCCTTGGTGCCCTTTGAAAAGCGGGAATGCGGACAGGGAGCATCCTCCAGAGTCAGGGATTGTGCCAGGCAGGCAGCTGCTGAAATGGCCAGGGACTGTGGCTTTTTCATTGGCCATGGCTGATCCTGGCAAAGCCACAATTCCTCTGGCACATTCCCTTGGCACTGCTCCTTTGCCCATCCCACATTCCCCGTGCTGGACACTGCAAGGGGGAGTGGTACCTGGGCATGGTGATCCTTACCTGGGAAACACCTGCCCTAACACCACCAGGGAAGTCCTGGATAAGAGGAAATTTTGTCTCTAGGGCATGATTAACCCCTGGAAAGCAGAGTGGTGACTGACAGCTGTCAATCAACAAATGACACAAAACAGGCTGGAAATGGCAATTTGGGTGCCTCTGGCCTCCAATGGGAGCCCAGGCCAAACATCTGCCTGCCAGGCTACTGATAAAAAATGGTGTTTTCATAAAACTGAGATTTGGGGGGAGGGTGCGTGGGGGGTGACATTTCCAACAGAACTCCTCTCTAGTGCCGGAACAGCAATCATTTTTATCACTTTTTGGCAGCCAACCAGATTCACAACGGCCTTTCACTGAAGAAACAGAGCTTCTGTTTGTTTTCGGGGGCATCCACATTCCCAGGGTTTGACAGAAATGATTATTTTCCCCCCTTTCCTTCCAAATGTTGACACAAGAGTGAAACGCTGCCTTTGCTGCCAGGTCGCCAGCCAGGCTGAGAAAGGGAAATGTGCCTGGCCAGAGGAGAGTCCAGGCCATGGCCCTGGGATGCTCCACCCCACCAAGGTTGCTCTGAGCTCAGAGCAGCTGCTCTGGCTTTGCTGTACCAGAATTCATCCCTGAGCCAGAGCCTGGGGGGGATGAGCCACTGGGAGCTCATCTGACACAGTCCCCACACTGAATCCAGCTGTGGGACAGGTGTTGGTGGGGCTGGCCAGACATGGCCCTGCACATCTGCCTGTGTCTGTGTCTCCTGCAAGAACTGGGAGCTGCACCAGCCTCCCCATCTCCTGCCTGTGCTGGGTGTTTGCATCCCCTGAGTTGGGGGAAGCAAATCCCACTGGCTTCCCCTGCTCCTGCCAGTGCTGGGCATGGAGATCCCAGAGCCATGCAAGGCTAAATCTGCAGTCTGTGGGTGCAGGCCTGATGGCTGGTCCCCGTGGCACTGAGGGTTTTCATCTCACCTCTCGGGGATGGTGTTTGCAGAGCCAGCCCAGAGCCAGGGGAGCTCCCAGCTCCGTGCCCACCATGGCAAAGCCCCGGCTCTGGGGAAGCTGGAGGCACCCTTCCTCTGGGAAACACCAGTGCCAGATTCCCAGGGAACTTGAAACAAAGCAAATCCAGTCCAAGACACGCATCTCCAAGCTCTGTAGCTGGAGGGCACCAGGGGGAGCTCAGGGGGGAACAGGCTGAGGGGAATCAAAACTCCCTTTTGCAGCCAAGTGCGCGTTTTCCCAAATCCTTTGCAGCGCTTGCATCAGAGGCTGTAATTACCCAGACTTGCCCTCTCTGTCTGCCCCACACTTTGATGGGGCTCTTCACAGCAGGGTGAAGGTTCATTAACTCCTTGGGGATGAGCAAAGAGACCTCCACCATCTCCTGGATGGTCAGCAGAGAGAGCACCTGCAGCTCGGAGCTCAGCCTCCATCACCACAGCCTCGAGCTGCACATCGGTGCCAACCACCTGGTCCTACCACAGCCGTGCCTGGCAGGGCCATCCTGCCGTGCTCCTGCCCTGCTGCCAGATGGGGACATCGGCCCAGCAGCCCACATCCTGCAAAACTGCTGCTTTCTGCATGCTGCTCCCGCTGCAAACGGTGACCAGCGGCAGGGCCGGGGCCGGGGAGCGCGCCCGGACGTGTCAGCAGATGGCAATGTTTCTGTGCTCTGCTTATCTCTGCTGCTGGCTGCTTTTCAGCCCACAGCCCACCACCAAAGCCCGGCGGGATCGGCTGGACCCTCCCAACCATCACCCAACCCAGAAATCCCAGAGCAGCAAGGCCCAATGATGCAAACACCTCCAGCACCCTGCTAGCAGGATCTCCCAGCCCTTCTCCTCTGTCCATGCCCTGGACGTGGTCATCTCATCCTCTCCATGGTGGTGTTGCTGTTTCTGGTCTCAGCCCCGGCCAGGAAGGGCAGAGGCACTGACAAAAATAGCCAACAAACTGTTCAATGAAGCTTTTTCAGACTCTTGGGTGTGGTGTGACTTTTTGGGCAAGAGATCAGGGGTTGGCTTTTCCCGTCCAGCACTGCTCCCCTGCACTGGCTCGGCTTGGCTCAGCTCGGCTTGGCTTGGCTGCTCCAAGAGTTTGGGAGCACTAAGGGAAGCAGGGAGAGGCTGGGAACAGAGGAGGAGGTGGAAGAAGCCTGTTCCGGTGGCTAAATGTCAGCCAAAACATCCCCTGTGGGGAACTGTGCGATGCAAGGTGTGAAGGGCAGCGGGTCACAGGTCGGGGCTGTCTGTGCTCAGCCTCCCCGCGCTGTGTGCCGCCGGTGCCAGCCCAGCCCAGCCCAGCCCGCCCCGCTCGCAGCGGCACATTTCGATTTCCCAGACTTCCTCTTTCGGATGAGATTTATGAAGGTCTGATCACAGCAATTAGGAACCGGGAATGACCCAGCCAGGCTGCCCCGGGGGGGTAAAAATAGCCCTGGGTAGTGACTCACTGGCTGCGGTGCGCGGAGCCCCGAGGCTGTGGACGCACTGCCAGTGTCACCCTCTGTGCCCTCCTGTCCTGCCGGTGTGTCTCCCACACTGATGACTGCCAGTGTCACCCTCTGTGCCCTGCTGTCCTGCCGGTGTGTCTCCCACACTGATGACTGCCAGTGTCACCCTCTGTGCCCTGCTGTCCTGCTGGTGTGTTTCCCACACTGATGAGCCGTGTGGGGAGGTTCCAGAGGCGTCCAGGTGTGTGCAGTGGGGACAGCTGGCACGGTGGGAGGCTCCAGGTGTGACCCAGCTCCCACTGCTGTCACATCGCTGTGTCCACGTCCTGCCAGAGCCAGGCCCATGGATGGGGCCTGCCTTCCCAGGAGCCTCATGGCCTGCCTGGGGAAAGCACCATGGCAGCAAGGATCTGGAAGGAGCCAGGCTGGACTTTGGGAACGTTTGGGGATTACGCTTTACCTCCCCATGCAAACACCTGCACCCCAGCAGCTCTGTCCCTCCCTGCCCGCAGGCTGGCACTGGAGGGGGGGGCCAGACCCTTCGTGTGAGCACTGCGTGTCCCTGCCACATCCCCGCGCTGTTCCCTCTCCCTGTCTGATCCCATCAGGCACCAGCCTCCGCTGAAGCAAAGCCCCGAGCAGCCGGGCACGCTCAGCCGTGTGTCAGCTCAGCCGAGCAGAAGCGTCTGTTGAGGGTGGGTGTTCCCGCGGGGCAGTTGTGCCTCCTTCCCTGCAAGCTAAAAATAGGTGGCAGAGCTCAAAAGAGCAAGGTGCTGGGCGCACCTCTGCAGCGCAGGGCACGGGAAGAGCAGGATCTGGGGAGATGTTGCAAGAAGCAGCTCGATTCAACGCGCCCCACTAGGCTCCAGTTTCGGGACTCCCTTTTGTTTTCACGGGAGATTTGCACTTGAAAAGCCCCTGTCAAATTTGCATGCACAAACATGTAGCCAGGCCAGGAGCAGGCATGGTGCCCTCTGCTTTCCAGAGCCATCCCAGTGCCTGTTGCACACCCACGGAGCAGCACCAGCCTCCCGAGTGGTCCTCAAAGGCTCCACGGCACATCCACCACCAGAACCCACATCCCACCCCGGGGCAGGCAGAGCTGCCCGGTGATTAATGACCCTCTGCTGCCATTTCCCAGGAGGAAACGAGCGTCTTCCCATTGGAAGGAGCTCATTTCTAACGACGCGGCCCTGACAGCTCCCGCCATCCATCCATCGCCAAAGGGGCTTTGACCGTGAACTCCCGCCCCGCGGGCTGACTTTGCATTCCCGACTTGGGAACAGCAGCAGTGCCAGTCCCTGCAGCCCTGCGGTGCCCTGGGGCCGCTCTGGAGTCGGAGCACATCGCCCCGGAGCGGGGCAGAGCTGATCCCTGGCTCGGCCCCTCTGTCCTTTGATAGCGAGCTGTTCCCTCGCGTGGCGACACGTCCCCAGCCGAGCCACCCAGCACCGGCAGCGCCGGTGCCAACTCGTCTTTAAAGCTGAATTCTCGGCAGCTTAAGGGCGCTGTGTGGTCCCAGCATCGCGGCAAGCATCAAGGCTGCCCTGCGGGAGCTCGATCCCGGCACACGAGGCTGCACGGGGCCAGCGCTGTCGTGCCAGGGCCGGCGGGGAGCGCGGCTGCCTGCGCTGGAAATGCTTTTCCCACTTTTAGGGCCCTGCAAGGAACCACTTTTAAGGCGCTGGGCCCGGCCAGGGTGTCCCCACACGCACGGTTTGCACTCCTGCAGATGGTTTTGCATCATCCCAGCACCGTGCCAGAGGGGGAAACAGGGGAAACCGCAATCCTGGCCGGGCTCAAACCATCCCAGTGCCTCAGCTGGCAGCCTTGGGGCTGGCCACATCCAGGGAGAATTTGCTGCAAGTCCTTTTGGTCAAGCACGGAGAGCTGGAGAGGGTTCGTGCCAAGAGCTGGTGCTCTCCCACTCGCCGCTGGAAGGGTTATCAGGACAGGAGTGAAATCTGGAGCGTGGCCGAGGTGGGAGAGGTGTGGGAACAGCAGACAAGGCAGGGTTATTTCCCCTGCACCGCGGAGAAGCCAGGCAGGAAAGACACACAAACACACATAATTGAGGCTAAATGTCTTAGGTTTTTGAATCAACATGCACCACTGCGAGCACAATCAAAGGCTCTTTAGTAATTTATTGACTTACCCTGAAGTAAAATTATCTGCGGGTATTTATCACACCCACACCCACCCCCACCCCTTCCTATTAGGTAAGTGAGTCCTTCCAGAGCTCTCAGCTCCCCGGTGCCACACGCCGGGGGGAGGAGGATGGGATGTGGGACAGGGAATTCTGTGCAGGAACCAGCCTCACACCAGCCAGCAGCACAGCAGCACCCACAAGGTGCACGTTGGCTGCAGGTGGGCGGACACAGCCAGGTCCTGCTGCTCTGAAATTCAGATCGCATCCCAACACAGCTCCAGAGACATCCCCAGTGGGGTCAGTGGTTCTGGGGCACGGGGGACAGGGAGGTTCCTTGGCTGGCTCAGCAGCACCGTGGCATCCATCACACCTCCCTGCCCCGCTCAGCAGCGCTGAGGCTCCCTCAGAGCGCCGGGAAATGGCTCAAAAGTGGTTTTTGAATCCACCAACCCACCATGTCCCTGGTGCTCTATGTGGGAGTGATTCACCTCCCTGCCCACGCCCAGCTGAGCCCAAAACGGGGCAGGGTTGTCCCTTCCTGCCTCCAGGCCAGCCGCAGTGACATCTCAGCCTCGTCTCTCCAGGCAGAAAGGGGAAGGTGACGCTGACAGGCGCAGCCACCAGGCCCCGAGGTCAGGCTGGGTTTCAAAAGGCACGTGCAGGTTCTCTGCAGCTTGCAAAACTTCCCCGTCCCTCCTCTTACGAAAGACCCTCGGCTTGCAAAAGAGCAGGGCCTTGGGAGCACGCGAGAAAATAAACAAATGGTGAGGAAAAAAACACGCTTAAGGTGTCTGGCTCTGACTTCCCCACCATACCAGCAGTGAGGGCAGCTCAGGGGTGCCTCAGTTTCCCCTTCAGCTGGGGGAGCAGCCAGTGCCACAGGGCTCAGGCTGTGGCCATGCTCTCGGTCCTGCTCCCATTCTGGCACCCAGCCCTGGCCCAGGGGCTCGGAAAAACCTTCCCTCCCCACCCCACAGCACAGATTCAGAGCACTGATTTTGATTGCTGACAAATGAGGCAGCAGACAATGGAGGAGGAGGAGGCCAATCCTGACCCCACATCCCTGGAAAGCACCAACTGCAGCTGTGGGCAGCTGGGATGCTCTCTTCCATTCTCCACAGAAGGGGAGATGAATCACCAGGAGATGAATCTTCTCCAGTGGGAAACCCCAGAGCACCAGGCACAGCCCTCCCACAGGGAATCACCACACCCCGGGGTGCTTATGGGGGAGCAAAACACAACTGGGGAGGGCAGAAGCAGTTTTACATCCCAAGGATTCATCCCTGGGCACCAATGTGGGGCAGAGCCAAGCCAGAGGGCTGCTCCAAAGGAGCACAGGCTGTGCAGGCTCCAGCTGCTTCCAAGCATGGGGAGAGGAGCAGTGTCCAGCCTGGGTCATAAATGAGGGGGGCACCACGCACACCAAAGGCCCCAGGCTGGGATTTGGGGTGTTTTCCCTCTGCTTTGCCCCAGCCCTATCACCTAAAACCAGCATGGGAAACTGTGAGTGTGACAGAGATAGTGCCCAGGGGCAGATATCAGCCACGCTTCCTGCACCTCCACCCACCCCGCAGCTCATCCACCCTGGCACCAATTAGCCTGATTAACACCAGAACCCCGTGCAGTGATAGAGGGAGAGCCCCAGCCTGCTGGAGCAAAGCCTGGTCTGTGCAGGGATGAGGGGATGCTTCTTCCCAGGCCGGGGTTACCCCCAAAAATGAGGAGAGCTGATGGCCCTGCTACATTTTGGTTGCAGACAACCCTTGAGCTGGCCCTGGATGGACAATGTCTGTCAGCTGTGACACAGCTGAGACAAGCCTCAGCCTTCCCTCCAAACCACTTTTGGATGTGTCCATAACCACACTGCCCATGTGTGCCCAAACCTCTGCCAGACACCCAGGGCAGGTGCCTGATGCCCTGATGGGGAAAGATTTGACCCCAAAAACCCGAAATCTCGCATTTCTGAGCAGAGCCATGCCTGAACCCCCCTGCTGTGCCAGGAAAGGGAAGAGCCATGTCATGGCCACTGGTGAGTGTGCAAGGACAGGTGAGTGTGCACACCTCGGGATGTCACTGGCAGCAGGCAGGAGGTCAGAGCCCAGGTCAAGCCCTTCCCTGTGCAGGCTGTGAAGGGGAAGGGGCAGGGATGGATGCTGGCGTAATCCCCAGTGACAAACCCAGCTTTGGGAACAATCACCAGCAGCACAGCTCGAGCTGCTGTGAATTATGGACACCTCGACACGCCGGTCCCCGCAGCAGAAGGCACTGCTTGGGTTCAGCCCCCACAGCTGCCTCCCCAGGGCTCCCCGGGGATGGCAGCCCTGGGAACGGGCACGGGGGGAGCTCAGCAATCTGGGGATGGGACTTGCAGACACTGCTCTGCCCTGGCAGCACCACTTCCATGCCCCGAGGGGAGGCACAGCACCCAGGCCATGCTGCAGAGCCAGCCTGGAGCTGCTCGTGCTCCCACCACTGCCCACGGGGGTCCTGCAGCTGGGAAAGGGGCAACTCATCCATAAGTCAGTCAGTTTTATTGGGAAAATGTCTGGGAAGATCACAAAATCATAGAATCACAGAATCATAGAATCACAGAATCACAGAATCACTGTGTTGGAAGAGACCTTCAAGATCATCGAGTCCAACCCACTCCCCAACACCTCAACGAAACCATGGCACCGAGTGTCGCATCCAATATTTTTTTAAACACATCCAGGGATGGTGACTCCACCACCTCTCTGGGCAGAGGATTCCGGTATTTCATCACTCTTTCCGTAGATGTCATTGTTAAAGTCACCACGGTGACTCAGCTGGGGGGAGATGTGGGGTGAGATGACAACAGAGCTGCACCAGGGCTCCCAAAACTCTGGCAGCAGAACGGTGCAGCCCCATCCCCACATGTAGGGTTGGATCCAGAGTGAAGGATTTATCCCTATCCCAGGACCAAGGTGTCCCATCGGGGTTTTCTCACCCAGTCCCACAGGTCTGAGCGTGGATGTCCATGTGCTGGCTTAGAGCAGGATAAATCCTGGCCCTGGAGCAGTGAAGAGCCCTGCTGGAGGCAGCTGGGGACAATCCCAGGGCGAGGAAGATGTGTGGGGGCAGGAAAACACGAGGCAGGAAAATGTGGCAGCACTGGGAAAAGTCAGCGCTTTTTTTTTTTTTTGCTTTGCTTTTTCTTTTCTTTTATTATTGTTGGGGGGTTTTTTGTTCTTCTTTTTTTTT
>VXBN01013044.1:235697-251231 GCA_013397395.1 Sinosuthora webbiana | reverse complement strand
CTCGGGGCCACCGGCGGCCGGAGCTCGGTGCCCGGGGCTGCCGCGGGGAGCGGCGCTCGCTGCCGTCGGGGGGAGCGGAGCTCGGTGCCGGGGGAACCGGGGGAACCTGAGCTCGGCCCGGCGGAGGGGCGCGCAGGGCGGCCGCGCTCCTGCTGCTGTTCTGCGAGAGCTTTTTGACCGTTTTGCAAATTTTTCTCGGTTTCCTGTTTCTTGAAAGTCGGGGCCCCTCGGGGCCCCCCCTCCGGGGCGGATACGGGTGCATCACCGCAAAGCGGTGCACGACCGTCGGGGGCAGCGGGTCGGGGCAGGGGAAAAGAGACCCTAAAGCGGCTGGGGGACGGAGTGGGGGACAGCCCATCCCTGGACCCTGCAGTGTCCCCCTGCCCAAGGACCGAGCTAATAGCCCCCTCCGGAGAGCCCTGAGAGGATTTTGGGGAGCGAAGGCAGCGGTGCTGCTCCCACCACAGGGCTGGGAGGCGTCGGAGGCAAAGTTTGCAGAAAGTTGTGCCCGGCCCGAGTGGTCCCCAGCACCCCAGTCCGTCTGCCGTGGAACACGGAGCCCCAGGGGGGTGTCCCCGGGCTGCGGGGGCTCGGCACCCGTCCAGGGCAGGATCTGGGTTGTGGTGGTGGCGGTGCGAAGCTGCAGTCGCTCAATGTGAAACTGCCCCGGCTGCACACGCGTGTCGCAGAACCAGTTACCGTGAAGAGCGAGAGGGCAGAGAAGGGGAAGAGCGAGCCGGGGTGGA
Organism: Sinosuthora webbiana; assembly: GCA_013397395.1. NCBI lineage: Eukaryota > Metazoa > Chordata > Aves > Passeriformes > Sylviidae > Sinosuthora > Sinosuthora webbiana. The sequence goes on along the minus strand of VXBN01013044.1, from coordinate 250,485 downwards.
AATCGGAAGCGATTCTGGTACTTTTTAGCGAGTTGCTGTGGTAACTCTGCAGAATTTGGCTCTGAGGGCCAGACAATGAAACCTTTACTCATAGCAAGTTGTGACGGGCGACTCATTTCGTTACCGGGCTCACGGTAACTAATGGGCCCCGGGCTGGATGTTTTTTCCCAAATGGCATTTGTCAATCAAAGGCCTGATCTGGGGTTTTTCTCTGTCAGTCCTCCTGCTGGAGGAGCAGGCACAGCCTACCCTGAAACCCACCCTGGGTTTATTTTTAGGCGAGCCTCTCAGTGCAGGGGCCACACAGTCCCTGCCCCGTCCATCACCCTGCGGGGTGGACCCCACCTCACCAGGCCGTGCAGGCACAGGGGGTCTGGGGCTCTCAGCGAGCCTGTCCCCAGCCCAGGTGACACCAGGGGATGCAGCCCCCCTGCTGCCACCAGGGCCCTGAGCTGTGGCTAATGCTGTCCCTCTTTTTACAGGTTTACGGTGCTCGCAGCTTGCCGAATCCTGCCTCAACGGGGGCAAGTGCGAAACTTTTCCCAACGGGACGGAGGTGTGCCAGTAAGTATGGAGCAGCCCAGAGGATTTTCATCTCCCCCGACCAAAGTTATTGACATGCATGTTGACTTTGCTTTGAAGGCTCTGGATTTAATAGGGCAAGATGCGTTTTCTTTCCTTGAGTGGCAAGAATAACCTGCTTGTGTAGGAGTCGCCGCGAGTTTGGCAGGATCGGGCTTTGTTCCTGGCTGGGTGGAAAAACATGGGCAAAGGGCCATGTTTTGCTGGTGTTAGCCTATGCAGACTGCCCTGCTGATGGAGCAGGAGGTAGGGCCAGCCCGCGGCGCTCCTTGGACCGTCGGGCGGGGACGGAGGCTGTCTGTCTTGTCTGTTTTCCAGCTACTCCCTCCTGGCCCTGAAGCACTGCCTTTCAGTCCCTTGCACACTTAGGGTGACCGGTACATCTCCAATAAACACTCGTGAGAGGTTCCGTGGCATGGCTCTGGCTGCTGGGGCTGCCCCAGTGGTGTCCGTGGGCCCGTGAGGCATGGCCAGGGGAGCAGGGCACCTCCTCCTGCAGCCCTGCCGGTGCTGGTGCCAAGCTGTGGTCTAGCCTGGCATTCCTGGTGGGACCTGGCACCCAGGCTGGGGCTTTCTCCAAGCCGATTGTGGGGAAACGGATGTGTAAAGCACTGGGACTCTTTGAAGGACCAACCGACCCACCGCAGCGATGGCCGATTCACTCCAGGCTCCCAGGGAACAATAACCAAGAGAAATGAATAAGACTCCAGCTCCCTTTTTAAAACTATTCCATAAAAGAAATGTGAATGGGCAAGGCTCTGTTTTCCGGCCAGATTTCCCCTCTGCCTGTTGAACATGGCCTGAGCTGGGAGCAGGCGGGGAGACGTTCCCACCCACCCCAAATTTCCAAATAGGAAGTCCTCGGCGGAGGAACCTGAAGGCATTTCCAATCCCAACCTGTTGAATGGCAGTTTCCCTTGACAATGCGTGTTGCTTTTTTTTTTTTGCAAATCCGCCTGGGTGCCGTTACTCTGCCCAGTAGCCGGGCACCTCCCGCCCCCTTCTCCAAGCTGAGCCCCCCAACCCTTTGGTGCAAATAAATCAGCAAATCAATCAGGCACATGAGCAATTTAATGGACAAAGGCTGGGTCCCTTTGTGAGGCACTAATGAATGCACGCCACTTTTTTTTGCACAGAAGCCCTTACCAACGCTTGACGCTCTAAATCTTGTTTTCTTTCATTCAAAGAGCGACAGCTGGGATTCGGTCGAAATTCGGCAGCTATTGTTAAGGGAGGCAGATTAATGCTGTGTGACTAATCATGTATGGCTTCCCAGAATGCCCAACCCTCCACCCCCTCCCCAACCTTACACCCCTCCTTTTCCTTGTGGTCATTCTTTCCTTTTTTTCTTAAGTCTCTGCAACTCCTGATTTACATTTCATGTGCAGATGGTGATGGAATCTAATTAGGTCTGATGTGTGCGAGCTCTATTTGGGGAAGCCTCCAAAGTAGGCTCGGGGTGGACAGCTTTTTTTTTTTTTTTTAAGAGAAAAAGTTAACTTTAAAGAAGTTCTTGGTTGCTGGCTCTGAATTACCACTTCTGTCGTGGCTGCAGATGCTTCGTGAGTGTGTGTGAGCACAAGGTGTGTGCTCTGGGTGTGTTAAAGCTCTTGTCCCGTGCAGGGCGATGGGGGCAGATATTGGAGGCGCAGCCAGACTGAAGGAGGTGCAACTTCCCAAGTTACCTGATAGCAACTCGCAAAAATCATGGGGTTTTTTTTCACTTTGTTTGAATATCTCTTGACGAGGAGCTTTCCTTCCAGGCTTCTTAAACAAAGCAGAGCCAAGAGCACAAGATACCAGACGCAGAAAAGCTTGGCACTGCCCTTTGGCGCCTGCGTGAAATGCACCATTTTGGCTGCTGGCCACATCTCTGCTCGGCCTGGCACTTAACAAAGTTTGGCCATAAAGCCCCTTTGTGCTGCCCCCACAAATCCAATTAGAAAAGTGGAGTGAAATAAATAGTGTACGAGGGGGACGCTGCTCCGGAGGACGAGTGTCCCGGCGCTTGTGGCGGGACGGAGCTCGTTGGGTTACGTGGAGCCGGCTCTGATAACTCCAAGCCCAGGTTATCAGCCCTGGTACGGAAAGGGAACTGCCAGGAGCTTTCTCTGCCTTTTATTATTTTACAGGGATAGTTTGTAAAGCTCCAGGTGCCTTATCTTGCTTGTCCCTTTGCCAGGCGGTGCAGGGCACTCAGGGCTTTGGTTGAATGGAGGGGACCAAGCACTGGATTGAGAGAGAAGCGCCCTAATTAAGCTCCTTTGGAGCTGCTTTCTGTTTTGGCAGGGTTATCCGGGTCTTTCAGCACAGGAAGAGCAGCAGCAGTTTTGTGGGTCTTGCACAGACCCCAGCTGAAGGCTCTGGATGTTTTCGTCCCAGAGCTGGAGCTTTAAAAGGTCCAGGCTGGGGTTGGTGGCTGCTGCGGGGCTTGGCGTGAGGTTCCGTGGTGCTGGGCAGCTGTGGCATTCCAGAAAAGGCACTCGCCTCGGACCAAGGCATTTTCCCAGACTAAATGAGAAGGTTTTTCCAAGAGGTCGTTTTTGACTTCTAGTGATAGCTCCTAATTAGACTCTTGGATAACCCTCGTTTTGACTGGCATCCCTGCAAATGGGTCGGGCTGATTTTAGCTCCCTGTGCCATGTGACATTTATTCCCAGGACCTCCCTTGCTCTGCTAGTTAAAAGCAGATGGCCTTGAAAGAGGGCTGAGCTTCCAGCCCTGCTCCACCAGCCTCTCACCATTAAAGCCAGAGGAGCTGTGCCTGGGTTTCTCCTCTCACTCAGAGAAGCACAAGAGACGGTGGAGGGGAAGAATAAGTTAAATTAATCACCGGGCTTGCGCTGAAAAGGGGGAAAAGTCGGTTTGCTAAAGTACTTCCTCTGTTTATGAATCAGCGCAGCGTTGTCGTTCAGCCAGGGCAGTGGCTCCTGAGCTGGTGCCCGTTGCCACCACCAGCTTCCACGGGCAGCAGGCCAGAAACATGGGAAGAAACACTCTGAGGGGGACTGCAGTGGGAAGAGGTGGTTATTTTAGCTCAAAACTCTTTCGGGAGACAACCAGGAAGGCAGAGGAGTGATGTGAGCCCCGCGAGTTTCTGTGCCCTTCAAGTTATTCAACTGCTCAGTCATTGTTATCTCATTGTAAAGGGCGGAAGTTTCCTTCTGGTTTGGTTTTTCTCATGTGCTTTAACCCAACGTTATTTCCATGAAATAATAACAAAGAAAAAATGCAGTCTCGGTGCTGGAGAGGAAGAGGGTGGAGTGTTGAACAATCAACCAGAGGAAGCCCTTAAAGAAGTAGACGAGCAGTGATTCAGCCATGTTGAGAACTCTTGATGGCCCTTTCGAGTCTGATCTCATTCTCGGAAAGAACAAGGTGGAAATGGGTAAGAGGGGAGATTAAAAATACCAGAGTGTCACCTGTTGCGGATTCCAGTGGAATAGAAACTGCAGCCCAGCTGCTGAGGTCATTGGGACGGCACTGGGGGTTTTAGCTCTTGTCTAAGAGATTCTGTTTGTATCTCTGCTCTCTGCAAGGTGTCTCGATGCTTATCACTGGTCTCAGGTGGTCCCGCTCACTCCTGCTCTGTGTCCTTGGGATTTTATTGCTTGGGCTGAGGTTTTTTGCTTGGTTTTTCTCTTGGCTTGGATGCCTGCGGTGACCAGAGGATTGTCCTGTGTGATGAGCACGGGCTGTGTTTGGGAGATCTCTCTGTAGGTCCCACAGCACGGAGATGAGCAGGAGAGACTGGGGTGATGCAGAGGGGATCAGGAGCTCACAGTGGTGTTCATCACCTCGGATTAGTGGGGCCATTCCCCACCAGCTCCTCAAAGCTGTGTGCTCACAGAATGGTTTGGGTTGGAAAGGACCTTTAAAAGTCTGCAATGAGCAGGGCCACCTTCAATTTCCCTGCTCTCGTGGTGTGAAGCAGTTCCCGGGGCTCTGCTCCCTGGGGCTGGAGGTCACTCACTCCGTGGTGTGGGGTATGTTTTACTCCGCCAAAATCTGTTCCATCTCAGCACCTGACCCGCTGTCTTCCTTCCTGCTGGCAGCCACAGCACGTCCATTTGTTCCAGCTGATACCTCACACCTGGCCTCACCTCCCAGGCAATTGTGGTTTGTTGTATGTAGCATGAGGGCGACACGTATAAGTCACTGCAAGACCAGGCTATTCACCAATTAAGGGCTCGCACAACATAATCAGGAGGCTGTTAGCAAGTTTTAAAATAACATTGTTTGGAAATTAACCTGCTTTTTCCAGGCCTGGAGGTGCGGTGACCCTCGTTTTGCTCCTGTTGGTTGGTGTCCCGAGTGGTGGCGGCGTGTGTACATGAGTGGAATGTGAAATTTATAGAGCATCAGCGTGTTTAACGAGGGAGTAGCCCCGGGGTGCACTTAGGGAGAGCTGGTGAGCTCTGGATCTGGATGGAGACTTCTCCGTGCTGCCAGGTGAAGGTTTGGCACCGTGTGTTGGGGCTGCAGAGTGGAAGAGCCTCTGGGATGTAACTTAAATCCCCCATGGAAAGCAGACCTGCTGTGGGGTCTTGGTTGAGTCTTGTCTTCTTCCCAGTGGCCAAAAAGGTGTTCAGGGTCCCCTGTTCCACTCAGGGCTGTGTGCAGCCATCCTTGAGGACCTGCCAGGCTCCTTCTGCTGCCTGGGATGGGGGCAGCACCAAGGGGCACTTGGGCTGGTCACTCACCACTCCCCAAGCTGGGCCATTCCTGCAGCTCTGCTTTGTGTCCAGGGTTAGAAAGGTCAGCAGTATGGAGAAGTGATGGTTTAGGATGATTCCAGTTTCTCCCCAAATGGTGTTTTCATCTCATGACCTGCCCGTGGCACGTCGTGCTGAGCCCCATGCCTGAAGGATGGTGCTGCATCCACCCATCCCAGCAGCTGTGCCCAAATCCCATCGGTCCCTGATCTGCCTTGCTGCATCATGGTGTCCTCATGAGCCTGGGTTTGCTGCAGCCAGACTTCAGAAATGCTGCTCTGGTGCCAAGGGGGAATGCAGGATTTTTGATTCTTGGGTATCTGGGTGTGGAGGCACCCAGGAGCAGAGAGGTGTGAGGGTCAGGCCCTGCCGGCTGGACTTTATGGCAGAGCTCCTGTGTGTGATGTTGGGAAGTCTTTGCAGCACCCTGCTGGTCCCAGTGACACCAGACCGTGGCAGCTCCCCAGGACAGTTGGAGATGCCCACCTGGGAGCTCCCCAGTGTTTAGCACCTGGGTCTTGCTGGTAGAGCAGCTCGGTGCTGCTTCCAGCTGAGCATCTGGCCAGGTGTGGTGGTGCCTGTTCACACCTGGACACCCACATCTGGACTCTGCCTTCCTCTCATGCATGTCTGGTGGGTCAGGTCCCCTCCTGTCACTTCCTCGTGCTGGCAGGTCCCCCATGGGCAGGGTCTGTGGTACAGGATGGTGTTGGGGTTTCCACATATCTTAAGCAATTTGCTGGTGGTGAATAGGGTGATTGTGGAACTGTAGGATAGTTTGGGTTGGAAAGGACCTTAAAGATCTCATTCCACCCCCTGCCATGGGCTGAGAGCACCTTCCACTAGCCCAGGTTGCTCCAAACCCTGTCCAACCTGGCCTTGGACACTTCCAGGGATGGGGCAGCCACAGCTTCTCTGGGCACCCCGATGATGCTGGAGGTTCTCACTGGTAAATGCAGTGCTTGGTGTGAGAGATGCAGGGATGAAACCTCTGTGAGGTGTTGGGCATGGGGCAGAGGTGTTTGGCCGGGCTATATGGGGAGCTCTGCCCCCAGAAATAACATTTTCAGTTGGAAGGAGCACGCAATGATCATTGGGTCCAACTCGTGCCAACCACCTCACGTGCAGCAGCACTCGTGCTGTGCTTAAATCCAGCCATACCCCAAATCACTGTTGGGAATCACAGAATACCCTGAGCTGGAAAGGCCCCACAGCGACCATGGAGTCCAACTCTTGGCCCTGCACAGAACAAGCCCAAAATCCCAGCGTGTGCCATGGGAGCGGGATGCTCCATGGGTGAGAAGCAAGCTCGGGGTGTGCCTCCCTCGCACAGCAGTAATTAATGTCTGCTTTAAGCTCTCACCCATCACGTCCTCCCCTTCCCCCCGTGGCAGCCTGGAGTTAATATTGGAAAAGCCAGTTAAACAGTTAATGTTTAGGCCATGGTTATTAGGCCCTTGCACATTTCCAGCAAAGGGAGCCGAGTCGCATTTTAATGGGAAACTTTCATGCTCGGTCAAGTCGCAAAAATTTATTTGCGGCAAAGTCATTTTCTTTTAACAAGTTTTCACCCTAATTCCCTTCCCCAAACCCTGGATTTAATGGTATTTATATGGGAAATGGATTTATTAAGTTTTAATGATGCCATAACGTTGCCCTTATTTAATAGAAGGGGCACCGTGCAGGCAAGTGGCCTGGTGGTGGTGGGCTGGGTGCCACAGGGGCACCCAGGGGTGGGGAACCTGTTGCTTTGGGCTTGATTTAAAAGTCACCATGGCTGAGAGTGGCAGTGCCAGCTTTGCTTCTACCCTCTGGGCTGTGCGTGGTCTGTTGTCAGGACTGAGTTTGGCCAATTCCTCCTCATCCTCTGCGGTGCGATGTGACGCTGCTGCCTGTGCCTGTCACACCTGTCCCCAAGAGGAGCCACAGCGACCATGGAGTCCAATGTGGCTTTTGGCTTTGTCAGCTGCTCTGTCCCATGTCAGCGAGGTGGTGGGGACCCCAAGGGCCACACACTCCTTCTGGCATGGGGATCAAGAATTTGTGAGTGTCCTGTGGTTTATTTGAAGGAATTTTCTGCTGTCAATGAGCAGCCGTGGAGGAGAGCATGTCCCCAGCACTCCTGCCCCACTGGAGCATCCCTGCGTTGGGGGGAACAGGAGGAGACCCTCCCAAAGGCACTCCTGGCTGGTTAACCCATGGGATGGCTCCTCTGGGGCAGGTGGAGGAATGTGGCTGTCCTCTGGGATGTGCAGCTCCTGCGCCGGCCGGAGCTTTGGGGCGGGCTGGGAGAGTGACCCCGCTGGGGAGCAGCCCGGGAGGAGGGGGGGGGACCTGTCCCCGGCCCCCAGCCCCTATTAAAATGTTAGACACAGACCTCCAAGTCAAAAGGCAGGGCGACAGACGGCCCTTTCACAGGGCCTGCTGCTCCCCACAAAAGGGGGGTTTCCAGGGGAGGGGGGCAGGAATGCGGGCTGCGGCCGGAGGGCAGAGCCGCCACCATTGTCCCTGCTCCCTCGGCGAGGGCGTCATGTTGACACAGGGATTTCTGCCGGCAAAAGGTGTCGGAGGCAGAGGCTTCCCTCCCTCTCTCGCCCCGTTTCCTTGGTTAAACTCGGCAGCGGCAGAAATCCCGGGATGCAGATCCCAGGAGCTGATACCCGTCTGCTCCCGGGTGTTTCACGTCCTTAAGCTCGTGGTTTCCAAGTGGGCAAGAGTTTTGCTGCTAATAACTATTTTTGTGAGTTTTGCTTGCAAAGGGAGGTCAGCAGCTCCATGGCTGCGAGGCTGAGAGGAGCTGGATCCATCCCTGTCTGGCCACTGCCACCTTTGCCCACTCCCCATCCCACTGAAACATCCCCGGCAGGAATTTCTCTGGCTTCGCGCCACGGGGCACCCGTGTGCTCTGCAAAACCCCCCTCTCCTCCTTGTTTATAAATATCAGGGCTAAATTTAGCTTGTTTAAACTTTTGGTGGCTGTTCAGATCCTAATCGTAGGTTTTAAGCTGAGGATTAGACGAGTGGGATGGTGGGGTCACGAGTGGGAGTTTTCCATATTTGGCTCTGGGGCAGCGCGGTGTTTAGCCAAAACTTGATTTGAGGGGGAAAGGGGGAAAAAGAAGGAGTCCATCATCACTTGGTGAGATGGTGACACTGGGGGCTGTGAGTGCCAGAGCTCTGAGAGCACAGCAGAGTGAATCCAACCTGCATGGGCAGCAAGGGCTGAGTCCAGAGCAGGGGAGAACCAGTTACCCCAGAAGGGGTGGGGAGGGAAGAGTGACCTCAGGCACCAGCAATGCTGGGCTGACAGGCAGCCTGTGGAGGTAGAAATCCCTTATCTCCCCCAAATTCTGACTTTTCCTTCTGCTGGCTTAAAGAATAAAAAACTTGTAGAGGGCAAAAGCAGGGAGCAGTTGCAGGGAGTGTTCCCAGATGCCACAGGGGCCGGGTGCCATTCCAGTGTCTGACGGGCCCTGTGGGTGTTTTTTTGGGGGAAGCTGCCCCAGGAAAGTCACACGGGTGGGTGATGGGGCCGTGTGCCAGCCTCAGCCCAGGCTGTGTTCCCTGGGGATCCTCTGCTGGAAGCACATCCTTCGTGGTCACCCCGTAAATGGGCTCCTGCACGAGAAGGAGCGGGGGCCAGGCTGAGCAGAGGCTCCCACAAACAATGGGGCTGTGCAGCTTTGCACCGGCAGAGGATATAAAAAAAAAAAAAACCATCGACTGGGGAAAACAAATATTTCATAGCAGCCATTGTTGAGGGTGGGAATGAGGCGAGTTTTGTCTTGGGCTCTTCCTTCGACATCTTTCATGTTTGTTGTGAATGAAGCTCCATTGAAAGGCAGCTCCTTCCCAGGTAGCCAGTTACCACCCGTGAATAGCCTGGCCACTCTGCTTAGTAATGGGATTATATTGTTTTTCATTACAATGGGAACTTTGATTCCCAAACTGTCCTGACTAATGTCTGCTTAAGAAACAAAGCCATTTTTTTTCCTCCTTAGGAGGAACAGGGCTCTAGCATTTTTTTTTTTTTTTCCCCCACTCCTGTCCATGAGTATATGCAGCTTTGGGAATTCCTTTAGTTTCTCTCCAGATGAAAGTCTGGATCTTAAAATCTCAATTAGATGACTTGGGCTAGGTGAAAAATGAAATGGAACAGGAGAAAAAAAAAAACACATCAAAGACTTGGGATTGCAGTTTGCTTTTTTTAATTAAACAAGAATGGAGATCTGCTCTTGCTTTATTAACCTGATGTCACTTGGAGTAACCTGCTGCTTTGCCAACCACCTCCCTGTGTGAAACTCTGCTTTTTTCCCAGGCTGGTGTCCCAGAGTGTTTAATAAAGCAGGACCTGGGTGAGACTTCTTTAAAAACCACCACTTAGGTCTGGGTTTTGGTACTGGGAGCTCCGTCGTGGCTGCTGGAGGTTTCTGTGGGGCTGTGCCGGCGCTGGGGGAGCTTTAGGGGGTGCATCACCCAGTGGGGGTGCCCCACATGGGTGAGGGCAGCTGGGCAGCTCTGCCTTCATGCCTTGGCTCTCCTGGGAGCTGTGGTGAAGCCTTTGGTTCCTCAAGTCCCCAGCCCCTGGCCGCCAGGGAGCAGGGGGCATCCACAGCCCCATGTGCTCCAGGGAGGTCGGGGCAGCACCCAAAAGTATTCCTCATCCCCCTGCACCCATTTCCTTCTGTGTGCTCCTGGTGATGCTGGGTGAGGAGGTGGGGAGCAAGAGAGCAGGGTCCTGAGCTCTGGTTCCCCAGCTGGATCCTGTTCCAGGCCTCCCTGCCTTCCCCTGGCTCCAGAGCGTGCTCCTGTGCCAGCAGGATGTTTCCAAGGCAGGGAGCCGTCCCGGAGACCACAGTGTGCACCTGTTGCTCCATGCATCACAGGAGGGATTCTTGGGGAGGCAGTGGAATGAGAATGAATGGAATAAGAAGGAGTAAGGAGCAGGTTTCATCTCTCAGGGACGTGGCGATGTATCCCCAAGGCGCTGGCCTTTTTCTCTGGTCACGTTGGAGCCAGGGGAGATCAGGGCTGGCAGTGAGCAAACGTGTCTTACGGGGAAGGGTGGAACTTCAGGGGAAAGCTGGGGTGGAACTTCAGGAGAAAAGCTGGGGTGGAACTTCAGGAGAAAAGCTGGGGTGTTGCTCCCAGGCTGTGCCAGGCAGGGAGCCACTGGCACGACTGGAAAGGTGACTCTGATGGAAATCAGGCTCCCCCCTGCCTGGGCTGTGCAGCTGCTGGGGGGGCAGGGGAAGGTGTGGGGCAGGAGGTTGTGGTTCTGCTGTCAGTCTGAGGATGACGGTTACCCCGAGAGGTGTGGGGACAGTGGGGTAGGGCCCTGTCACTGCTCTGCACCTGGGATCAGCCTGCAGTGACTCTCTGGGCTGTTGTGCAGCCTAAGGGAGGCTCTCCTGCGGGTTGTTTCCCCTTCCCTCAGCTGTTGCCAGCAAACATGTGAAATCTGAGTGTCCTGCTCACGTTCGGCCACTTGCTTCTCTCCGTGGGGTCCCGGCCACGCTGGCACAGCCACCCACAGGTCACACAGCACAACATTTGCTGCTGCACAGGGCTCTGGGGGTGTGAAGGTCCCTCGAGGGGACCCTCTGCACCACTCAAGGTCACAGCTGTGGTCCTGAACCTTCTCTGTGCTGGGGTGGCTCTGCCTGAGACTCTGGGGCTCATCTGAGCCACAGGTACCACAGAACAGAGAATGGCATCCCCCAGCCCAACCTGTCGGGGTGGGGGGCCTCTCCCCATGGTGGGAGACTCTACACCCAGCAGCAGGGAGTGTCCTGCTCCCATTAGTCTCAAGTGGCCCCAAAATGGTGCTCGAGTAAAGACCTGAGCCTGCCCTGCTCAGCTTTCCCACGCTGCTCATACCTTGGGGAAAACAACCACGGCCGTTTTTGCTTCCAGCAGTTGAGGGTGAGGAAGAGGCTAGGTGATAGCAGAGCAGATAAGAGGCAGCCTGGATGTGGGGCCGGGATGGGGCTCTCTGCCAGCCCCTTGTCCCCTCCTGCAGTGTGGGGCTGCCCCCTGAACCTCCCCTTGTATAGGATAGGCATGGGGGCACCCCATGCATGTGCTCCAGTTTATACCTGGTTTCCACTTTGCTTGTTGGGGTTTTTTTGTACATTTTAAGCTCAGAGTGGGCTTTACCTCCAGCCCTGCCACGGTTTCAGCATCCCTTGGGAGGAGGACACGCTGGGGCCAGGCAGGAGAGCAGTGGGTGATGTGAGCTGAGGGGTGATGCAGGCTGAGCCCCCAAATCCAGGACATCCCCCGTGCAGCCAGCACCTCTGAGACACACCCTGCCCGCGGGGCTGTGCTTGTGCAGGGCTGAACATCCCGAATTTTTGAACAAAGCCCCCCACCCGCCCCGTGCCGCCCCGGGGCGGGCTGGGCTGGGCTGCGGGAGCGCCTGGGTGTCATCTGTGCCGGCCGTGGCAGATGGCAGCTTAGTGCAGAAAGGAAAACATTAGTCTTGGGTCAGAGGTCGCAGAAACATCTGCCTCGGGATGCTTTCAGTGCCCGCATTGCTGCGGAGGGACAAAACCTGTTGCTGGTGGGACGGAGGAAAAGCCTTGCAGGGACAGAGCGAACAAAGGGCTGGCAGCACCAGAGCCGCACACGGGGAGCACCCAGAGCAGAAACCTCGGGCTGGGGGGGATTGGACGGGCACAGCAGCACTGCTGGTGGGGCCAGAGGTGCTGGAAGCTGTGGCAGCCCAGCAAGCAGAGGGGTAGAGCAGAGCTGGGGCAGCAGCGCTCGTTGGCTCTGATACTCATTCGTGCTTTTGATGATGTGATCTGCTGAGCTCTCCTGCAGCCTTGCTGGAATAGCTGCAACGTTGGGCCACTGGTTGTAACTCCTTAAGGATGTGCAGCAGACACAACAAATGCACGTGCCCGTGCTGAGCACATCCAGATTTGGCCCGGGCTCGGTGCTGGGAGCAGAGTGGGAATTTGGGGCCGCTGTTGCTGTTCCCAGGCCGTCCCCAGGGACTGCTGTCTGACCTTGGACAAGGCCTTCTCCATCACCCTTCACACTGGCCATGAATCATGCAGATTTATGGGCCGGCAGCTCAGTGCATTATTAATCGTGTCCCCCCCTCAGCACAGTTTGCAATCGGATGCTCATTCCGAGGGGGAAGACACATCCCAGCCTGGTGCTGTGGGAATCCAGCTCCCAGCCTCTGCCTGACCCTCAGGAACAAAAAAAGCCACCGGGATGGCCAGCAGCCCCAGACACCCCGGGGGGTGTAAATCAGTGTGTTCACCCCTGCAAGGAGCACCCTCATCCACAGGGGTGGGGAGTGGCTGCTGTCCCCTGCCCTGCCTTGGTGGGACACGCCCCAGGAGTGTAGAGTTGTGAGATTTTTCTGCTGGAATGGTGCTGGGAGAGGGAGCATTGTGTGTTGGAGCAGGGCTTGGCCATCCCTGGGATGAGGATTGGGGTTGGGATGGGGATTGGGGTAGGGATTGGGATGGGGATTGGGATGGGGACTGGGATTGGGATGGGGATTGGGGTGGGGATTGGGATGGGGACTGGGGTTGGGATGGGGATGTCATCACCCTCCGTCAGTGGCTAAAATGGAGCGTTTGGTGCCTCCTCTGCACATTAATGAGTCAACGGAAACAATGAGGGAGACACAGGGGTATTTTTAGCCATTCCTGCCTGCTTTGGGAACGGGGTGCTCGTCATGCCCAGAGCCAGGACTGTGACCACACCAGCCTGACTGAGGCTTTCACAGAGGCTGCTCAGCACCCCGGGCAGCTTGGCCACATTTCACCACCTCAAAGCCGCTTTCTAATGGCCCTGCTGAGCTGTTTTGATCCTGCAGCACCCGCCCTGTCCTCTGCCAACACATCTATCTGTAATTAAAGCCCGAGCTTTAATGTCTCCTATGCTAATTGCCATGAGCTGCTCGGGGTTTGGTTTGGGTAGCCCTGGCTTGGGAAATGCCAAAGGAAAAACCACAGGGTGATCTTCACCTGGCTGAGCCCTCAGGGATTGTCGCATCCTCCACGTCTGCTCACCTGGAATCCCTGATAGCACCTCATGTTTTTTTTTTACAGAAAATAAAGCTCAGCTCCCTGGGCTGAGCTTTAGGAGAGGTTTTTAGTCTCTGGAGGAATAGGTGGCTGCATGGTGTGGTTGTGGAATAGCTGGGAGTTGAACTTAGCTCTGCTGAATCCAGCCTTTCCAGACTTGAAAAAGTTGAAAAATAACTACAACTTGGATTGCTCTAATTCTTCACCTGGTTTTTGATCTCTTGCTTTGCATGTGAGACTTGTCTCCAGGCTTTCCTCCGCAGCCAGCACTCTCTTGAATCTGCTGAGGTCGCTGGGCTTTGAAATGCAGCTCCAGTCTCTGTCTGTGAGTGAGCTCCAGGACCTGTGAGGGCAGGGAACAGTGAAATTCATCCTGTGGCTTCATCCATGGCTGGGAATGTGCTCTTCCCTGCTTGCCTCAGACCTGCTGTCGCAGAGAGGGCAGGAACAGCCTCGTTCTGTGCTGAAGCATCTACAGAAGATGCAGGAGCTTGTGTGGAAGCTGCCAGGTGTGAGGGAGGAGGATGTCCTGGGCACAAAGAAAACCAAGATGACTTAGAAACCGTGGAAAGATTTGGGAGGTTCCCCCGTGCTGGGAGCTGCCTGTGCAGCAGGTGGGTGAGGTTGGGAGTTGCTGGGCACCTACAGAGGGTCTGTGCTGCAAAGCCCCACGTGGCATGATGGAAACTCCTCCTTGGGTTAGAGCAGTGACTGCTGGGTTGGAAGGGTGCCTGTGCTGTGTTGCTTTTTTCCTGAAGATCTGCTGGGAATGCCCCTTTCTGGGAGGAGAAATGGGACATGAGTGTGCCCTGGACTTGCTGGCCCACCTGTGCCCATCTCAGCCCTTCCAAGCTGAACTCTTCCCTGCTGTGTGCTGCACTTCTGGAGCTGGTTATAGCCATAAATCAGCTCTTAACACAACCAAATAGAAATTAATTTTCAAATAATCTCCCAGCTCCATGAAATTTGAGGGGTTTCCTGAAGCACAAGCCTGGAAAGCACCTGAGCAGCCCAGCCAGGCGTGAGGCAACCCCCAGCCTGGGCACTGCCTGTGACCCCAACCCGCCCTGTACCTTCGGGCAGGGACTTCCCTGTCCCTCAGGGCTCTTCTTCCAATCACTAATTAACCTCCTGGCTAATAACCATGCCCAGATTCAGGCTGGGACTTACTTTGGTTTCCCATCCATATGTTCAAACCCCCACTTGCCTGTGCTGGAATTGGTCGGGAAACTAATTGGGTGGGAGGGCTTTGGGCTGTGTGCCCCTCTCCCCGACTTCACAGCGCAGGAATCCCGATTCCGGAGAGCCCTGCTGGCCTCCCGGGATGCCGAGCATCCCCTCCTGGTCCCCCGGCATCGTGTCCCTCTCTCCCACGGTGGCACCACCGCGCTCAGCGCTTCCCGCGCTGCCACCGGCGCTCTTTGTCCAGCATCAATT
>VXBN01013044.1:216395-235041 GCA_013397395.1 Sinosuthora webbiana | reverse complement strand
GTAGGGGAAGAGGAGGAGATGGGGAGCAGGGCTGAAACGTCATCTTGCCGCCGGCAAAGCGCCGTGGCTCCGGGCTGGGCTGGCTGAGGGTGGGGTTTGCTGGTTGTGCTTCACCAGAGGAGCCCCACGGGCTTGTTTTGGGGGTTGCAGGTGACTGCTGTGCTCTGCAGATTCTCTGGGACCTCCCCTCTGCTCACCCCCTTGCCACAGGAGTCTTGGAGGCCGTGCAGGAGGCTCGGGAATGCGATGTCCCACCAGATCTGATGGCAACAGGTGTGAGCTCGTGGTGCCCTGAGCCTGACCTGTCACAGCAGTGTGGGGACCACAGTCCCACGGTGCCCAGGTGCTGTCACCATCCCCACCCATCACCTCCAGCTGGGGTTGCCTTACCCCAAGCTCCTGGCCATGCAGGCTCCCAGATTTATTTCTGCTCTCAAGGCCTCTGGTAGAAGCCCATGAGCTGAGCGTGGTGCATCCTGTGGTGGCATTGCCATCGTGGCGTGACACAGCAGCGTGCCAGCACCATGTCACTCCTCCCGCGCCCTACTCACTGTGGCTGCTCAGCACAGCACAACCAGGACAGGACATTCCTCTTTGGAAGAGCTTTAATGTGAGCAGAGCTGGCTGGGGACAAAACCTGTGGTGGCATCGTGTGTTGCAGGTGGGATACAAGAAGTGTCACGTGGGAAGGTTCGTGCCTCACCCCTGGGTATTTTTTGTGCCAGGTGCACAGCTTTGCTCCATCCTCATCTTCCCCCCTCTGCAGGGTCCTGCCAGCCACACATCCTGCCCAGGCCCAGCAGGATGGCTGGTGGGATTTTCCCTTAGGGCATATCCCTGGTGCCAGCTCCAGTCCTGCTCCAGCCCAGGTGGCCAATGGTGACAGATGGTGAAGCTGGTGGTGGCATCAGGGGTTCTTTTCCCAGGGCCCCCACGCACAGGGCTGTGGCAGCCAGGGCCACTCGCCCTCCTTGTGCAGGGTTTGGCTTTGGGGAAGCTCTCAGCTGACTGCGAGGAGCAGGAACTTGTCCCACCTGTTGCCAGCCGATGCTGAGCCCCCGCCTAATTGTGTTTGAGTGATTTAGGACGGAGGCAGGATAAAAATAGCCCTGCTGAAGGGGAGACTCCAGCGTGGGCAGGGAGCAGGGCTGTCCCCGCGCTGCTGGCCCCATGGATTTGGTGTGGTTATGGGGCTGCTCCTCTTGCCCCCACCATGTGTCCCTTGTCCCTCGATTTCCCCTCCAGCAGGGAGGGGAGGGAGAAGAATCTCCCTGCGATGAGGCGCAGGATGTCAGCGCCGCGGCTGCGGTTGTGCGAGTCAGCACAGGCCCCTCCGTGGGGGACGCCTTTGTTCCCAGCACCTCTTTCATCTTCCTCTTCCCATCCCGGAGCAGCCAGGGCTGAGCCTCACCACTGCCAAACCCGACCTGCCGGGCTGGGCCGGCCCCTGGGCTGCCCGGGTGCCCGCTCGGGGCCGTCCCGCTGACGGCGCGTCTCTGCCCTGCCAGGTGTAGCGGTGCCTACGTGGGCGAGCGGTGCCAGCTGCCCAACCCCTGCCTGAGCTCCCCCTGCAAGAACGCGGGCACCTGCACGGCCGTGGTGCGCGGCAGCACCGTGGATTACACCTGCGCCTGCCGCCTGGGCTTCACCGACGAGCTGTGCCTGACGCCCCGCGACAACGTCTGCCTCAGCAACCCCTGCCGCAACGGCGGCACCTGCGACCTGCTGACGCTCAGCGAGTACAAGTGCCGCTGCCCGCCCGGCTGGTCAGGTGAGGGGTGGCACCTGGGGACACGGCTGGTCAGGGAGGGGTGGCCATGCCACAGGGGTGAGCCCCCATGGGTGGACAGTACAAGTGCCGCTGCCCGCCCGGCTGGTCAGGTGAGGGGTTGCACCTGGGGACACGGTTGGTCAAGGAGGGGNGTCAGGTGAGGGGTGGCACCTGGGCACACGGCTGGTCAGGGAGGAATGGCCGTGCCGCAGGGGTTAGCCCCATGGTGGAGAGATGCTTCTGATTTTGGTGTCAGGGAGGTGGGGACGGTGGTCTGCAAATGTAATTGGGGGTGGGTGGATGACAGCTGAGGGAGCTGTGACTCTGCTGCACAGTGGGGGTTTGAGGCGGGGTTACAACCAGTCCCAGATCCAGGTCTGCAGCCCGGTGTAGATCCCTGCCACCAAGAGCTGAGCTGCCATTTGCATCCTCACCCTCCTTCCCTGCCTTCCCCAGGCAAAACGTGCCAGCAGGCCGACCCCTGTGCCTCCAACCCCTGCGCCAACGGGGGCCAGTGCGTGCCCTTCGAAGCCCACTACATCTGCCGCTGCACCGCCGGCTTCCACGGCGCCAACTGCAAGCAGGACGTCAACGAGTGCAACATCTCCCCGCCCGTCTGCAAGAACGGGGGCAGCTGCACCAACGAGGTGGGCACCTACCAGTGCTCCTGCAAGCCAGCCTACACCGGGCAGAACTGCGAGCACCTCTACGTGCCCTGCAACCCCTCGCCCTGCCAGAACGGGGGCACCTGCCGCCAGATCGGGGACACCACCTACGACTGCACGCTGGTCACAGGTACGGAGGGAAAGTCATGGGGCAGCACCTCTCTAGTCCACCCTAAATGAGCAGTGCCTGAATTTCCCCCAGGCTGCGACTGTGGGAGGGGCAAAACCCCTCTGGGTGTGGGCTGGTTGTGCCATGTGCTTTAGGGAAGGGGTTGGGCAGCGATGCCCGAGGAGGAGAGTTCATCTGGGGGCTTTATATACTCTGTGCTTCACCAAAATAGCTCTTCCAAAACAACTGTTTGAGCAGAGGCCCCTGTGCGGATGCTCATATTCCAGAATAAGAGTGCCTTTTTCCGCTTTAGCTTAATCCACTTCCAGAATGGAATAATTAGCCCGGAATAGCTATTTTGGAAAGTTTCCGAGTGCTAATGGAGTTGGGGAAGGAAGACCCTCTCTTGTGCTCGCTGCTGCTCCCTCCGGCAAGCTCTGGAGCAGCCCGGCAGGATTGCAGCCTCTGGCATGGAGAGCTCCCGTGGAGGGGCCTGGTGAGGGCTGTCCTGGGAGCTCAGGACCCTGGAAATGATCTTGATGCCCCGGAAAGGAGCTTGGCACCCTGCTAACCCTAGAGAAGAACAGCAGCTGTGAAAGGGCCCCCTGACCCCAGCAAGCCCTTTCACTTCTGCCCTCAGACAGGAGGTTTGCAGTGCAGTAAGGGCAGGGAGTGGAAGAGACTGAGCAGCTCCACGCTCCCCCCATCCCTGGGTCAGTTGGAGAAATGAAACTGGAGTTTCAGCCCAGAGCCACGCTCAGACCAGGTTGTGTTTCCTGGGATGAGTGCTGCTTCTCACCCGAGCCGGCCACACTGGCCAGCTGTGGCGGGGGATGCACCCGCCCTGTCCCTGGGAAGGAAGCTGTGGGCAGCCCTGCACTGCCTGAGGAGTCTCCTGTGGGGTTGGTTTGATCCTATGGTCACCCATAGCCCAGCAGTGGCCAGAGCAGGATGAGGGTTGGGTGGTATCTCTGCTCTGCACCCTGGGCAGGGCTGGGCATTGCCGTGGGGAGCTCCAGCCTTTCTCCCTGTAGCTCCTGTCCCATCTCTGCTGGGGACGTGGCATCAGGGTGGGGATGGGGTCTCCCAGATGGCACAGACACCCACACCCTGCTGCCAGCCCAGCCCAGCTCAGGGCAATCCCTGTGAGCTGTGTGGGGGATCTTGTCTTGCTGTCTGACACAGGTTCAGAGCTTTTGGCTGCAGTACCTCAGGAGTGTCATTAACCATCCAGAACAGACAGGGCCCTGCAGGATCTCCTGCCTCGCTTCCAGCACAGCTCACCCAGGCTGGAGCAAAGCTCCTGTCCTTAGGGACAGGGAGGCGTGGGGCTGGCCGGGCGAGCAGTGCCAGGAAGGAAACCTTTCCTTCCAGGATGAGCTCCCGGGGGCGACGCTCCTTTGGAGCAGCTCCGAGCCCTGTCCCGCAGGGATGGGCAGGTGGAGGTGGCAGGAGGAGGAGCTGTGCTGGCCCTGCCCTGCCGTTCTGCTGACGAGGCACTTTCACTGAGCAGTCGGGCACGGCGGGGTGAGGCACGGCCCTGGGGGAGAGCCCTGCTCCCGGCAGGATCGGCGCTGTCACACCCAGCCGCGGCTCCAGGAGATTTGCATCCTGCAGGAGCTGGTTCACCTCCCGTGGGGTGGCACAGCCCCTGCTCCGGGGAACGGGGAGGGTCCCTCAGCACCTCCTCCATCCCACACAGGATGCAGGAGCTGCACCAGCAGCAGGGGCAGAGGGACAAGGGGCTGTTCCTGATGATAAGGGGGTGATTGATATGCTGGTATGTGGCACAGCAAACGTGGAACAATGTCCCCTTTTCATTCTTGGAGAGGCCTGGCTGTACCGGGTTTCTTCAAGTTAAACTAATCTTGGCTGTTTTATCGTGCCATCGCTGCAGAATGTAACCCTGAGTTTAAAGTAATTGCCGTGCTAATTACTCATTTGGATGGTTCAAAATGAGTTAATCCTGGTATCTGGGACATTGTGAGTTATTGCTGCTCAGGCTCAGCCCCAGTATTTAAAAATGAGGTGCAGATCAATGTTATCTGCTCTGGACTCCTACCAGCAGTCATAAAAAGCTGTGGCTGCTCCCCATGTGATGGGGCTGGGGAGAGGAAAATGTGGAGAGAGTGAGGGGAAAGGTCCCAGCTGGGCCAGGGTCTGGGGTCCCACAGAGGATGAGTCTGGACACCTGGTCCTTACCTGTGGAGGTTGACATTTTTTGCTGCCTGGGTGGGGAGCAGCCTGGTCTGTACCTGCAGAATGCCCTGGGGAGTTTGAGGCAGCTGCAGATGGACACTGGCACTGTGGGCTGGCGTTGCCATCCCAAACCCCAAGCAGTTGGGTCCCACAGTAAATGCAGCTTTTGACACAAATGTCAGTCAGAGCTGGCTTGGCAGATGTCCTGAGAAGGGCCTGGCTGCTGTGCTCCTGCTGGAGAGGCTGGGGGTGGCCAGGTTTCCACGCCATCAGCTGGTGGTGATAACAAACCCAAGCAGGAGGTGGGCTGGGATGAGCCCAGCGCTGTGTGGGACGGTGGCTTGCCCTGGCAGGGACTTGGATCCCCCTCAGGGGCAAGCGCTGCTGCTGAGGCTCTTTACAAGTGAAATTAAACGCTGGTGATTCAGCACTGGGTGCCACAAGTCTTCGTGGGAGCTGCCCTGCTTCGTTCTGGCTTGTGGGGAGTCAGATCCTCCAGTGCTCGGGGCAAGCGTCTCCAGAGCTGGAGGCTCTGGCAGCAGGGACACCCTGCCCTGGGCAGAGGGAGCTGCTGCCTGCCAGGCCCCAGCAGAGGCGGGATGGGGATGAGGATGAAACCAGGCAGCTGCTTCAGAGGCACCTGGCACACGCTCAGCACCTGGTCATGACCAGCGTGCTGGTGGTGGGGTGACACAGCCAGTGGGTGGGTTTGGCATCATGGCAGGTGTGTCCTCTGCGCAGGGTTCACGGGTCAGAACTGTGAGGAGAACATCAACGACTGTCCAGGCAACAACTGCAAGAATGGGGGCACCTGCGTGGACGGTGTCAACACCTACAACTGCCAGTGCCCACCTGAGTGGACAGGTAGGGAGTGAGGGTGGCACAGGGCTGGGCTGGGAGGACAGGTCCTGCACGGTGTGGACAGGGCTGGGCTGGGGAGGACGGGTCCTGCCCAGGGGGATGTTGGGCACAGTGTGGGCAGAGCTGTCCTGCTTCACATCGGGAGTGGTCCGTGCCAGCTCCATGCAGGTGCCCTGTCCCCTGGCAGGTCAGTACTGCACTGAGGACGTGGACGAGTGCCAGCTGATGCCCAACGCCTGCCAGAACGGTGGCACCTGCCACAACAACCACGGGGGCTACAACTGTGTCTGTGTGAACGGCTGGACGGGCGAGGACTGCAGCGAGAACATCGATGACTGCGCCATGGCCGCCTGCTTCCACGGGGCCACCTGCCACGACCGCGTGGCCTCCTTCTACTGCGAGTGCCCCCACGGCCGCACAGGTGAGGCCCTGTCCTGCCTTGTCCCCTGCCCTGCGTGTCCCCTGGCTCCTTGCTGTGGTTTTGGCTCATGTGCCCATCACCCTTGACGTGCAAACCTGCCTTTTGCTGCCCAGGTTTGCTGTGCCACCTGGATGATGCCTGCATCAGCAACCCCTGCAACGAGGGCTCCAACTGTGACACCAACCCTGTCAATGGCAAAGCCATCTGCACCTGTCCTTCGGGGTACATGGGGCCAGCCTGCAACCAGGATGTGGATGAGTGTTCACTGGGTGAGCTCATATGGGTGACAGCAGCACGGCTGGGGAAGGCTCTGGCACAGCCAGGGGCAAGTCCTGAGAGCTGTGCTTGTGTTTTACAGGAGCCAACCCATGTGAGCACGCGGGGAAGTGCATCAACACCCAGGGGTCCTTCCAGTGCCAGTGTCTGCAGGGCTACTCAGGCCCTCGGTGTGAGATTGATGTCAATGAGTGCCTCTCCAACCCCTGCCAGAACGATGCCACCTGCCTGGACCAGATCGGGGAGTTCCAGTGCATCTGCATGCCCGGTGCGTGGGCAGCCCTGTGGACTCAGCCTTAGTGTTGGGGGTGGGCAGGGAAAGGGCTTTAAATGCCTCTGAGTTTCAGTAGGGTTGGGTCAACAGATTCTGTGTGTCTGGGGACAGCACCCAAAAGAAAGAGCTCAGTAAAGGTTGTGTGATGGGGGAGACAAGAAGTGAGATTTGGGAACCATCAGCCCTACACTGAGCTCCTCCTCTTGCCAACCTTGCTGCCTTGGGTCGAGCCAAAACCTGTTGATCCAAGGAGCAGCTTGTGCATCAAATCCCACCACGTGCAGAACAGCTCCTCAGATGCCTTTTCGAGATGGGGGGACCAGGTGTGCCCGGGTGTAACGCACCTGGCTGTGGGGTTGTGCCAGCCCTGTGCCACGGTGCTGACAGTGCTGGGTCTCTCGGCAGGTTATGAGGGGGTTTACTGCGAGATCAACACGGACGAGTGCGCCAGCAGCCCCTGCCTGCACAACGGCAACTGCCTGGACAAGATCAACGAGTTCCACTGCGAGTGCCCCACTGGTACGTGGCACCCCTCCCACTGCCAGCAGCCATCCCACTGCCACTGTGCTGGAAACAAAGCCAGGAGGCATCCTGCCTCGAGCCGAGAATGGGCTCCTTAAATTTCATAGCTCTCCGAAGTGGGGAGAGCCTAGTGAGCACCTCTTGGTGCTTTGGAAGGAGCTTCTCCAATTGGGATGAGGGCAATGCAGGCAATGCTGCTCCAGCTCCGGCCCATGGGAGAGGGGAAGGAGGATTAAACCCCACGGCTTTGCACTTGAAAAGGCCCCTCTTTGGGAAGGAGGGCTGGGGGCTGGGGGGGGGGCCCGCACCAGCGGCTTTGAATGCGGTGTCAAAGTCACGGGGTGGAGCAGAGAATGGGGAGACGGTTAATCTGTGAAAGGAGGTTTTGAAGTTCAGAGACTTTGCTCCTCTAGAGATGTAAATAAGATGCTCTCAATGGTGGGTCGCAGCCCCGCATTCAGGGCCCCCAGCAGCCGTCCCCATGGAAACCCGGCGCCCCAGCCGGGATGCGGGGGGCCGGCGGGAGCGGGGCAGGGGGGCCCGCGGGAGCTGCCCGGCGGCAGGGAGGGGAGCCTGGCGGGTCCGGCCCCCGCGCAGGGACGTGACTTCTCCCTCCGTTCCAGGCTTCAACGGGCACCTGTGCCAGTTTGACATCGACGAGTGTGCCAGCACCCCCTGCAAGAACGGTGCCAAGTGCGTGGATGGCCCCAACACCTACAGCTGCGAGTGCACTGAAGGTGAGGGGATCCTGGGGGGTTTCGGTGGGGGTCCTGTCCCGGGATGTGCCATAAAACCACATTGACAAATCATTTAGTCCCCACCTCTCCAAGCACCTGCTTGGAGAAGCCCCCGAACCATCCATCGGTGGGGTCGGTCCCTGCTGATGTGACTCCCGTGGGGCAGGATGTCCCTTTCCCTGGTGTTGGCAGAACAAGCTGAGCTCCGGAGCCAGGTGTGTGGGGCCTGGCACTCCTTAGGTGTGGCCCCGCAGCAGCCGTCCCACCGTGCTCCCGCCCTGGGCAGCGAGGGGGAAGGCAGGAAGGAAGGAATAAAGCTGCCTCTATGGGGACGCAAGGTGCAGGGCCGTGGGGGCTCGCCGACCGAAACCCAAGGAGCAGTTGCACAAAATGATGACTTGAGCCCTGGTGGCAAACAGTGGCTCTTTTGTGGAGCAGCTCCCGCCAGAAATCTTCCAGCTGAATGGCCTCTAATTAGTGTCTTGCTAATGCCAAGCCCCGATGAAAAGCTGCTATGTGGGCTTGGCGGGGTCTAGTCAAAGCTGTACTTTGTCCTCGGCTCTCCACCCCCAAACCCGGCGGGGAGGGAGCTGGCCAGGAGAATAGGAGCTGCCGGGGGGGTTATTATTCGGGGGTGCTTGCGGACGGCCCCCCCTCCCCGTGCTCTCCGGGAGGAGCGCAGGGCCCCGCTCCACAGCCCAGGCGGCTTTAATGCAGGTCATTGTGCACCCCGGGACAAAACCCCCCGGGCTGGGGTCTGACCAGCCCCACCGCCAGCACATTGGGGTGCTCCCTGCCTGCACCCCGCTCCTGGGCGTCCAAGAGCTCATGGTGGGGCAGGTAGAGCCATCCCAGTGCACTGCCTCACACCTGGACAGGGTGGAAAGGAGTGTCCCAAATCCCCACCCCATGTCCCTCATCCTCACCCTTCGTCTCTCCTGCTGGTGGCAGGTTTCACGGGCGCTCACTGCGAGATCGACATCGATGAGTGTGACCCTGACCCGTGCCACTACGGCACCTGCAAGGACAGCATCGCCTCCTTCACCTGCCTCTGCCAGCCCGGCTACACGGGCCACCGCTGCGACATCAACATCAACGAGTGCCAGAGCCAGCCCTGCAAAAATGGGGGGACCTGCCAGGACAGGAACAACGCCTACAACTGCATCTGCCTCAAAGGGACCACGGGTGAGCAGGAGGGAACCCCTGGGGCTCCACGTGGGTCGGCAGTGCCGGTGCAGCATCCCGCTCCCATCCTCATCCCGGGGCAGGTTGGCCCTGGGCCACCCCCAGCAGCCGCCCCAGTCTGGGGCATCCTGGGTGAGGACGAGTTCTCCCAGTTTGGTGCCCAGCTCTGGCAGGAGCCGCGCCCCAGCCGGGGGCTGCCCATGGCGGAGACGCTTTGTTGTGGGGCAGTGGTGGCAGTTGGTGCCAGCGGCTTTGTTTTACTGCTTTGACGGGGCTGGGGACCTCCTAATGACATCCTTCTCCTCTTTGGGACCCCGTAACAACCCCCCTCTCCTCCCCAGGCCCCAACTGCGAGATCAACCTGGATGACTGTGCCAGCAACCCCTGCGACTACGGCAAGTGCATCGACAAGATCAATGGCTACGAGTGCACCTGCGAGCCGGGGTACACAGGTGAGAGCAGGGCCTCACACCCTGGGGAGCTGCAGCTGCTGGTGCCTCACAAAACCAGGACAAGGTTGCAATAAGGAGGGGGGATGCTGCCATCCCGCTTGTGGGAGGTTTTACACCCTCCAGCGCTCCTGCTTGTTCAGGAGGATGACCCCGGCTCAGTCCCAAATCAAAGGGGTGTCTGGTGCTGCGAATTCGACTCCTGCTGCGCCCACTCCCATGGGTATCAGGTTGCTGCCTTGTCCGACTGGTTTGTTTGATGGCTGCTGGAAATGGTGGAGGGCTTTGATGGGAGCAGCCCCCACCGCTCCCCGCTCGCACGGCCCCTTGTCCTCGGGCCCGCCTGGAGCCCAAATAAAGCCTGGCTTTGTCAGCCATGGCAGGTAGGGTTACAGGCTGAAACCTCCTCCCTTCGGTGTTCCCTCCTGGACCAAAGTGGCCCAGTGCACGGCCTCTTCCCAGTCACATATAATGAAGGCAGGCAGGCGATGCAGGGTGTGAAGTCAGCCTGCCTGCAGGGCAGCCCACTCCTCTGCAGCCAGCACGTGTGTCCTGAGATCCCAGCCTCCAGCAGACATTCCCTGGGCGGCTGGAGGGGGAACTGCCTGGTGGGTACACTCCCCACACCATGCCATCCATGCTTATGGGGTAACTGTGCCTTGCTCCCCCCTTCCCAGGGCGCATGTGCAACATCAACATTGATGAGTGTGCCAGCAACCCCTGCCACAACGGGGGCACGTGCAAGGACGGCATCAACGGCTTCACCTGCCTGTGCCCCGAGGGCTTCCACGACCCCAAGTGCCTGTCTGAAGTGAACGAGTGCAACAGCAACCCCTGCATCCACGGGAAATGCCACGATGGATTGAATGGGTAGGCTGGAGGGTGAAGGGGCTGCTGGGGGGCTGCAGGGACCAAAGGGTCCCCAACAAAGTCAGGGTTAGAGGAGGGTGAGCATCTGTCCCCTGAGTTGGTGCTTGTGCGTGCTCTGGGCCAGTGCCATGGGATATTTCCCTGAAGGGGTAGGATTTGCTGGATAAATGATGGCTGGTGCAGCCTAGAGGGCCAGGATGGAGCAGCTCTTTACACCCCAATTTTTCCCCAAAGCTACAAGTGTGACTGCGACCCTGGCTGGAGTGGGACAAACTGTGACATTAACAACAACGAGTGTGAATCCAATCCCTGCATGAACGGTGGCACCTGCAAGGATATGACCAGTGGCTACATCTGCACCTGCAGGGAGGGCTTCAGCGGTAAGTGGGGAGTTTAGATTGGATATTCTGAAAAATTTCTTCCTGGGAATGCTGCCCAGGGAAGCGGTGGAGTCACCGTGATTGGAAGTGTTCAAAAGGGGTGTGGATGTGGAACATAGTGATGCTGGGTGAATGGTAGGACTTGGTGATCTTAGAGGGCTTTTCCAGCATTGATCTGTGATTCCATTATTCTAAGGGTGCAGCCAGGGATGCTGGTGTGTTCCTCCCACACTGAGGCCTGCGTGGGAGCTGTGGGTGTTCTCATGATGCTGGGTGGGCTGGAGGCTTCACTCTGGGGACAGTGGAGCCCCAGGTGTGGCTGGGAGCTGTGGCAGTGCAGCCATCCTGGTTCAGCAGAGTTCAGGGCTGGAGCTGAGCACGGGAGGCTTTCCCAGGGCAATGGGTGTGCTGTTGTCATTGTCACCGTGTCCCCACTGTACCCTCAGCCCCCTGCCACCAGCACGCCTCCATCACATCCACTTCTATCTATTTTTCTTAACGCAGGCCCCAACTGCCAGACCAATATCAACGAATGTGCTTCCAACCCCTGCCTGAACCAGGGCACGTGCATTGATGATGTTGCTGGCTACACCTGCAACTGCCTCCTGCCCTACACAGGTGAGGGGAGCCCCCTGTGTCCCACCAGGGCTCTGGGGAGTTTTTCTGCTTCACTGGTACCCAGTCTGAGTGAACTGGCACTAAGCATGAAGGCTTCTCTCACTCTGCCTTGCCGAGGGGCTGCCCACAGCCACGGCTCCACCTCTCCACGGCGCAGCTGGAGGAAATTGGCAGGAGCTTTGAGAAGCCGCCAGCCACAGCTTCCTCCCTTCCTCCTCTTCCTCCTCCTCCTCCTGGAGGGCACCAGGGCGGTGGCTCAGGGGGGCAGCAGCACCCAGGGGCCACCCCACCGTTCCCCAGCCATGATGCCCGTGCTGGAAAAGGCGACCCGAGGCCGAGGGGCCGGGGGATTCTGCTGAGCCAATTCCTGTTTGCCGGCCTGGCGCTTCCGCTCGCGCAGCCCGGCACAATTGCAGGAAGCCATGAGCTGTTTCCTGCCCTCGCCAGTGGCCATAGAAACCCCTGGTGGGGGGGGACGGGGACTGGGCAGGCAGGGAGGGGAAGGCTCTGGAAAATAGCAAAGGCCAGTTCAGGAGATATTGGCTGACAGGGAAGATAAGGGTTCGGAGGGAACGTGTCCCTTGGCTGGACGTAAACAGGAAAAGCAGCGGAGAGGGAAGGGGGGAGGGAGTGCAAAGGGGGAAAAGACACCCCGAGCAGCACTTCCCTGCCAAAGGAAGTGTGCAGTGCTTTCATGCAGCCCAGATAGGGCTTAAAAGTTTCTGGGGGTTTGGGGTCATGGGTGACCCAGAATGGAGGAGACAACCCCAGCTGGGCTGGCCTGAGGTGCTGGGGATGTCCAGAGCCTTCCCCAGACTGGCAGCAGCCCAGAGCAGGGGACAGGGATAGCAGGGTCTTGGGCCACCTGTCATTTTGGAGGGTGTCAACGGGTGCTTGTGCCTGTGCAGGAGCCACCTGTGAGGATGTGCTGGCCCCCTGTGCTGGCAGCCCCTGCAAGAACGGTGGCGAGTGCCAGGAGTCTGAGGACTACAAGAGCTTCTCCTGCAGTTGCCCCCCTGGCTGGCAAGGTATGGCCATGGCCCTTTTGGGGGTCAGAACCTTTCCCTCAGGGATGGAAGGGCACAGGGGAGGGAGCCAGGCCTTAGGGAGGGTCCTGACCTGCCCCATGGCTCAGCTGGGTGGATAAGACACAACCATTGGATCCCTTGGCTTTGGCCCTGGTGTGAGCGGTGCCCAAGATGTCATTGTCACCCTTGGGGCTTTCATCCAGCTCCCCCAGCCCACACAATCCCTGCCCTGCTCTGTCCCCAGGTCAGACCTGTGAGATTGACATCAATGAGTGTGTGAAGAGCCCCTGCAGGAATGGGGCCACGTGCCAGAACACCAACGGGAGCTACCGCTGCGCCTGCCGGACCGGCTTCTCCGGCCGCAACTGCGACACCGACATCGACGACTGCAAGCCCAGTAAGAGCAGGGGCTGCCCAGACTGCACCCAGCCCAGCCCTGAGCCTCATCACCCTTCCTGGGGCTGGGATTCTCCTCTGCAAGCATGGACCAGTCCTGGCTGCCACTGTGGCCTGGGCTGTGCTGAGCCCCGCTTGGCTTTTGGGCCACCTCACACGTGTCCCCGTTGAGCTGTGTCAGTCCAAGATGGGAGCAGGAGGAAGGAGGCTGGGGGACAATGTGTGCCATGGGTTCTCCTGGTGCCCAGTCTCCTGGTGGGGTTGGTCTGGCTTCTGCCCAGTCCATGGGCTCAGTCCCATTCCTCCATGTGGCCAGGGAATGGGTATGGGGACAGTGCTATGGGGCAGCGCCCAGGCTGGGCTGCTGCACCACAGCTGGACCCATCACACCTTCACATGCACTTCCCTCCTCTCCAGATCCGTGCCACAACGGTGGCTCCTGCTCTGACGGCATTGGCACGTTCTTCTGTGAGTGCCTGGCTGGTTTCCGTGGGCCCAAGTGCGAGGAGGACATCAATGAGTGCGCCAGCAACCCCTGCAAGAACGGGGCCAACTGCACCGACTGCGTCAACAGCTACACCTGCACCTGCCCCTCCGGCTTCAGCGGCATCCACTGCGAGAACAACACCCCTGACTGCACAGAGAGGTACAGTCCTGCCAGCAGGGACAAGGGGCTGGGGTCCCTGTGCCACCCCATAGCCCTGGGTTGGTGTGGGGGGCCTTTGGCGTGGTGACTCACTGGGGTGCGATGTCCGTGTCCCCAGCTCCTGCTTCAACGGTGGGACGTGCGTGGATGGCATCAACACCTTCACCTGTGTCTGCCTGCCCGGCTTCACGGGCAGCTACTGCGAGCACAACATCAATGAGTGTGACTCCAAGCCGTGCCTGAACGGGGGCACGTGTCAGGACAGCTACGGGACGTACAAGTGCACCTGTCCCCAGGGATACACCGGCCTCAACTGCCAGGTACAGGAAGCTTGGGGTGGGCGCTGCTGTGGGGATCTGGGGGTCACTGTGCTCCTGCAGGAGCCCTGCTGGGTCCTCACACTCAACTCTTGCTCTGCTCCCCCAGAACTTGGTGCGCTGGTGTGACTCCTCGCCCTGCAAGAACGGAGGCAAGTGCTGGCAGACCAGCAACCTGTACCACTGCGAGTGCAACAGCGGCTGGACGGGGCTCTACTGCGATGTCCCCAGTGTGTCCTGTGAGGTGGCAGCTAAGCAGCAAGGTAAGGCCCTGCCATGTGTACAGGGTCAGGCTGGGGTCCCCTGTGCTGGGCAGGGATGTGGCCAGTTCTCTTGGTGGGGATCTTTGGCACAGAGGGATCTCAAGGATTGCTCTAGCAATGTAGCCCCAAGGCTGTGATTCAATGTGGGATGTGTGGTGGGCAGGACATGGCCCTGTGGTGTGTGGGTGTCACCAGGGTCCCTGCATCTCACTCTGCTCTCCCTGACAGGCATCGATGTAGCACACCTCTGCAGGAACTCGGGGCTCTGTGTTGACACGGGCAACACTCATTTCTGCCGCTGCCAAGCCGGCTACACCGGCAGCTACTGCGAGGAGCAGGTGGATGAATGCTCCCCCAACCCCTGCCAGAATGGAGCCACCTGCACAGACTACCTGGGAGGCTACTCCTGCGAGGTGGGTGCCTGGGGGGCAGGAATTCCCAGGGAAAAAGCCTCTGCTACTGCCTTGCTGCTGCCCAAGATGCTGCCCTTGCAGGATGCCCCTTTACCAAGATGGAGACTGGGTGCTGGCTGTGCTCCTAAAGGCATGTGGGAATGGAAGGAACCTCTCTGATAGTTCCCTTCTTTCCTCCTTGCAGTGTGTGGCTGGTTATCATGGAGTTAACTGCTCAGAGGAGATCAATGAGTGCTTGTCCCACCCATGTCAGAATGGAGGAACCTGCATCGATCTCATCAATACCTACAAATGCTCCTGCCCCAGAGGAACTCAAGGTAAATTAATTCCCCAGGCTGGGGCATTAGTGGGCTGAGTGCAGATATCCTTGGATTCTGCTCATTAGCTGCTGGGGCTGGCAGCAGCAAACGCAGCGGGCGAGGTTTGCGTTTGCTTGTGGGCTTAGCCATCAAGGCCACACGGCCTTGGCCACGTGGTGCCACGTCCCTCCTGCCCGAGAGGTGGCTCAGGCTGCCACTGACGTGGTCAGGCTCAGCCCCTTGGCAGGGAAGGCTCACAGAGGGGAGCAGCGGGCCCCCCCCGATACTGTTTGATGAGCTGTGTGGGTTGTTCCCCCCTCTCTCTTAGGGGTGCACTGTGAGATCAATGTGGATGACTGCAGCCCTTTCTTTGATCCTGTCACCCTGGGGCCCAAGTGCTTTAACAATGGCAAGTGCAAGGATCGGGTAGGTGGCTACAGCTGCATCTGCCCCCCTGGCTTTGTAGGGGAGCGCTGCGAGGGAGATGTCAACGAGTGCCTGTCCAACCCCTGCGACGCCCGCGGCACCCAGAACTGCGTGCAGCGGGTCAACGACTACAAATGCGAGTGCAGACCTGGCTATGCAGGTGAGCACTGCGTCCCCTTCAGCCCCCAGGGTCCAGCCCCCAGCCCACCTCCAGGCATCCCTGCACGCCTTCCTCTGCTCCTCACACGCTGCTCTCCCTCGCAGGCCGTCGCTGTGACACCGTGGTGGACGGCTGCAAAGGCAAACCCTGCAGGAATGGGGGAACCTGTGCTGTTGCCAGCAACACCGGCCGTGGCTTCATCTGCAAGTGCCCCCCGGTAGGTGCCTGCTCCTCTCCAGCTCTGAGCAGGGAATGTTGTGTGGGCAAGAGGCCAGTGTAGCCCCTGAGGCTTCCCCAGCTGGGATAGGCGTGGATAGGAGGATGCTTTGCTGCGGGTGCATCCTTAAATGTTCACCCTCCACGCTTGCAAGGATGCTGGAATAGAGTTAAGAAGATGGCTCAGGCCTGAAGGTAGGACAGGCAGCTATGGAGAAGAGCTCCCCTCACTTTGAGGGAGTGCTCTCACAAGCTTCACATTCAAGATTATTCTTGCCCATCACCAGTTTTAGAGGACGAGTTTTAGTTTCCCAGAAGACAGGTGTGTTAATGCTGCCTGTGGGACAGCATCAGTGGCTCTGACTCCCTCCTTGCTGTGCCTTCCCCAGGGATTCGTGGGTGCCACCTGCGAGAACGACTCCCGCACCTGTGGGAACCTGCACTGCCTGAACGGTGGCACCTGCATCTCCATCCACAAGAGCTCCAAGTGCATGTGCACGCCGGCCTTCACGGGCCCCGAGTGCCAGTACCCGGCCAGCAGCCCCTGCACCTCCAACCCCTGCTACAACGGGGGCACCTGCGAGTTCTTCAGTGACGCCTCCCCCTACTACCGCTGCAACTGCCCCGCCAACTTCAACGGCCTCAACTGCCACATCCTCGACTTCGACTTCCAGGGCGGCATCGGGCAGGACATCATCCCCCCCAAAATCGAGGAGAAGTGCGAGATCGCCGTGTGCGCGGGCTACGCCGGCAACAAGATCTGCGACGGGAAGTGCAACAACCACGCCTGCGGCTGGGACGGCGGAGACTGCTCCCTCAACTTCAACGACCCCTGGAAGAACTGCTCCCAGTCCCTGCAGTGCTGGAAGTATTTCAACGATGGCAAGTGTGACTCTCAGTGCAATAATGCTGGCTGCCTCTACGATGGGTTTGACTGCCAGAAATACGAGGGGCAGTGCAAGTAAGTGGCTTCTTTAAAAACTTCTCGTTTTAAAGCCCTGGTTCTTCTGATTGTATCTGGTAAAACTCCTAGACTCAGGCATGCTGTTCACTCCCAATGTTCTGTTCTGCTGCCTGTGGGGCTGCAACTCAAGCAATCACATCTCCTTGTGGTCCTTCTGAGTTTACATCCACTTGGAAGCTCTCTGGGTTTGACTCATTGCAGATGGCTTCCCTGTCCTTGCTGGTATCACTCCACAGAAGTGAATCTTCTAGCCCACAGCAGTAACACAGTCATTTTCAAGGCAGGGAGACCCCAGATGGAAGAGCAGCCAGGAAACATGATGATGTTAACATCCAAGCATTTCCCAAACATTATCTTTGGCAACAGCAGGAACTTAGTCCCAGATTCCTGGACCAACTGTGGTCTTAGTAACTACTCTGTGAGCCCATGCCTTCTCTGAATCACAGTAAATTTTCCCTTTTTCTTGTATAATTTAACAGCTGCTCTCTCTCACCTGCAGCGGTGAACGCTTCACAGTGCTGCATGAAACAGCTGCTTTCTATGTAAACTGCTTTGGTGTCTGTCAGGGTGAAGAATATTTACACAAAAAGAGAGACCACCACTGCTTTTCTCAGCAGATAGGTGTTATTTGCAGTACTTGGTCTAATTCATTCTTCTGCCTTGCTTCTCCTTCCACCCAGCCCTCTGTATGACCAGTACTGCAAAGATCATTTCTCGGATGGTCACTGCGACCAGGGCTGCAACAATTTTGAGTGCGAGTGGGATGGTCTGGACTGTGCAAACAACATGCCAGAGAAGCTGGCAGATGGCACGCTGGTGGTGGTGGTCCTCATCACCCCCGAGAACCTGAAGAACAACTCCTTCAACTTCCTGCGGGAGCTGAGCCGCGTGCTGCACACCAACGTGGTCTTCAAGAAGAACCCCAAGGGGGAGTACATGATCTTCCCGTACTACGGCAATGAGGAGGAGCTGAAAAAACATTACATCAAGAGGTCCACAGAGGACTGGTCAGATATGTCCAGTGCTGTCATCAACAAAGTGAAGAGCAGCCTCTACTCCAGGGCTGGCAGGAGGCAGAAGAGGGAGCTCGATCAGATGGACATCAGAGGGTAAGAGGGCTCCATTTTCTCTGAGCAGCGCTCAAGAGCGCGTTTTCTGTGTTGATAATAGTAACACGCTAGGAAGGGAAGGATGTAGGCCAGATAATTGTATTTAGATGTTGCTTTCTGTGTGAACAGAAACCGGATTTCGCTCTCATGTGGGAAAATGGAGTGATCATTCAGGAGTCCCTGGTACAATGCTGCGCCGACTCTCACGATTGAAGGAGTCCTGTGCATTGTTGGGAGCCGGGGCTGGGCTGGGTGGGACCTGGAAGCAGAGGTTGGCCTGACCGACTGTCTGACTTCAGGAAGTCATTAAGTTAAGCCTCATTTTCTCCCTGGGAAATGCTTTCTAGAGCTTTGTTGTAAAACTCAATTACTGCAATCTGTGTTTGGAGATCTTTGGTGTAAACATACACATCTAACCTGCTCCCTCTCCATGGACTCAATCAAAAACCCCTGAAAGCAAAGGAGTTAGAGCAGCAAAACTGATGTGAGAAGATCTGAAGGCTCCCAAACAGCATTATTTAAGATACTGTAGTGTCTGGGTAATTATAAAACATTGTGAAGCAGATTCTCCCTTCCATTCCTGTAGATAAAGAGCTGGATTTTACAGCATTCACTGAGGCAAATCCAACACACCATGAGTGTGAGCTGCAGACTTTGGGCCACAGGCGAGCAAGGAGATGGGTTCCCACCTTCTAATTCCCACTGATGGGGGTTAAAGAGGGAAGGGAGACAGGGCTCACCCGTGTCCTCGGTGTGGTCATGGCTCCCTGTTCCTTATTGACTCTTCTCTCTCACAGATCC
Source organism: Sinosuthora webbiana (assembly GCA_013397395.1). NCBI lineage: Eukaryota > Metazoa > Chordata > Aves > Passeriformes > Sylviidae > Sinosuthora > Sinosuthora webbiana. The sequence continues at coordinate 216,666 of VXBN01013044.1, read as the reverse complement.
ATCGTCTACTTGGAAATTGATAACCGCCAGTGCATCCAGTCATCTTCCCAGTGCTTCCAGAGTGCCACCGATGTGGCAGCATTCCTGGGAGCCTTGGCCTCCCTTGGCAACCTGAACATACCCTACAAAATAGAGGCTGTCAAAAGTAAGTACAGCTGGTCAGCTGGGGAGGAGAGACAGCCAAAACTTTTCCAGCCTTCCCCGAGTTTAGTTATTATCTGTCAATTGGCTGCATTTGAGCACAGTCTGGTTTTAATAACCTCCCTTTTTT
>VXBN01013044.1:177421-216347 GCA_013397395.1 Sinosuthora webbiana | reverse complement strand
GTAAAAAAAAATTGCAAGCCCACTTTATTATTTTTGCTTATTCCAGGTTTTATTTCAAAATCATTATCACTCTAAAAGTTATTAAAAAAAAGAAAAGGAAAAGAAAACCCAAGCAGCTCCAATCAATCAGTGACATGCAAGGAGTTGAAGTTTGTATCTTGAAAATCCCTCCTAAATCCTTTTGTCTTAACAGCTCAATGCAAGCGCAATGATTTGAAGTTTGCTAATCCTTTTCCTTAAAGGAGAAAAAAGTGAAGCTGTCTCCTGGTGCAGGCTGCCTTGTGCAGCCGAGAATTTGCCGATAGTTTGCAATTCTGATTAATAGCGTATAAAATGACCTTATTTTGGGGAGGGGGGGGGGGGGCGGTGGCGGCTGATTTAGATCAGACTTAGGTACCTCCATTAACAAATTTTCCTTCATTTCCACCGCGTCCCTCGTTTGCTATGCGGCTTAATGCCTCAGCATCTCTTTGTGCCCCGCTGTTTTGTAGGTGAAACGGCCGAGCCCACGAAGAACTCGCAGCTGTATCCTATGTACGTGGTGGTGGCCGCGCTGGTCTTGCTCGCCTTCATCGGACTGGGAGTGCTGGTGTCCCGCAAGCGCCGCAGGGAGCATGGGCAGCTTTGGTTCCCAGAGGGCTTCAAAGTGACAGAGTCGAGCAAGAAGAAGCGGCGGGAGCCCCTCGGGGAGGATTCTGTCGGACTGAAGTGAGTAATTTGCTCGCTAGCCCGACAGGCGCTGATAGCAGGGCTGCTCGGGGCTCTTCTGAGGGAGCCCGTCGGAGTTTTGTTTCTCTGGTGTGGCGGGGAGGGGAAGAATCAGGGGTCTTAAAGTTCTGCATGGGGAAAAAAAAAAGGCAGTGTTCTGTCTGGTTCGTGCTTTGTAATCTTTTTACCAATCCTGGTAAAAAAATGACATGTGACCTGAGGGCAACCTCCTGGGAATTGGTTGATTCTTCTTTCAGTTTGTGCCTGTGCACGGGCAAACATCACAAACGGTTCCTGCGTGGAGATAACTTCTTGTGTGGTTTTATTTTTAAAGACCCCTCAAAAATGCTTCGGACGGCACGCTGATGGATGACAACCAGAATGAGTGGGGTGATGAGGAGACCTTGGACACCAAGAAGTTTAGGGTAAGCCCTCTGCCACATTCCCTGCCTGTGCTGCTCCTGGGTTTGTCACGGAAGGAGCAGAGGGACATTCGAGGCCCCTCACTGCTGCTCTCAGCTGCTTTGCAAACCTGCCTGTGACAAACACACACCTTGGAGCCTCGCAGAGCTTCCCAGGCTGGAGCTCAGCCCAGGGTGCTTTTCTGGGAGCTCATTCCTTGCTCTTCCCCTCAGTTTGAGGAGCAGGCGATGCTGCCGGACACGGATGACCAGACGGATCACAGGCAGTGGACGCAGCAGCACCTGGACGCCGCTGACCTGCGCATTTCCTCCATGGCCCCCACGCCTCCACAGGGGGAAATCGATGCTGACTGCATGGATGTCAACGTCAGAGGGCCGGGTAAGGACCCCTTGCACTTCTGCACTGTCAGCTCATGTCAAACCCTCCCTCAGCCCCTGCAGAGGAGCAGCCCCGCAGCTCTCCCTGTCCCTTGCTGGTGCAGAGTCACTGCTACAAGCTCTGCACTGTTGTGTGTGATTTAGAGAGAGACTCTGTCACATTTTGCTTTCCATGAGAGCTCTTTTGTTCAGTGGCTGAGATGGAAATTACAGAAGTACCTATTAAATCACCCAGGTTATCTCTCTGCTGCTCCTATATTCCTCTCCTCCCACCCAACTGTACATTTCACAGCCTTCCTTTAAGGTTTTTTTACAATGGTTAATAGCTTTTTAAATTCTTACAAACACTTGATCTTCCCCATGTCTGCAAAACTGTCCTCTGAAATAATGAAGGTATTTACCATTTTCTATTTGCTTTGAGCAGCCTTCCTTACAAACTGCACCTTACGTGGAGCAGATGAAATAGGGAAAGCAGTGAGATACCACTGAGGAATTTCAGATCCATATCAGAGGAAGGATATTCGTGTTTGATGTTCAGAGCTAGTCAGGAACTCAGTCTTGGTTGGCACCCAGGAGAGTAAGCATCTATCGCAGGCAGAGCATCTGGCTGAGCCTCCTGCATTACAGAGGGTTAAAAAAAATAAAAGCCTTTTTTCACCGGGCTCCCCTGTGCTTCCAGACGGCTTCACCCCCCTGATGATCGCCTCGTGCAGCGGAGGAGGGCTGGAGACCGGCAACAGCGAGGAGGAGGACGACGCTCCCGCCGTCATCTCGGACTTCATCTACCAGGGCGCCAGCCTGCACAACCAGACTGACCGCACGGGCGAGACCGCCCTGCACCTGGCCGCCAGGTACTCGCGCTCGGACGCTGCCAAGCGCCTGCTGGAGGCCAGCGCCGATGCCAACATCCAGGACAACATGGGCCGGACGCCCCTCCACGCTGCCGTCTCTGCCGACGCACAAGGAGTCTTCCAGGTAATCCATGGTTTGGGCGCCGGTTTTGGGGGATTTTGGGGGGAAAATGGTTGTGCAATGTGGATCACAGGGTCTCTTGCTCGCCTGGGCAAGGTGTGGGGTGACAGTGGTAAAAAATGAAGCCCCTTGTTGTGTTGGTGCCCCACGGCAGCACCCCTGGGCTGGGAGCAGAAGTGAACCTTTGGAAAGGGCACTGCAGGGCCTGAGACCTGGGTACCTGGAGTGCCTTGCTGTCTGCCCCTCCTAACGCTGGTGTTCTTTGGCCCTTCTTGTGGCAGATCCTGATTAGGAACAGGGCAACAGACCTGGATGCCCGAATGCATGACGGGACCACTCCCCTGATCCTGGCTGCTCGCTTGGCTGTGGAGGGGATGCTGGATGACCTCATCAACTGCCACGCTGACGTCAACGCCGTGGATGATTTAGGTACTGAGGAAGCTAAAACACCAGTTCACCCAGACATGGGACGAAAGGGCTGCTGGCTGTTGATCTCAGCACTCTCTAATGTGTGTTGTATTTCGTGGCTTTCCTCTCCAGGCAAGTCAGCCCTGCACTGGGCAGCTGCTGTGAATAATGTGGAAGCTGCCATGGTCCTCCTGAAGAATGGTGCCAATAAGGACATGCAGAATAATAAGGTAGGATCCCCTAGGATGATATATGTAAGGGAAGAACCATTTGGGGAGTCTGTTAAAGAGCAATTTCTGGCTAAAATACAAATGTCTGGCACTGAGACTCTGATTTGATTATTCTGCTGTGAGTGAAGTTGGATTTAGCTCAAAGGAGCACTGTGGGATTTGGTTGTAGGGGTGGTGTTGAGGAGCCATGCAGTGGCTGGTGGGCAGTGTCTTTGTGGCCACCTCCAGCGTGTTGTGGGTCACTCACAGGGTTCCTGGTTTGATAACAGTACAAGGACATGGCACAGCAGGGTAGGAAAAAGCAGGAGCAAACCCAAATGATGGCAGACCATCTCTGCCACCCAACGACACGGGTGTGGAGCTCAGGGCAGCGCTAGCCAGGAGAACCTGTGACCTCAACCCCCTAACCAAACCTTGCTGCCTTTCCAGGAGGAGACCCCACTGTTCCTGGCGGCCAGAGAAGGGAGCTACGAAACCGCCAAGGTGCTGCTGGACCATTTTGCCAACCGGGACATCACGGACCACATGGACCGGCTGCCGCGGGACATCGCCCAGGAGCGCATGCACCACGACATCGTCCGGCTGCTGGACGAGTACAACCTGGTGCGGAGCCCCACCCTGCACAACGGGCCCCTGGGGGCACCCACCCTGTCCCCCCCGCTCTGCTCCCCCAACAGCTACATCGGCAACCTCAAACCCGCCGTGCAGGGCAAGAAGGCCAGGAAGCCGAGCACCAAGGGGCTGAGCTGCAACGGCAAGGATGCCAAAGACCTCAAAGCCCGGAGGAAAAAGTCCCAGGATGGGAAAGGGTGTCTGCTCGACAACTCCAGCGTGTTGTCTCCGGTGGACTCGCTGGAGTCGCCTCATGGGTACCTCTCAGACGTGGCCTCTCCCCCGCTGATGACCTCCCCCTTCCAGCAGTCCCCTTCCATGCCTCTGAACCACCTGCCAGGCATGCCCGATGCCCACCTGAGCATCAACCACCTCAACATGGCGGGCAAGCAGGATATGGCCATGGGCAGCTCCAGCAGGATGGGCTTCGACTCGGTGCCGCCGCGCCTGTCCCACCTGCCGGTGTCCAGCCCCAGCACGGGCATGAGCAGTGCCCCCATGAGCTTCTCGGTGGGCAGCGGGGCCGGGCTGAACGGGCAGTGTGACTGGCTCACCCGGCTGCAGAACGGGATGGTGCAGAGCCAGTACAACCCCCTGAGAGGCAACCTGCAGCCCGGGGCTCACCAGCAGCCTCAAAACCTGCAGCACGGCATGATGACCTCGCTGCACAACGGGCTGCCCACCACCAGCCTGTCGCAGATGATGAGCTACCAAGCCATGCCCAACACCCGGCTGGCGTCCCAGCCCCACCTGATGCAGAGCCAGCAGCTCCAGCAGATGCAGCAGCAGCAGCAGCAGCAGCAGCTCCAGCAGCCCAGCCTGCAGCCTCCGCCGCAGCCTCCGCCGCAGCAGCAGCCGCAGCAGCCGCCGCAGCCGCCGCAGCCGCCGCAGCAGCCGCAGCAGCAGCAGCACCACAACCCCGGCTCCAACGGGAGCGGCCACATGGGCCAGAATTTCCTCGGTACGGAGCTGAGCCAGCCCGAGCTGCAGCCGGTGAGCGGCGGCGCCATGGCCGTGCACACCATCCTGCCGCAGGATTCCCAGATGCTGCCCACCTCCCTGCCCTCCTCCCTGGCCCAGCCCATGACCACCACGCAGTTCCTGACGCCGCCTTCCCAGCACAGTTATTCCTCCCCCTTGGACAACACCCCCAGCCACCAGCTCCAGGTGCCCGACCACCCTTTCCTCACGCCCTCGCCGGAGTCGCCGGACCAGTGGTCCAGCTCGTCTCCTCACTCCAACGTGTCCGACTGGTCCGAGGGCATCTCCAGCCCTCCCACGAGTATGCAGTCACAGATGGGACACATCCCCGAGGCCTTCAAGTGAAAAAAAAAAAAAAAAGAAAATAAAAAAAGTGTTTTAGAGACTCTCACTGAGAGCCAGAAGCTCGANTATGTAAAGCTATAAGCAACGATTTGTGATTCTCAAATGCCATTAATTTATTTTTTTTTCTCTTTCAACTCAGAAAGAGAGGTGAGAAAGAAGAGGGGAAGGAAAAATTGACTAAAAATACCACTCTTTAAGGGGAAAAAATTAAGTATGGACAAATTTTTTAAATGTNTTTTTTTTTTTTTTTAGTATTTATTTATGTACTTTTTATTTTACATGAGAACACTGCCTTTTTTATTTATATGTTCTATTGTTAAGAACTCAATGTGGGACACCAGATGTGTTTCGAGAAATCAACAAATTAGGTTTTTATAGGACGTTCTCTTTTGTTTGGGGGGGTTCATTGTGTTTGATTTGAGAGGAAATGTTTATGTAAAGCTATAAGCAACGATTTGTGATTCTCAAATGCCATTAATTTATTTTTTTTTCTCTTTCAACTCAGAAAGAGAGGTGAGAAAGAAGAGGGGAAGGAAAAATTGACTAAAAATACCACTCTTTAAGGGGAAAAAATTAAGTATGGACAAATTTTTTAAATGTACTTTAAAATGTTTCCTTTGCAATTATATGAGAGGACATTTTATGGTACCAGTCATAAATCTCTGTTTAAATTACAGTATTATATAGTTGTACATTTGCCTTGATAATAGAAATTTTTGTTCTCTCTTGTTTTTATATATATAAAAATATATATATTTAAATGATTTTTATGAGCTAAAAAAAAAAAAAGAAAAAGAAAATCAGGATTATAGACCTGTAAGAACAGTTTCTAAGCTAAAATAAAACCCTACAAAACATGAATACTGTCCCCCATCAAAAAGAAATGTATTTGCCAAACTTCCAAGAGAGCAAGCCCATAACTATGGAGTATATACACAAAGGAGACTTAATTTTACTTCGAATATCTTTACTGATTTTTTTTTTGTTGTTGTTTCGTGTTCAAGTAACTGTTTTAAGAAAGAAATGCCAATATAAACTTTGTAAACCACATCCTTATTTTAAGGATGGCCTGCCTATTTTTTTTTTTTGTTGTTGTTGTTTTGGTTTTTTTTTTAAAAAATAAGGTGTGTCTGGCAGTGCAGACACCCTGAGTGAGATTACAAAGCATTATCACACTGCCACCCCCCACGTGCTCGCCCGGCCCCAGCTCCTCTGGCAGAGCCCTCACTGGGTGCCCAGTGGGATGTGCTGCTGGTTTTGGTGGGAGGCTGGACTGGCCAAACTGGAAGGGCGAGGGGCCAGCACAGCTGTGCTGTGAAACGTTGACATTTTGTTCTGTGACGTTAGCCTGGAGTGATGCATCTTTTTTTATATTGATGTGCACTCTTTCTGTGTATCATGTAAAATATAGTATAAGCCTGTGGCAGATTTAATGTTTGTAAATATTGGGGGGGGGGGGGGTGGGTTTGTTTGGGTTTGTTTTTTTTTTTTTGTTTTCTTTCGAGAAAAGGTGGATTTTGTTTCAAAAATCTAAATGAGCAAGTCTTAACTATATCATAAATATATCACCTTGTAGAGGTGTTGGAATATCACTCACTCGGGTGCAAAAGCAAGCAGACACCCTAAGACTAGATAATGTGTATGGGACAGGCAGATAGAGAGCAGTTAATCAAGAAAACCTAAGAAAAGGGTTCCTTTTCCTCATTCCTTCCTATTAGGACACCAAATAAAATGGATATTTCTCAAGGCACAGCGCCTTGCTGAGCGCTCATCTTAGTTAACATTTCAGACCGTTGTTATCGTGACACGCCTAATCTGAGTGATAAAAAAACATCACGTGGTGTTGAATCTTCCTATGTTTTATAAACTAGAGTGTAGTTTAAGAAAAGATATCTTCTGTAATAAAGCTATCTACATGCAAAGTTGTAGTTTGCAAAAATGATGTATTTTTTTTGGTTAACTGATTTGCAATAAATGATGCTTCTGGGCATCTAGATTTTACTAAAACTGGAACTTGGTGTTTTTGTTACGGGCCAGTTGAATTCTGGATTTGACACCTGCTGTCTTTCTTTGCACAGAGGGCTGGAGCTTCCTCAACATCCTGTTCTCTGTGTAAAAACCCAGAGAAGAGCTTTGGACGATGAAAATTTCTCTTTTAACTTCTGCTAAACTCTCACTGACTTGAGACACCTGAGCAAGGCAGGAGGGGCTCTGCCCAGGTAGCTCTTTACCTCCTGTGGGTGCTCTGATATCCTCAGGGCATCAGGTCAAGATTTAAAAGGGGAAACACAGAAAAATTGTTTTAAAGAATGTCCCTCATGCATCTTCAAAAAAACCAGGAACAGCAACACCAGAGGGCCAGTTCTCCTTGTGCCACTCTGGGCACGAACACCACCCAGAAATGTTTGCTGTCCTTGCTGCGCTCAAGATTTTTGAGGTAATTTAATTTAATTTAATTCTTTCCCCACCCCACAGGGACTCTACAGTGCAAATGCAGCTGCAAAGTCCCCAAATAACTGGATATAAATAGCGGAGCCATTGACCTCTTCCCAAATCACATAAGCCTGGAATGCTGGTATTTTCCACTCCGTGGCTGGGAAGGGAGAGGGTTCGTGTGTGCACGGGGCTGGTATCCAGCCCCACACAGATCCAGGGCCACCAAACACCTGCTGGGCAGCTACTGGTGCTGTGACAGTGGCGTTTCATGTGCCACCCACAGCAGTGAAATGCACCTTCGGAGGTCAGGGAGGTGACATTCTGGGAAAGGGAACATCAAACTCCACGGAAAGGGGGTATTTTAAGGGAGAACAATTTTTCCCCCTGCAAAATGTGCCACCGGCGAGGATCTCAATACCTAGAGGGACATCCTGGAGATGGGCTTCTCCCAGGATATGTCATCTCCCTGCCTGTGTCTGGCTGCCTCCATCCCATCTGGAATGCACTAAATGGAGTTTGTCTGCCTCCGGCGTGACTCACTCATGAGCTGCTCACCAGTCCCACACAGCCCAGCCTTCCAGGCTTCTCCCACACATTCCCATTCCCATCCCCAGGACCAACCCAGCAGGGCTCCAGTGCTGCCAGTGGGGCTGGGAAAGGCTCATCCCAAAGTGAGGAGGCGTTAGAAGGATCCTCTCCTGCCCGGTCCAGTGTAAAACCCAAGTCACCAAATTGTAAGGCAGCAATTTGGCCTGGAATAGATGAAAAAAAAATGGGGTTATGAGGACATGGAAGACAACGTGACATTGCAAGGGGCAACACGTGTGGCTCCTTTAACAAGAGGGGCTGCTAAGTGTGGGATTGTCCATGAGGAATGGTCAGAGGGACAGGATGAGGAAAGAAGGGGCTAAATACCATGGAAAGAAGCAGATGGGTAGATATTAATTAATTGTCCACGAGGTAATTCGAACTAGAAGTCACTTAAGGTTTTTAAGCAGTAGAGTAAGGCTGCAAAAAAATTTAGGTTTTAAGTGTTTAGCCCCAAATGACTTCGATTTATGGAGGCACCTGGTGACCAACCAACTTGTGGGTACATGAGGTGATTGTGGTGTCACAGATCCAGCTGGGATGGAGGCAAAGTTAATCGAGAAACAAGAGAAATGGCCCCAGTTTCAAACCCTCCTTTCACACTTAAGGCTTCTTCCCACACCGACCAGCCCACGCTGTCCCATCACAAGCGCATCCTCACCTCGTGTGGGTAAAGATTTTTGGGAGCTCAATTTCAAGCCCTCCCAGCACCAGGAGATGTCGGGGGGTGACTGGATCATGGCAAGCACGGCTGTCTCACCGTTGCAGGTAAAAAAGGCTGAGAAGCACCAAAATCCCGTCCCACGCCGAGGGAAAGGTTCAGGAGGGTTGGCGTAAAACAAGATTAGCACCGGCTATTGCCGCGGCAGGTATGTTGGTGCTCTGAGGAATCCCTGCACCTGAACTATTTGTTTACATGCTGGAGGGCTTGTTTTTTTTTCCTTCTTTTTCACTCTTTGTTTTCATTATTCCTGCTCAATTAGATGGGACATTTAGAAACTGCTACTCTGTATTGCTTCTCCCTCCGGGCTGTTGGTGTTCGCTTCACGAAGTTGCTCACAGCTGCTCCAGCCTTTGGTTGAGAGGAATTGTTGCTGCAGCTGAAATCAGCCCCTGAAGAATGTACAAAAGGAGCCAAATTCATCTCGGGTTTAGCCTCGCTCAGATCACACATGGGGTTAATGTGGCTGGGGTAGTCTGAATAATCGCAGCAACTGAATGAGTAAATAAATAAAACTCAGATTGTCCAGTTGGCCAACACGCTGCAGAACACTGGTAAGGGATAGAGATACTCTCCTTTTTTTTTTTCCATGTTTCTAAACTCAAAGAATGATCCTTTTCATAGCAAGCTCGTGGGGCAAGCTTGTGTTTCTGGTTGTGTGCAACCTGAAGACTGAATAAATTACCAGAAAAAGGTCAGACTCGTTTGTGTCGTATCCCAGGTGAGCTGAGGAACAGAGAAGCTGTGGCTAACCCCCATCCCTGGAACCGTCCAAGGCCAGGCTGGATGGTGCTTGGAACAACCTGGGATAGTGGAAGGTGTCCCTGCCCATGGCAGGGGGTGGAATTTGATGATTTTTAAGGTCCTTTCCAAAGCATTCTGTGAAGCAGGAGAGAAGGACGCACGCTGGTCTCACTGGCAAAGGTTTTCATTTATAATGGGTCACTCAGAACTACTGCAGAGTACAGCAAACCAGCTGGAAAACTTCAGGTTGAAAAGGGATTGAATGCTTTAATGTGGTAATTCTTTATAATCACGTATTTACCAGGAGAACAGCAAAGGTGAGATCGCATTGTTGGTGTTTGCATTGTGTACCCCTGCACAAGGGGGTTAAATACGTAACATAAACATCTAACCATAGATATAGAAGTGAGCTATTGATGGCATTTAGCACACAAAAAAAAAAGCCAATCAGGCTAATTAAAACCATGTTTCCTCAGATTACACCTGTTCGGGGAAATATCAAGGGAGAACCAGGGCTTTATCTGCAACTCATGCCTGCGCAGGGAAATTGCATTTGACAGGCTGGTTTATAAGAATGTTCCTACAAAAGAGGGAGATGAAAGGCACTTAAAAATCACAGCGCTGCCTCTGGTTCCCACACCAGCATCAAAGTTCTGCTTCCCCTGCTTGGCCGGGGCTTTGAGGATATTCCCCTGCTTTAATGATCAAGCGTGCAGGAACAGCTCTCGCACTGATAACGACCCTTGATTAAGATGTTTGTTTAGGTCGTTGTGTTTTCCTCTCCAAGGGCTTGTTGTTGGGTGCAGGGTGTGACAGTATCAGCACGGGGGGTGAATGACAAGCATTTTTCTGGTGGCTGGAACAGGGGTTCATACTCCCCCCTCGCTAAAACCCTTCGTGTTTGTGTAAAATAGAGCTGAAAGTCACAGAGCCACGAAGCTGGTGAAGGGTCTGGAGCAACCAGGAGCGGCTAAAGGAGATGGGGGAGCTCAGCCTGGAGAAAAGGAGGTTCAGGAGGGGAATGTTTTGTGCTGCTTCTGTGCTTTTGATTCCCAAAGAGCTGTTTTCATGGAGTCACAGACTGGTGTGGGTTGGAAAGGACCTTCAAGGTCATCTCATCCCACCCTCTGCCATGGGCAGGGACATCTGTTCAGGAGATGGACACAGGTGAGGTCCAGGCTCTGCTCCCATGGAACAAGGGACAGGGTGAGAGGAAACGGCCTCGAGTTGTGCCAGGGGAGGCTTAGATTGGCTATTTGGGAAAATTTCATCGCAGAAAGGGTGGTTAAGCCTTGGAACAGCACTGGAATCATCATCCCTGGAGTGTTCAAAAGGGCACGTGGATGTGGCACTTGGGGACGAGGCTTAGTGTTGAACCCGATAATCTTAGAGGGCTTCTTCAGCCTTAAGGATGCTGGGATTCGTTTCTGATTCTGATGCTTTTGGACACGCGCACCCCAGCCTGCCTCAATTAATGAGCCTTTCCTAATTAAGCCCCCACGGACGTGCAGGACAGGACCTCGCTCTGTGAGACAGAATCTCATTTTCTGTGTCTATAAACATGGATTTTTCAGTTCCAGCAGCCCCGAGGAGCCCCTGACCCGCCCCGCTCCCCTGGCCCGCGATGTGCATGCAGCGTCTCCCCGGGGACCGGCACCGGACCGGCGGAGCTCTGTCCCGCCCTGGCGGCCGCCCGCGCCACTGCACCCGCACGGGGCAACAGAGGGGACCGTATCCTCGACGGAACCCGCACGGGGCCGCGCTCCGCCTCTCCCCGGCCTAGGAGCGAGACCGCGGCGGCACAGGGGAGGCACCGGGACGAGGCGCCGCGAACGGGATTCGAACCCGCGACCTCGGACCCCGCAGCCGCCCCAGGCGGGACTCGAACCCGCGGCCCGTCCGTCCCGTCCCCGTTTCTCTCCCAGGAGCCGCCGAACGGCAGCGCCGCCGGGTGCGCACGCCGCCGTGACGTCATCGCGCGCCGCGCCGCGCCGTGACACGTCGGCGGCGGCGGCGGAACCCCGAGCCGGATGTGCCAAGATGGCGGCGGCCGGTGCTGGGGCCGTGAGGGGCGGCGGTGCCCGCGCCCGGTGCTGAGGGGCCTCGGCTGGCAGGAGGTGCCAGGTACCGCGGGGCGCGCCCGGAGGGAGGGGCCGCGGGTCTCCCGGGTGGGCTGCGTGAGGAGCGCCGGGGCTGAGGCGCGGGCGCCGGTGTCCCCGGTGCCCACCCCGCCGTGCCTCAGCGTGGGCCTCAGGGCTGTGGCAGCGCAGGGAGCCGGCGGCTGCGGCGGCCCCGGGCTNTGCGCTGCCCGCGGGTTTTCCCGCAGGATTTGGGTCGCTCGGGGCGGTTTCGGGTGGGACGGGGACACTGCGCGGGGGTCCGGAGGTTGTTCCGCGGGGTGCGGGAGGGAGGAGGCTCCGTGTGATGTTGGCTCTCACGTATCCCCTGTGACAGCGCCCGGCGCTGGTCGGAGGTCAGGGGTGTTTTTCCAAGCTGTCAGGTGCCACAGGTCTGTGCAACTGGTGCTGACTCAGGAGCGCGGCTGCCCCAGAGCGCCGGGACCTGCCCGGGAGAGGAGCTGGTGCTCGGGCTCCTTTCGGGATAAACGGGAACGCTTTGTGCTGCTTCTGCGCTTGTGATTCCCAAAGAGCTGTTCTCGTGGAGTCACAGGCTGGTTTGGGTTGGAAGGGACCTTAAAAATCATCAAATTCCACCCCCTGCCACGGGCAGGGACACCTTCCACTGTGCCAGGCTGCTCCAAACCCCATCCAACCTGGCCTTGGACATTTCCAGGGATCCAGGGGCAGCCACAGCTGCTCTGGGAACTCCATTCCAGGGCCTCCCCACCCTCCCAGGGAAGGATTTCTTCCTGATACCTCATTAAACCTGCCCTGTGCCTGTTTAAAGCCGTTCCCCCGTGTCCTGTTGCTACATTTTAACAGGCTGACATTTGTAACTCGGGTTGCTGTTGAGGAGAAGCCCGGTAGGAATCTGGCAGGGCCAGGAACGATGTGCAATGTGTTCAATCTGTCACCCACATGTGTGCAGATGTGCAGCTGTCTGCAGAAGATAAAACTGAAGAAGTAGCTGCTGATTTTAAAAGCTGCAAATCTCGTTTTCCAGCTGGTCCTGTATTTGAGATTGCAGTGGGTTGTGGGGTTTTTTTCTGGTCACTTTGTTCTTATTAGGAATCTGTGGTTTTGAACACTTTATTTATTCATGTGTGAGGATGAGAGTTAATGTTAGTCCTCTAACCTATTTTATGGGCTTAGTTATTCTGCTTAAGAGTAATTTATTTAGATAGATTTGAATTAATTGCCCCCCAAAGAAGTTATTTCTTTGTAGATGAAGAGCTCATCAGGTGAAATTAATTTTATGGCCTTGTCTAGAGGGTTTTAATCTTTTTTCCTCTTTGGCGATGTTTTTTTTTTGGTACACCTGGAAACACCTTCTGCAGTTGTTCCTGCTGGTGACTCATGTTTTGCAGGCTGCCCTGCTTTATCAATTAATAAACCAGCTGGAAGTTAAGAATTTCCAAGCTAGATAAAGCAGAGATGGATTGCTCTTAACTTGTGTAATTATTTCCAAACCCCTTAAATTCAGCATTTCTGTAAATCCTGGCCGAGGCACAAGGGAGGGTCAGTAGCAGTGAGTTATCTTCTGTTTAAATCACTTGACATGGGCACGTTCATTGTGTTTGGCCTCAGTTCCTCAAACCTTGCTTGCTTTTACTCCTGTGTGCAGTCTGTTAATATTAACTCGGCTTCTGAGGAAGCTGATCACTCATATTGAACCTCTGTCATGCACCATCAAAAAATCCTGGCAGGGGAAAGGCAAGTTCTGCCTTAAAGCAGGACTTTACACTTATTTTTATTATCTGATCACTGCTACCAGCTGTTAGAAAAATATGGCAAAGTATTAGGATATATTTTTTTTTAATAAGACACTGCAAGGAGTAAAGTTCACATTAGACATTTGGAAGTGTATTAAAGTATTTAAATTGGTTTTTGTGCTCAGCTGTATTTCAGAAACAACTTTCCTATGAAAAGCAGAGCTATTTGGTAGACACCAATATTTTGTTTGGTGAAGTTTGTGCTTTCCAGGGCATAAATGGCAGATGGCTGAATTAACTTTTTTCCTCCCCAAGCCAAAGTATGTTGCATAAACCCACGTGTTTATTTGGAGGGGAGAGAGGAGTTTTTTTAAAATCTGGTTAATGCAACAAAGAACATGATGAAAAAGAAATGGGGATGCCCAGAAGAGCCAGAGGTTCCTTCAGCATGTAGGAATTGGGGTGGGTGTTTAGGCAGGATTTCCTGGAAACGTGGTTGGCAGCAAGGCTGGTGAGCATGGCCAGCTGGAAAACCTTCACCTCAGGATTATTGGAACAGGAGAAGAGATTGCAAAGTCCTGAAACCTTTTTGTAAGCATTCCTTGATGGAATTCAGCAGCTGGGCTTTAAGAGGAATGGGGAAGGCACATGCAAGGAATGCATGAAACTGATGGAGCTCTGATGCTTCTGTTGAGATCTGGTTTGTGTGTCCTCCCCATCTTCAGAAAACACAAATTTACAGAGTCTAAACTCTGGATATGGCTGTGGAATATGTGGGTATAGGGGAGAAATTTGGAGTCTCTGTTAACTCTGAAGAAGGACCTGGATTATTCACAGGGCTGTTGGAGATGTTTTTCTTTAGGAGGAGTTGTACTGATGTCCAGTAAAGTCTGTGTGCTGTGGTACTGCCAGTGTGCTTTCCATTGGGATTTTTAGGTATAAATCTTTATGAAATACAGGCAGTATTTTTGATAACAAGAAACCAGAAGTGCTTTCCTTTGGAACTTCTCTATAGCTAGTACAGTTTTGTCCTGATTACAAACATCCGACTTTTCTGGCTTCTCATTTTATACTCTTATGACAAGATGCTGAACCTCAGAAGAACTCCAAATAAGAATTGCACAGCTTTTTTCTTTTATAAGCAGAAGTGCATATGCTGTGGAGCAATCGCTGTGGATACTTCACTCTGCATATTGTAAACAATATTTGTCGTGTACTACGAGAAAAAAATGCAGTTTTGCTATGCAGCATTCATCTGGAAGAGAGAATATTTGTGAGGAAGATGCAATTGCCTTTCTCAAAATAAATAACAATGTTGTGCCACGCCGTGTTTTCTTGGTTGAGCCAAAAGTGGACAGATGAGGGTGATAACATCTGATGAATTCTTTCTTGTGATGCTTCTCATCTTACCCGTGAAAAGGTCCATTCACATGGAGTGCCAGCACAGCAGGGCTGAAGATCATCTCTAACAGAATTAGAGTTAGATAATGACTTCTCAACTCTCCATGATTAAATCGAGCAGGGCATGGTTCTGCAGGCTCCGTTCCAGGCTGGTTGCTGTGCTGTCTGTGATGTATATTTTTGGGAAATGTAACAGTGGGGTACCACTGAAGGGTTTGACACTAGTGCAGGTCTGAACTGTGTTTCATTAGTCTTACTTGGATATATTTGATGGAATTGTTAAATAATGTGCATTGATATCACACAGCCTTACACTTCATTAACGCCAGACTCGGGGTTAGAAATACAATGGAGTGGGTCAGTTCCTTATGCATTCTGAAGAAAAGGGAGATATTTTCCACTTCAAAATTCTTCGTGTGATTTTGTTTCTAAAGTAGAAGTTACTTAAATGCTACGTGTATTGTGAGAAGGGGAACTGACTTGTACCCGTGTTGTCTCAGCAGGGCAGAAGAAGAAACCTCTCTGCTGCCTCCGCGGGCGGTTTGTCACCGTGTGACCCTGCCTGAAGGCCACCATGCAGCAGCCACCGCAGCCCGTCCCTCCCGCCGGGGCGGCTCCTCCTCCTCCCGCCGGCGTGGCTCGGAACATGTACTGGAGGAACAGCCCGCTGAGCAAACGGGCCAACGCCGCGGCTGCGCCGGTGCAGCCCGTGACTGACCCGTTTGCCTTCGGCAGACAAACCCCGCAGGGCTCCCCTTTGGATAATTCATCCAAGGGCAACGCCCCGGCCTTCCCGCAGCCGGCCCTGGCGCATCCCCCGCCCGCCCGTGCCGGGGACAACCCTCATGGACCACACACATCTCTGCCAGCTCCCGTGTCTCAGGCAGGGGTAAGCAGCAGTACCTTTCCTAATGTTCCAGTTGCTCCTCCGTCCCTGGGGTACGTTATGAACAGTGCTGCAGATCCCAGCGCCGACCTCGGACTCCGTGGGCCTGCAGTGCCCTTGCATTATAACCCAGGAGCAGCAGTGGAAAATTCTTTCAGCGTGCATCCTGGGATGGTGAATGCAGCCAACAAACCTGGAGCTAGGCAGGATGGTGGCAGAGATCCAAGCGATGCACCTTCAGCACCCAACACGGCAGCGCTCTTCCCAGCACCTCCCCAGCAGCCTGGCTCCCAGTGGAGGCCTGTCCCAGGGAATCTGCAGTCTCCAGGTGGGAATTTCGTGCCCTATCCCGAGCCGTCTCCCCAGACTGACGTTCATAACATTTCTCAGCCTTCTGTCAGCACTTCTCACCCTCCTCCACACACAAACGTCCCGCAGGCTCCTGGACACCAAGGCATTCCACAGAACATCCTGCAAGCGCCTTTATCCGCTGGCTGTGAGAAGAATGGCAAAAACGGCCCTGCAAACAGCAGTCACCTCATGAACAGCGTCCAGCCTGGGAATGTGTTTAGGCAGAGCACAGAAATGACTAACCCTTGGTTGAGCCAACCTTACCAGGAACAGTTTTACCCACAGCCACCGTTGCAAGATTCTGGTTTTGTCCTTCCCACAGCTCAGGAAAACAACCCCAAAAACCAGTCTCCAGCTATGTCTGAAACGTCAAATAGGTCTGTTCCCACAGATCGAGACCCAGGAACTCTCTCCATGTTTTTCAAAGGGGATGAGGCAGAAAATGAAGAAATACTTTCATCTGAAAAGAATTATGTAATGGAGAAAACAGAGTTTGATGCCTGTCAGCAGAATTCGGCCTCCCTGTATCACCAGCCAGTGCATCCTCAGCAGGTGGCAAGCAATATTCTCTCTCAGGCACAGCTGGGTCCAGGTTCAGCTGGTGAGATGGTACAGAAAGGAATGGATGTGCAGTACTTCCCTAAACTCGTCAGCCACCAGGATGCACAGGCTGCTAAGCACTCTCTGTTCGCTGCTGATGACAAGGCACAGATAGGTGACCCAGCTGCTGGTTCCCAGTACGAAAATGTGGAGAACCTGGAGTGCATCCAGAATCAGGAGGTGCTGCCAAGTGGACCCCAGACCATCAGTGCTTCATCCCCTGCTGCTGATCCGTACAGGTACGGATCCTTCCCGGGGCAGATGCTTCCCAAGAACGCCGCCGTGAGCCACGCTGAAGGAGGACCAAACCTGGAGGCACCTGATTCCTTCCCTCACCCTGTGCGACCAGACAGTGTCTCTTCCAACTACAGCACCGTCAGCCACAGGAGCACTTCCAGCTCGGCACGGCCCCCGGAGCAAGGCGGGACGTTCATCCAGCAGGAAATCGGGAAGCCTGAGGAGGAATCCTCTGCCAGCTTCTTCAAACAGATCGACTCCTCTCCTCTGGGAGGTGATTCAGGTGAGCTGAACCTGAGCAAGAACTACCACGGCAATCTGTCCCAGCCTCCCACTCCGAGTCCTCCTAAGCCTACAGGAGTGTTTCAGACAAGTGCAAATAGTTCTTTTGAGCCTGTGAGGTCCCACGGAGTTGGTATAAAACCTGCAGAGATTGACCAAGCAAAGATGGTGGTGGAATTGAGAGAGAACCACTCGAACCAAAAGAATATCAAGAAGAACACAGCAGTGCCTGCTGCATCCCCTGGCAATCTTGAACAACCACCAGATAATCTGGAAACAATTTACATGCCTCAGGTACACCCAGGGCCTCTTGCAGGCGCTGGGGAAGCTGGAAATACGCTGCACTCTGGACCTGTTGTGGAAAATATACAATCAGTGTCTGAGAGAAGGTCCTCAACCAGAGCTCAGGGAGCAGTGAAGAAGTGTGATAGCCCAGCAACAACTTTATGGGCTCACAACGAGCTACCAAATTTTGGGGGGAATGTTCTCCTGGCTCCAGCTGCTCCTGCAGTGTATGTACCTGCCAAACAGACTGTGGAAGTCATTCAGCCACCAGAGGAAGGCCTGGCTAATCAGCAGCCATGTAAACCAGGGACTATTGCCGTGCAGGATGGAAATATAACCTTTGAAAATCTTGAGAATCCTCCCAAAATGGGAGAAGAGGAAGCACTTCAGTCTCAGGCAAGTTCTGGTTATGCAAGTTTATTGTCTTCTCCACCTACAGAGTCTTTGCAAAATCAGCCTATCCTGATTGCTCAGCCTAATCAAAGCTATAACTTGGCTCAGCCAATTAATTTTTCTATTTCTCTATCTAATCAGCTAAGCAACAATGAAAACAATCAGCCAATGAAGGACTCTGGAGTTGGGGACAAGCCTGCCATGGGTCCCCAGACTCCACATGCTGGTGGGGAAAACATGCCATTACCCGTGATGCAAGTTGGATCTCTCTTAGTTAATGCACTTCCAAATACTAATCTGTTGAAACATAATTTATTACAAAGCCCTGTTAATTCTTCTGATGCTGCTTCTAATCAGCCTGCAAACTTGCTTATGAAAACTCCTCTTAATCTGACTCCAGAAGGGCCAAAGAATGTTAATATGGAAGGCCTTGTTCCTGAATTTGCTAGCAAGCCAGTGTCTAACTCATCTGTTTCTCCTGGGACAAATCTTCCCAGTGGAAGTGCAAGTGGCCCTGTTAATTCCATAGCACAGGCTAACAACTCTGCAAATCAATCAAGTAGCAAAGAAGCTGCTGGAGCTCTCGACTTCACAGTGTCACGGACGTTGGAGAAAAGCAGCACAAGTAATTCTGCCCAGGTGCACAATCAGTCACCCTCTGGTGCTCCAGTCCAACAGGCAGCCAGTGGTGCTGGTCAGGTGTGCCCTGAGGTGCCTGACAAGCAACATTTTTATCAACAGGTGACAAAAGATGTACAGCAGCAGGCTGTAGCAGAGCGAGCTGCGCAGGGAGCCCTGCCGCCCCAACCTCAAATGCAAGCAGCTCAAATGCAGCCGCCAACATCTGGGCAGTCGTCAGCTCCTGCAGACTCCCAGGTTTCCACAGGGGCTAAAGCCATGCAGCAGGGGGAGACCCAGGGGCTGGGTAACCGTGGCCAGCCTGGGGGGCAGGAGGCAGGTTCAGCCCAGCCAAGGTACGAGCAGACGAGCCCCAGGAAGCAGCCGGTGTCAGAACAGCCTCCAGGTGCTCCAGCTGCCACAGCCCCTCCTGCCAGCACTGCCCAGGCAGTCCCACCCAACGGGCAGCAAGACCTGCAGCGTCCACCCCCTCCTCAGACCCCTCAGGAAGCCTTTGGTCCTCCCCAGAACCCTTACTACTACTACAGACATCCTTACGATGCTTACCAGGCCCCGTATCCACCACCTTACCCTGCAGACCCCAGGACAGCAGCTCACCTTTATTACATGGTAAGTGTTTATTTTTCCTTTTCATCCCCTGTCATATCTATTATTAATTCTCTTTTTTGAGTTATTTAAATGGTCGTGTCACGATCAACCTTCAGCAGAGCATTCACGTTAAGTGTTAAAATCCAGACAGCAATAACCAAACTGACACTGCAAAGATTACAGAAACTTAAAGTAGTTGCTGATACCAATTCCAGTTGGCACAGATGTCAGCTCACAGCAATTTGTTTGGTTCTTGGGACAAGGCTGGCAGTTGTAACTGGCTTGGCTGTCCAGGTGCTCAGACTTGGTTCCTGTCTGCTTCCTGAATTATTGATGGTTTAGTAGAGAGGTTGAAGTGCCTTTAGTCCCAGACATAATGGGCTTTTTCCCCTTAAGTGTAGGATATTAATAACTTGACTATAACTTCTGCCGCAAAAAGTAACGAAAGCTAAACCGTAGTTTTATTAACATGCATCTCTTCATGTGCCCCCGCTGTGGTGTGAATGGTGACGATTTTTGGTTGGAACTGTTAATTTTGGAGGTGTGAAGGCTCTTCCCTTGGCTGTGCTTTTGCAGGAGGACAGCTACGGGCAGTACGAGCCGCGGTACCGGCACTACGACAGCAGCAGCGCTGCCTACATGGAGCCCGGCAGTTACCGCTACCCCGAGCCCGAACGGCCCAGCTCCAGGGCCAGCCACTGCTCTGAGAGACCTTCCTCCAGGTGTGTCATCCCTACACTGAGATTTGGATGCCCCAAAGCAGGGGGTGCAGTGATGCCTGTCAAAGTTTTACAGCATAAAGCACAGGGAGGAATTCAAAACCTCTTTGTGCGCTGCCCTAGGGAGGGACGGTATCGAATGCCGTGTGTGGAAAGGATACAATTCCCCAGCCTTTTCTCTTGCTTGTTATTCCTTTCATTCAGTTCCTTGGGGGTTCTGGCAGGCAGGAAGTCACTGTGGTAGCCTCAGTGCTGATGTTTGCTGTGAAAGAGCAGTGCAGGCCATGGGGTTATTAATCAATACTCATTTATTTTCTGCCTTGCACTTAAGCAGGGGCCCCTCGTTCTGTTAATGAATGGCACTTTTGCACGTTGGCTGGGGTTTGCCTTGCAAGCACCATGGATACACAGTGGCTCAGGTGCTCAGAAGAGAGTGGTGAGTCAGGTGACAACATCCTGGTGCCGTGTCAGGTCCATTTGTGTGACAATTCCCTCAGCTGTGGATCAGCTTTCCTCACAAAGCTCCCAGAATGTGGTCTGGGTGGCAGAGGTGCTGTGTGGGCATGTCCCCACCCACTCATTTCACTGCAGGTTTTGATTAGGGAAACTTAAAAGCCTTGATCTGTCTGATTAATACAACATAAAGACATTTGAGAGAGAGGAACAATGCTACATGAAAATGTGAAATAAAAGCAGGATTAAATGTCTACTCAAGCAAGAAGCAGCAAGTTACCTTGAAGAGATTGCTGCTTTTTGATAATTGTGTAAGTTATTTGTATGAACTTCAAATCAATAACAAAATGTTACTGTTGTTACCTGCTGAGGGGTTTGCAGTTTCTAACAGAGAAACTCCTGTTACCTGTCTGGAAATCATTAAACCCCTTGTAATGTTTGTCTGTTGTTGGTAGTTCACTCATGGAGCAGTGATCAAATTACAAATTACATTTCATTTACTATCTCCAGAAGATTATAGATGTATTTTTTATCTAGAGGAGAAGGAAACAATGGCTGTAGCTCCGTGTGATAACTTCTACCATTTTCTTACATGGATTTAAGTGTGCTGTGAGCTCTTGAAATGAGATGATAACCTCTGGTAGCACTTCCCCGGTGTGTACTCTGCTGAGGTACTATTTTTAGAAGGGGTTGAAGTTTCTGTCCGTGGCAGTGGGCAGATCAAAGCCTGGTGGAAGTGGCTGTGTCAGGGCTGATGTGTGAGTGCCAGTGCAGTCAGACAGGGACTGTGGTGTGGAGCTGCAGGGCAGCAGAGCTGTGTGTGTGTGTGAAACTGCCCTCAATGTGCACTGCTGGTGATGCAGCTCTAAACTCTGCTTGGAGAAAGGAATGAGATCTCTCTGGAGGAGACTGGGGAGACTGGTTGGGTGGTTAAACCTGATCTGATAAGATCAGACCTCCTCCTCCTCCTCTGCAGAGTGAGTGCTGTGGTAGCAGCACTCCCACACTCCTGCACTCGCTGGGCCACTTTGGAGTTTGCACTCTCAGTTGTAGGGAAAGGTGGAAGTTTCCATCACTCCACACTGGCAGTAAATATCTTCACTTGCTGTGTGTGTGCACAGGTGTGTTTGTGAGATTAATGCACCTGTGTAGGTACAAACATACATGGATGTATACATATAAATACATTTATGTGTATGCACATGCATGTAGACACTGCATTTTTCATCTAAAATTCATCCTCTGGCTTTTTTCAGAAATTCTAGGACGATATGATCTGAAAATGTTGTATAATAAAGGCTCATGATATTTCAAATAGTGGCCACATCTTTCTTTTTTCATCAGAAGAAATCATCTTTTTCTATACACTGACTCTTACTTTGCTGTGTTGGTTTTAGCCAGATTTTTGTGCTTGTTTGGGCAATCAGCTCTTTAAATGAGCATTTTCTTCATTGTAAGCTGGATAATAGAACACTGTTAAATATGGAGGAGCTGTTATTTCTTAATGAATTGTTAAATTATCGACTTCTCTGTTGAGAAAGTTCAAAGGATGCTAATTATAGCAGTAGTTTTTGTGATTAATTGTCTGTAAGTAATTAAACTTATCACGAAAGCAGTTTATAAAGCCACTAAATTATTGTATGCTAAGGGCTGTCAGCTTTTGATGGCACACAAACAATTTAGTGGTATATTGGGTTGTAAAAGTCTTAATTTTATGATTCCTTGGTTTCTTGGAAATGCATTATTTTAACTATGAAACTCTGTCTAATCAATTGTGGCACAATTGGTAGTTTTTCCTACCTCCTGGTGAATTTAGAAGAGATTAAGGAGGAATAACAACTTTTTTTATGCTTGTTTACCTCCTTTTTTCAGGCAAGGGTACCCAGAAGATTACTATGGAAAAAGTGGATGGAGTGATTATTATTCAGGCTATTACCCAAACTCCTATGATTATGGAGGTAAGGTGTCCAAAAGAACTCTGATCTTTTTTTCCCATAGATTTTCCTCCCTTCAGCCTTCAGTTTGCCTTTCCTTTGTGCAAACACTCCATTGCAAGGGCACAGAACAGTTTTGTTCCACGTGTTGCCTTTCACTGGGGTGTGTCTTTGGTGTGTGACCCGAAGGCAAAGCTGTCAAGTGAATTTTAGGTGGGTGTAAACAGAAGTTGACTCACAGCTGGCTTTTGGTTTGGTCCATCATTATCTGAGGGCTCACTGAGACATGCTGGCGTTGGGAGTGTGGAGGTAATTGCTCGTGTAGTGCCTGGGAGGGTTTTGAGCAACATTTGTCCACATCCTGAGATGTTTTGCTTGGCACTCTGCAGGCTGATCACAGAGACTCTGTGAATGTCCTGTGAACAAATAGTAGGATTGAGTTTTAAAGATGTTAGAAAAGATCTGATGGCAAACACTGACCCCCCAAGAGTAACTAACTATAACAGCCGTATTTCTCTGAAAGGTGTGAAATTGATTTTTAAACTTCTTTTAAAACCAAAAAGGAGGGGACATATTTTTGTAGCTTTAAGTACATTGCTTTGGTTTTGCTCTGTGCTTCAGGACCAAACCAGCTTGTAATTAAAGAGAAAGGAGTAGAAAAAGACTATGGGCAAAAACTACCAATGTCTGAACCATTTCTTTTTCTTTTCCAAAGATCCAAGTCGCTGGGAACGATACCCATACGACCCCAGGTACAGAGACCCCAGAAGTTATGACCAGAGGTACTGGTATGATGCTGAACACAACCCTTACCAGAAGAGAGAAGCATATCCATATGGCAGCAGGTTTGTCCAGTCAATCCACGTTCTCCCTGTGCTCTTTGCAGAGCTGGGGCAGCAGATTCTCTGGAGCAGACTATTAAAATGCAGTGTTACACGTATTTCACAGCATTGCTGGTTCTTTTTGTGGCTTTAACATAGGTCATGGAGGGAAACCAGATGAGCTGTCACATCACTCTGAGAGAAGGATTGAAGGCAGCAGCACTGCTTTTTAGACCAGTTGAACATTCTGTGGGTTTTTAGAACACACTCTTAGTATGATCTTGAATTATTGTTAGGGCGGACACGGCATATAGAGTGACAGGATAGAATCTCTTTATTATGCCAGCACGCTGTCTTTTATACAGTTTTTACAAACCTCAAGAGTAACTTCTAATTGGTTAATAGCTTTTTTGTTAATTATTCTGTTGGTTAGTAAAAGGTATTTTACTTGTCTATCAAATCTTTCTATTCTCAGATCGTTTACATATTTTCTTTACTGATTCTCATGGGACAAATCCCTTGTTATTACAGGTGCACTTATTTTCCACCCTCAGAATAGATTGCTGTGTTAAAGGAACTTCTCATTCTTAAAATAGCTTCATATGTGAACTTACAAATTACTTGTTAGCAGCACTTAGAAGAAGTGCTTTTTACACAGGCCAGCTTTTTACCCTATTCCTACATCGAATAATCTGGATGAATTCTGTGAAGGAATGTCAGTTTGTTTATTGTAACAACAACCTCAGTGTGGGCAGTGATTTAAGAGCCCTTCTGTGTCACTAGACGGACACAAAAAGATCACACTCACACCTTCAAGTCGTGAGATGAGAAAAGAAGGACGTTCATTTTGGTTTGGGGTTTAAATAGGGTTTGGACTTCGACCAGCGATTGGGGGACGAGTTTGGCACCTTTCTGACCCCACTGGTCAAACCAGAGGTCCATCAATTTGTCCTTCCCCCTGGAAAGGAATGTATTATTTACCAAACATCATTCTTTGTTTAATGAGAACTCCAGTACAGAAATGTAAAACCACCAGAAAGCTGAAAAATCAGGGCGAAACTCCTGAAGTGAGATCCATTTTTCCTGACACTCCCCTCCCTCATGAAGTCCCATGGGTGTGTTGAGCTGACTGCTGCTCTGTGTCCCCCTCAGGAGCGAGCGATACGAGGACAACTGGCGATACGATCCCCGTTTCACGGGCAGCTTTGACGACGACTCGGAGCCGCACAGGGATCCCTACGGGGACGACTTTGACCGGCGCAGCGTCCACAGCGAGCACTCGGGCCACAGCCTGCGCAGCTCCCGCAGCGTCCACAGCCACCACAGCAGCTTCAGCTCTCGCTCCCAGCAGGTGAGGTCCAGCTGCACACAACACCCTGACACTCGTTCTTCTGGGGGTGGGGGAAGCATTAGAAAACAAGAAAATGTTTCAGGGCTTAGCGCGGGGAGCGTGTGTTTTGAAAACTTTCGTAAGCTGAGGGTGTTTTGTAATGTAGTGGTTGTCATGGGAACTTTAACCAAAANGCTGAGGGTGTTTTGTAATGTAGTTTTAAACTTAGTGTTTGTCACGGTTGTCAAGGGAACTTTAACCAAAGTCAGCACTCAGCTGTGCAAGTTGCCACACACACAGAAAGGGAGAACTTCCCCTACTGAATCCATTTGCTGTTTGTGAGAACGTTGCCTTCCCTGTGCTTGGCTGTAGTGGACAGTGTGCCTGGCTTTGTGTTGTGTCATTCTTCTCCTCACAAGCTTGGCTGTGTTACTGAACTTGGGATGTATTAAAGGACTAACTCCATATTTGTATGATGTTATTTTGACTTTAAAAGCAAAAGCCAAAGCTAACTGATTACTCATCCACTTACACCACAAATACAGATACCTGAAAACCTCAGAGAATATTTGGCTAATTTTTGAGGTATGGTTTTTGCTCCTGTAATGGGTCATTTTACCTGTAGTTGGTTCATCATGTTTCTTGGAAGTTTAGGTACTTTTCCAGTCTGAATTCCAATTCATTTAGTAATGTTTGAACTAGCATTGGAAATCATTTAGGCATTAATCTTTAGGTGCCTGATGTAATTTGGCATTTGTTGGGGTTTTTCAGTTGGGAATTTCTGTTACAGCAGAGGTGTACATTCATTCTGACCCACAGCTGTTGGTAACAGAACTCATGCCATAATCTTAACTTTTCACACAAGCACATAGAAATTCTGTTGTGAGAAAACTGAACGTGCTTGGATATGAACAGATCAAATGATGCTAAAAAACATTGGGGGAGAAGACAAAAGACAATTAATTTACCTGCACAGAAGGGTCTCACAGGGTGGCTTTCTCCAAGGCAGCGGTGCAATTAGCCTGGTTCACAAGAACAGAAGCTCTCAGGCAGGAATGCTCACAGTGTGCAGTGCTGCTTGCTCTCTCTGTGTAACTCCCAGCTAACCCTGACTAATCTGCTCTGCCTAGAGCCAGCTCTATAGGAGCAATCACGATCTAACGGGCAATGCCTACGAAACCCCTGCGCAGGCAGTGTCTCTCCACGCAGAGTATCCCTATGGAGGCTATGATCCCAGCTTTGATGGACAGCAGCCTTTCACAGACTATGGCTACCCTGCTGAAACTGCCTGGTCAGCTGTGGAGCAAGGTATGGACACGCTGGGGCAGGAGGGAATTGTGCTATAGAGACAAAACGCTTTTCTCTGGAAAAGCTTTTCCAAAGCGTTGGTGTGTGTTTAGGTCTTTGAAGATGTGTTATGTGTTTGTACAGAGATGGCAGGAATGTGTCTTATACAGTCAAAGCCTCTGGATTTTAAAGTTCTGGAGTTTGGTTTTGTTCTAGTTATTGCAAATATTCTGGTTTGGGACTTTGGGGTTATAAAGGAACTGATTTTTTCTTACAAAATTCAGCCAAATTCAATAACAGGGTGTTTTCCACTAGCACTGCAGGATTATTGAATTGGGTAAATACATCAGCAAGTTTACTTAGTTGAAGGACAGGTTACATATTCTTACTGTGTCTTTTCTCCCTATTTCAGCACCTTTAAGGCCCTCAACACCTGAGAAATTTTCAGTGCCTCATATCTGTGCCAGGTTTGGGCCTGGGGGCTTCTTGATAAAAGCACTGCCAAACCTGCCTTCTGAGGGTCAGCCAGCTCTGGTCGAAATCCACAGCATGGAGGTAAAGTTTGAAAGAAAAAATGGGAAGTAATGGAATAAAGGTCTTTCTTTTGGAAGGGGAGTGGGGAACTTGAATCTATAACTTCCTGATTTCACTTTTTTTTTAATGTCAGTGCATGTATCTTTATCTGTTTGGGCTGTAATCATAAGTAAAACAGCAAATTTGAAAGTTCCTTTCCTTTGAGAGATGACTTAGTCATGATGAGATCATCCAGCTCCTTATAATTTTGTTCAGGATGATGTACAGAGTAACTTGCATGTAAAGTAGATTTCATAATTTACCAGAATTGTGCAGGTTGTCACAAAGTCACCCTTTATATTTTGCTTAAGAGGCTTGATTACACGATGGGTTATGTTCAGCTCTGGGGGTTTTATTGGTAAAAACCAAAATTTAGAGTTACAAGAATTTCTTATGGATTTTATTTGTGTTTTAGACTATGTTACAACATTCTCCAGAGCAAGAAGAGATGAGAGCCTTTCCTGGTCCTCTTGCTAAGTACGTTCCTACGGTTTTCAGAAATAATTTTCATACATTCAGAAATTATTTCTTCATTGCAAATTACGGGATTTAAACTGACTTAAAATATTTGTGGCTTTTTACCTGCTTAAATAATACATGAGCTTTAAATTAATTCCTCAGACTAATCACAAATAATGACCTGCATGTTTACATTTGTCTCATTAAATTTTTTTTTATTTTTTTTTTATTTTTTTCAGGGATGAGACCCATAAAGTGGATGTTATTAATTTTGCACAAAGTAAAGCTGCACAGTGCTTTAAGAATGAAAATTTAATTGACAAAGAGTCTGCAAGTCTTCTTTGGGACTTTATTGTACTGTTGTGCAGACAGAATGGGGTATGTCTCACTGCTTGAGTTTTATCTATCCTGAAGTATTTTGTACACAAATAGTTTTTTGTGCAAAGGTCAGGAATATGTGTTATAGTCACTGATCTTGGAATGTGTCACAGGCTAAAGGAGTGTGTAAACTGGGCACTCAGCTGCTCACAGGTGCTGATATTCACATGTTGCTGTTGAAGTGCCAAATAAATGCAGGCAGTGTTGAAATAACAGATTTTTCAATATTTGTTTTCTCTCCTCACACTCAGACTGTTGTGGGAACAGACCTGGCTGAACTTCTGCTCCGAGATCATAAAACAGTGTGGCTTCCTGGGAAGTCCCCTAATGAGGCAAATTTGATTGATTTCACTAATGAGGCTTTGGAACAAGTGGAAGAGGAATCTGGTGAAGCCCAGCTCTCATTTCTCACTGACAATCTTCTAACCACAGTTGACAGTTTTGAGAAGGAGACTGAGAGATTCAGGGAGTTGCTGCTTTATGGCCGTAAGAAAGTGAGTGCCTGTGCTGCTGCTTATTTTTGCAACTTTTGTATTAATATTTCACGGCACTGTATTACACTGATACAGAAATTTATACCCTACAGTTCATTATCTAAAGCATAATTCTAATTGTGTGTTAGCTTTTATCTACACAAACATATTTTGATTTGATCACAAATTACTACTGGAAAACTGTCTTTTGTGAGTGATATGTGAAGCTATTCCCAAGATCCTAATTTGTGTCTTTATTAGGATGCTTTGGAGTCTGCCATGAAGCATGGTTTGTGGGGTCATGCTCTGCTCCTTGCCAGCAAAATGGACAGCAGGACACATGCAAGGGTGATGACCAGGTACTGGGTGGCTTTTTGATTACTGAAATTTGGCTGCCTGTTCTGCTAATGAGGTGGAGAATGTCAAAATCATGGGTTATCCACAGTGGTTCATGCAAGATTTATGCTTTAATTTTATCTGTGTATTTATTTGTCAGTTGTTACTTGTTATTCTGGGCTCTTCTGGCTATAAATTTAAACCTGAGCAGTTGTCCTCTGCCACCTGATCCATTTAAGGAGTATTTGAACAATGTCATCTGTGGCTTTGCTTGGAAAAAGCTGCAATTTTGTTAAAGTCAGCTGGCTTGGGGACAGTCCAGAGGTTTTCCTAGTTTGGACTGACTGATGTTAGAGTGTCAGAACCAGTTCACTGGGAATGTTTTACTTGTGAACATTATCCACTGGGTAATTTCCTCTTCAGTGTAGTATTTTCACACAGCACTTCCCTTCTTTTGAGCTAGGTTAGATTAATTGCCACTGAGAGCTGAAGTACATTTTAACTGCTTACCCCACGTTTGTTTTTTGTTTTTCTCTGCAATGTCTCTGTAGATTTGCCAACAGTCTCCCAATTAATGACCCTCTGCAGACTGTTTACCAGCTGATGTCTGGAAGGATGCCAGCTGCATCCACGGTAAGATTCACTGGGAGCTGCAGGGAATAGTGGAGTTCCCAGCAGAAACCTTCCCCAGAATGTCAGAGAAGTTGTTTTGATCCTTTTGAGGTTGAAACACTTATCCAGGCAGAACTCCAGTCACTGATTTGACCTGGTAATTCTTCTCATTTTAGTGCTGTGGAGATGAGAAATGGGGAGACTGGAGGCCTCATCTAGCAATGGTGTTATCCAACTTGACCAATAACATGGACTTGGAATCCAGGACCATTGCCACCATGGGAGACACTCTTGGTAACTTTTGGGGAAATGGACAGGGTGATGACTGAAGGAAAAGCTTTGATTGCTCAGCCTATTTTTTTTTTTTTTTCTGAAAACAGGCAATTTCTTTATAAAATATAAAGTGGAGCAGTTTTATATGGGCTTGTCTCTATTGTGAAGGCATTTGAATGCAAAGCCAAACAATACAGGACACTGAATGTGCCACTGAGATATCCTGAGCTCTGTCCTTTATTTCTCTACAGCTTCTAAAGGCCTGCTGGATGCTGCTCATTTTTGTTATCTTATGGCCCAAGTTGGGTTTGGAGTTTACACAAGGAAGACAACAAAGCTTGTCCTAATTGGATCAAATCACAGGTTTGGCTTTTCTTTTTTAAACACGACTTTCTCAATGCAAAAATGGAAGACTAAATTGCCCTGTTCCCCCTATCCTCACTAGCTGGTTTTGAGGTAACTATTTGATGTCCTGTCTTGTAGAAGCTGTTGATAATTTTGTGTCTAACAGAGCTGTGTGTCTGACATTGACAGAGCTGTGTTTGTTGTCAGCTCAAATAATATTTTTCTTCTATTTGAAACAGCTTGCCATTTTTAAAGTTTGCCACCAATGAAGCCATTCAAAGAACAGAAGCCTATGAATATGCACAGTCACTAGGAAGTCAGCCTGGCTGCTTGCCCAATTTCCAGGTGAGGAGCTGTTCCTGTTCTGGTTTAGTTTCTGTTTTGGCAGATTTCATGCTTTTAATCTCTCATGTGCTGTAGTCAGTGTGGCAAATATTTTCTTTGTTATAGCATGAAATATTTATGGATAGTAATGCCATATAGCTGTTTTCCTATTGTCATTTCATTTTCACTTTTTTCACCTCTACATCCTGAACTTTTGAATTTTAACTTTATAGATTGTAATTCTGTATTCCCAAAGAAAAATCCAGCAGAATTTGCTGGCACTAGCTGTAGACAAATAAACTTCCACTGGATCTCTTAGGTGGAAGAGGAGAATTGAATGTTTTTTCCTTTAATTTTAGATGTGATGATGAGATATCTGAGCTTTCAGCTGCAATGTCAGCCTGCCTTTGATTCGTTACCACCCAGAGTGTTGTGATCCCTTGGTTTATTTGTCCTCCCCAGGTTTTCAAGTTCATCTATGCCTGTCGGCTGGCTGAGATGGGCCTTGCTGCCCAGGCTTTCCACTACTGTGAGGTGATTTCCAGAACTGTCCTCAAAGATCCACATTACTATTCCCCTGTGCTCATTGGGCAGCTAATCCAGGTAACATGAGGAAGAGTGAAGTGTTTGTGGCTGGATGTTGTAGGTGGGAAGCTGATGAACTCATATTTTGCAATGCTTCCTTTCCTCAGATGTCATCCCAGCTACGCCTGTTTGACCCTCAGATAAAGGAAAAACCAGAACAGGAATCTTTTATTGAACCCTCCTGGTTAGTGACACTTCGACATGTGGATGGGCAGATCAAGGTATGGTGTGTGCTTTTCAGCATGAATTATTCCCTTTAAAGGATTAGTGTAAATCCAGTTATTAAAATGTTTTTTTTTTTTAATCACAGAAACATGGGAAGTGACCTTATATATTCATGTCCTCAATTGCAAACGTTATGGTGTAAACCAAGTGAATTTACCACACTTGAGTGCCCTGAGATTCAATACAGAATAATTAAAGTTATATGAGACAGGGTTTTGTCAATACCATAATACAAAGAGAATTGCAAGACCCATTAGGTTGCAGTGATCAGGGGCTCTGCTTGCCATAAAAATATCTTGGTGTTGCTAGGTTATAACAGAGTGGAAATAATTATAATTAATAAATAAATTATAATTAATAATAAATATGATTAATAATTAATTATAATTAATAAATAAACCCTTTAAATGATTGGTTGATCTTGGCTTAAAAATGGCTGACAACTCGGGAGGTTTTTTTTTGACCGAACACAAAAAAACTGTTTTCACACCTAAGATTTCTTTTGCTCTGTGTTCCCTTGGTTATGGACTGAATGTCTGGTACAGATCAGCTAATAATATCTTGGTTTTTCCTGCAGGAGGGTGCCATAGCCTACACCACAGACAGATCCACTCCCCCTCCCTATGAATGCAGCACTCCCAGCTCTGAACTGGACCGTGCCAGTCAGTGTGATGGGGGAGGTGGCCGTGACGTGGGGCCAGGTGCTGAAAACCCCTTGCTGGCATCCTTGTTACCCAATATGGCTCAACAGATGCAGAGCGTGCAGCTGATGCCTTCAGGTTGGTGTTTCATATCCTTTATGACAGAGAGAAAACAAAGGTTTTGGGTTTCTGATACAAGAAACCACTTAAGAGGCTGGTTGGAACAGGGAGGTTTCACTTCTGCATTGTATCATTCGTAGGGTAAAAGGTTCACTCTGGGATTTCTGTTTAATTTTAACTCTTAACTCTGCTTTTTTTTTGTTTTTCATGCTGCAGTACCTCAGGCTGTCCTTGATGGCTCAGCTGCCATGATTCCTCCTGGTGACCAGGGAAGTGTCCCCTTCTACCCAGTGGCTCCTCAGCCTCTTGGCCCAGGACCTGGCTTTCCACCTCAAGGATTTTCAAACCCCTATGGAACTGAACCATCCCCACTATACTTAGGGTCAACACTACCCCCAGGAGGGCCACCACAAGAAGTGGAACCACAGCCAGAAGAGCAGAAAAACCTGGAAACAGGTCTGGGATCTTAACAAACAGCTTTCCTTCCCTGGAAAGGGAAGGAAGTGTTTCAGGGAATAATTCAAATTATCTCAGTATTTAAAAAATAGTCATGTTTTGGGTAATGAAACTTAAAAGCACCATGTAATGGTATAGAAACATCTGTAAAAGTTGAAATATTCATCCTGCTTTTTTGGCTTACTTTAAAAGAGAGATCAGACTCAGCAGATCATGATTTAGACC
Source organism: Sinosuthora webbiana (assembly GCA_013397395.1). Lineage (NCBI taxonomy): Eukaryota > Metazoa > Chordata > Aves > Passeriformes > Sylviidae > Sinosuthora > Sinosuthora webbiana. Next base: position 184,739 of record VXBN01013044.1, on the reverse strand, counting down.
TTGACAGGTAATCCCTGAGTGCAGTGAGATTGGCAATTCTCTTTCCAAGGCATATCAGGGATTTCTGCCTCTGGACATGAGTTTCTAGGACCCTGATAAGTTTTCACTCTGTGACAGCAGAGCCTGATACATGTGGAGAGAAAGAAACATAAGTTTGGCAGAGTTTGAGATGTGAGGAGCCTTTAACTCCTCCATCCCTTAGCCTGCTCTGGCCTGTGTTTAGAACAAACACAAACCCAGATAAGAGAAAAAAAAAATATCACAGCAATTGCAGCTCTCATTCTTTAGAAGACCAGGTTCTCTCTAGCACAAAACTCATAACTGGTGAAACTTTTGCCTTAAAACTATTGTGTGGCCTGGGGGCTTTGGTGTTTATTGTTGGGTTTTTTGTTGGTGTGTGTCCCTGCTAACATCATCTAATTTTTTTTTTTTAAGGAATGCAGAGAATTGCCCCGGAGTCTCCTTCACAAAACTCCTTCCCTGAACAGAGAGAGGATGATTTCTATGGCAGAATGGCCAACATGGTATTGTTATTTCACACATCTCTTCAGCTGCATTGCAGCACAATGCAAACACAAGATGATTTGGGACTCTGTATTGCTCTTCAGCAAGACTTGAAGCCTGGTTTTTAGAAATCCCCAAAGAACCAGATTAAATGTCTTTGTGAGGAACTTCTCGATGAAAAATTAATGCTGTGTCAGATATTTATCTACTTGTTTATTATGCATTTATGTGCTGGCTTTATATTCAACCAGGCACAAAGATAAAGATCCATCTTTTAGGTTTATTTTGTGTGAACTTTTAGATCTGTTCTGTTTATGGATTTTTCAAAGAAGGAGCTTTTTTAGCAAGATGAAATGTGATCCATCACTGCAGCAGTGACAACTTTGTGCTTTCCTGTGCACTTGTCACCCAGGGCTATGGGAGAAGATCCCGAACAACCTCAGAGTCCTCTGCTCATTCTGTGGGACGAGAGAGATCCAACTCTGCAGCAAAGCAACCCTCTCCTCCTCCCTCTGCTCCTGCAGGGAAAGAGACTAAAAAAGAAACAAAAAAGGAGGCAGCACCTAGAAAGGTAAACTTTCTTAGAAAGGCACCTACAGCTGGAGGAGATTTGTTGATAAATTGGGTAACTCCTGGTCCACAGTACTTAAGAAGTCCTGACTAAACTGTTCATTTCTATTTATTAGTTGCAACTCTGGGCTCAGAGTTGGAAGTCCCTAACAGAAAATGTGTTGTTGTATGAAAGTTTGCTTTAACTTGCCTGTAAAGTGAGACAGGAATCAACTGAGAGGGAGAGAATTAACTGAGTAGATTTAATTTGTTTTTAGACTGGTGGAACCTGGTTTCGCTGGCTGATGGGAAAAGGAAAGAATGAGGCTCACCTGCCAGATGACAAGAATAAATCAGTAAGGCCCCAAAAACCTTTATACACTTGAATTTGTTCTTAATGTTCTCCTGGATGACAGATGAACATTGTTTTGATGAGCAAACAAATGATTGTAAAACTTTGAAGATTATTCTTATTCTAAGACCAGCTTTTTAAAAAAAATAGTTAGGTTATTTTAATCTTTTGTAGCAGCTTGCTTTGAGCTCTTTGTTTTTGACTGTGATTTTCTTTTAGATTGTTTGGGATGAGCAGAAACAACGTTGGGTTAATCTGGATGAACCAGAAGAAGAGGTAAAAAATCTGAGTCCTCATGATTTCTCCAAGGGGAAAACAAATATCTGTACTTGGCACAGAGATTTCTTTAATCTGTTATTGTCTCTTGAGAGAGCTGCTTTTTACTGAATTTGGATTAAAATGTGCAACATCAGTCAATGATCTGACTGGATTTTTTTTGTCTCCCTGCAGAGTAAACCTCCTCCACCACCTCCAACAGGATTTCCTAAAGCTGCTCAGGCTGCTGCTCCCCCTGGGCCTGGAGGCCCACCTGGTGCTTCTGTCAATGTGTTCTCCAGGAGAGCAGGTAACAGCCAGCACAGATATTGAAGACTTTCCCCTGCATAAAACATGAATGCAGAAGTTCTGACTTTCCCAGGGTTGTTTGGGGACAGTTGGCAGGTGAAGCTGTGGCTGTTTCTGGCTTTGCTCCTGCCCAGCTCCTGCACTGCTGTCACAGTATCATGACTTGGATATTGCTGTTTGTATCCCTGAAGTGTTATTTCCTGATCCTGAAAGATGCTTTAACCAGCAGACTGTTCAAAGTAGACACAGGCACGATAAACACAAGGGTTATTTCTGTTTTTCTGCATGTTTCTGGTTTAGCTGGGAGCAGAGCCCGTTATGTGGATGTCCTGAATCCAGGAGGAACCAAGGCAAGTGGTGCTGTTCCTGCACCATCAGACCTGTTTGCCCCCCTGGCACCAATGCCCATTCCTGCCAACGTGTTTGTTCCAAACTCAGGTGTGTGGATGGGATTGTGGGGAGGTTTTGTGGCTGTTTATGGGGGATGTGTTTGGCTAAATCCTATTTGCTCTGTAGTTCCAGGGGAATCCCAGCCCATGGAAGGGAGTGGAGCAGCAGAGCACACACCAGCTGCAAACCAAACCAACACAGACCCTGCTGCAGCTGCGGAACCAGAGGTGGGTTTGAAGGAAAGTCTTGCAGACAGAACCCAAAGTTCTGATTCAAACCCCTCATGATTCTGAGCAGCAGTTTCACAGCCACAGTACATAAAGCATGATGGTCTTGTAGGGTTTGTGGTTTAACCTCTTACTGAAAGGACAGGAGAAGAGAAATGCAAGTGGAAATGGAAGTGGGGGGTTGCATTTCCTAATTTGGCAGGGCTGCAGCTTCCATGGGTGCAGGAAAGGAACCAAGAACTTGGGAAGAATCTTACACTGCATGTTACACCTGCCTGGTGTGCTGTGACATTGTTCTGCCTCAGTGGGATCTCTAAGGGAAATGTGGAATAGCCTCCTAGCAATGATGATAAACACAAGTGCCTTGTTTTCCTTCAGTACTTAAACCCTGCAGCCCTTCCTCCTGGATCTGGACTTCATGCTCCTAACCCTGATGGTTCCCAGTCAGGCGAGGTAAGGCTTGGTGCAAAGTATTTAATTAATGACTTCTTACAGTTAATTGTAGTGGTCTTACAATGGGCCATCTAAAACAACAAGTAACTGATTCAGTTGCTGATAAATAGCCAGGATGTGATATGACTGCCTCCAGAATTATACAGAAAAGACCTCTAAGCCCAAATGAGAAGTTCAGCCTCCATGTCCTACATTCTGTGATCACCTTTTCCTACATAAATACTTTTAAAAGCCTTTTTCAGAGTAAAATGTCAGTAGCAGTTGAAGGGTCTCTTCTTGCCTCCATGCATGCATATAATTTCACTAATATCAAGTGCAAGACACAAGAAGAACAAGTTGCTGTGTGCCAGGCAGAGTAACATGACCTTTGTTCCTACTAAATGTTTTCTATACCTACATAATTCCGTGCTTTAAGAAGTCCTTTTGATTTAAACTAACTTCTGGCTTTACATTTGTTTTTGTTTCGTTTTTATTTAACTTTGAAGTTGGTTTAACCTTTGGCAGTGAGACTTTTGACAATGAAATAAAACAACTGAAAGCTTGGGGCAGTGACATGCATGACGACTTTTTTTATTTGTGTTTTTTTTGTATTTGTGTGTTCTTGCTGTTTTGTAGCTTTCGCGCTCTAGTTCAATGAGTTCATTATCACGTGAAGTAAGCCAGCATTTTAATCAGGTACATGTGGCTGGCCATTCTCATTTATGTTAACTTATTTACTTTCCCCCCCCCTCCCCTCTTTATTTTGCATCTGCTCAAATACTAATGCTACTTTTAGTCATTTCCCCCTCATTTCACAGAAATATCATTTAAAAGTAGCTCATGATGTAGTGTTCCTTTTTGCACTCAAACAGGGTCTTCAGTTTCGTGTGTTTATGAGAGTGCATGTAATCCAAGCATGCTTTTTATTTATGTTCCTAAGAGATTCACGTAATTTCATCGTCTTTTTGCTGGGATACTAAAGAAATCAGTTGATTTTAAACAAAACAATCCTTCAACAAAACCAAACAAACCTCCTAAAAAGACTCAATACAAGCAAAACTTGCTCATTCTGCTGCTGCCAGTCTCAAATTGGTAACAAACCATCTGCAAAAGTCCCTGTAGGAATTAAAGGAATGCTTCATCTCTGCTGGAAGTTCCAGAGCTGTGGGGTCACCACAAAGGGGTGACACAAGCCTGTCTGATATTTCTTAGTCAAGCAAAACCTGACATAGAATGTTTATTTTGGGGCAAGTGCTGAGGTGTACTAACAAAGGCAGAAGGTACTAATTGAGTGGAGTTGCACTGGTGTCCTGTGTTGGTTTTGCATGCTTTGGACCTGCTATTTGCAGTTGATGCATGTGACATTGTTTGGCCAAATCCTACATTAAGCCAGCCCTGTTCTAGATCTGGATGCAAAACTGTACCAGCACTCTGGAGTTGTTCCAATAGGCTGCGCTCTCCATGTTGTTGGCATTATTCCTGTGGATATTTGCTCTGTATAACTTAGCAGACCACGTTTGAGAGGCACTGGAGTGCCTCTCTGCCCTTGTCTAATTTCAGTGTTTTCTCTTCCCAGCCTGCTGCTGTTCCACCCTCGGGGGCACCTTCAGCAGGAGCAGTACCGTTCTACAACCCCTCTCAATTTGCACAAGTGAGTGAAAGCCTCATCTTTCCTTTTCCTTATCCTTATTATCCAACATCTCCCAGAGAAGCTGTGGCTGCCCCATCCCTGGAAGTGTCCAAGGCCAGGCAGGACAGGGTTCAGAGCTGTCTGGGACAGTGGAAGGTGTCCCTGCCCATGGCAGAGGGTGGAATGGGATGGGCTTTAAAGTCCCTTCTGACCCAAATCAGTCTGATTTTATACTTTGAACAAAACATGATTTTGTGCTTTGCCAGCTTAATCTGGGTTGTTGCCCACAGGGTGTTAAATGTACACAAAGATCAGTCTGGCACCTGTTCAGTTTGACAGGTTTCCATTCAAAATTTTATTCCTGATTTTTTTCAATTTTGTCTCCAGTGTGACACTTTTACAGAACATTTTGTTTATTCCTGTTCCTTTTTTTAGTCTCCTGCAGCCACTGGAAGCTCAAGACTGGGAAGAATTGGACAGAGGAAGTATCCAACATTGAAGTAGAACACAATGGCTTTGTATTTGGAGTCCTTACTCATGTTCTGAGTATGCAAAGAACTATTCAGCCTTATGGCACGTGGCGTCAGCCGCAGTTGACATGACAGAAATCTCATGATGGGTGATCTCTTTCATGCTTGCACCTCATCTAAGCAAACCATTACCAAACATGAAATATATGTAACTTTTCCTTTTCAAAACCTGGCTAGAAATAGCTTTGCTGTGATAAAGAATAGACACAAGAGAGGAAATAGTTGCTGTCTGTTACAAAACCTGTTTGTAAATTGCATAGGCAATTTATTCCTTAAGTTTATTTTAGACCTTTACTAGCGTGACCTTCCGAGACATAGTTTCAGGGATTCCTTAAGTTCTGAAGGATGCTCCCCTCCCAGCCGGAGGGAAAAAAAACAAACAAACAAAAAAACCATGTCCACATTGTAAGATAACACTGTGGCCTTAAGAGGACCATGCACAATCGTGATGCTTTCAGCCAGGGCGTGGAACCAGAGATGTTCCCCTGGGAGAGGCTCACCCGGGAGCTGCCTCGTGCTGGTTTGGTTTGTGGGAGGCGGGAGGGGGCCACAGCTCATCCAAATAAATCGACCTGTATTGAATGAAAACTGTGACTGTAATCTAATCCTGATTTGATTTGGATCTTTTCCTAGTCTGTATGTAGTTTGTGGTTTTAGACTACCTGTAAAGCCAAGTGTATAGTGGGAAGGAGCTCTGTATCATAGCCGACGCTGTTCTCTTGACGAGTGAGTGTTTGTTTAAGTGCAATACGGTTACTTTGCTTTCTCTCAAACTGCTGGCACTCTGCACCTGGGGGGTAACAGCTTGAAAGTTGTTTATTTTTTTTTTTTTCCTTTTGGGAGTGCCAGAATCAGTGTAATAATCCGTTCTTGAATCTCCTTTACTAAAATAACCAAGGTCTTAAATAGCTAACAGCTAAAATTTCATACTAAAAGTAGATGGATTAGACCTCTGTGGATGGACTTTAAAATCTTTAGTTTTAATATAGGAAATCTTGAAAACCATGGTATGCAGCGTTTATATTCACTGAAGAATCTGAATTATCTGCAAAGAGAGAAATAAACTTTAAATATTTATTTAATCATTAGGCCATATTTTATTTAGAACTTGCCACCAAACTATTTGATTTTACTTGAATTTCTGCCCAGGAGTAGAAGTAATATGAATGTGAAATTGCCAGTATTTGTCCCCAACTGTTGTTTTTTTTTTCTTTTCCTGAATAACACCACTTTTCTAAGATTGTGATAGCCTTATGTATGTCCCAAAAGGTTTGTATGCAGCCCAAGTAAAACACTATTTGGGGGGATTAGAAACCTTTGTGTGCTGGTCCATTCTCAATTCCAGACATGGACAGCAGCAGTCAGTGTGGTTTACTTTTCTATAATTGAAACCTAATCAGACACTTGGCTTTCCTCTGGTCCAGCCAGGCTGCTGATTATTTTCTCCTTTCAGTAGAGACTGCCAAATGACTTCATTCAAGGAGGCTCCCTCTGAGCTGGGAGTGGCTGTCTTTCCTAAGTGTAAGATTTGACACTGTAAATTCTTAAATAAAATATTTTGCGCTCTGGAGCACTTTCACATTTTACTTTTCTTCTTGTGGTTATTGCTTTAGTGAGCTGGGTGGAGGAACCTTTCCTGTTTGTCTGGGAGCGATCTGTGTGAGGAGAGGCAGCCTGAAGTGTTTGGTGTTTGGAAGGGCTTCATCGGAGCAGGTTTAGATGCTTATTGGGAAAGAAATCCATCTCTAGGAGGGTGAAGAGGCTCTGGCACAGGTTGTCCAGAGAAGCTGTGGCTGCCCCATCCCTGGAAGTGTCCCAGGACAGTCTGGACAGGGCTTGGAGCCTATGGAAGATGTCCCTATCCACGGCGAAGGTTGGAAACCAGGTGATCCTCAAGGTCTGTGATTCTGTGATCAGTCTTTTGAACTGAAATGTTCAAAATTGAAGCTTTAGGCTTTAATACACGCCTAACTTTTAAATTCCTTTAAGTGTAACGCGTTTACTTTAAGCTGTTTTTTAAACGCCGCCTTCCTCCCATGTCGTGACAGCCGCGACTCTCCGCGATCGCTGGCGGGCGCTCCTCCGGCCGCGCGGGGGCGCTGCGGGCGGGGCGGGCCCGGCCCAGCGCTGCCCCGTTGCC
>VXBN01013044.1:159634-177202 GCA_013397395.1 Sinosuthora webbiana | reverse complement strand
GCCGGGGTGAGGGTGAGGGTGAGGGCCGGGGCCGGGTCCGTCCTGCCCGGCCGGGGGGTGCGGGCGGCGGCCCCTCGGTGCCCGACCCTCGCCCTGGGCTGCCTTCACCGCCTGGTGCCCTCCCAGGGCCGGGGGAGGCTGGCCCGCGGTAACCGCAGAATGACGAGGTGCTTCCCTCGTGTAGAGATGTACTCAAGCCCCTTTACTGTACCCTGAAGCCACCCCCGGGGTGTTTCCTCGGTGTCAGCGGAGTTGGTGCAAGGCAGGACAAGGCGGCAGCGATTTCCCGGCTGTGGGATCGCTGGAAATTTCCTGGCCTCGGGCTGCGGGCTGGTCGTGCTGGTGACGCCGTGTGTACGGCAAGGACAACGAGCTGTGTGGCTGCTGTGCAGCTTGAATTTCCTTTCGTGCTAACGGCGCGCACAGCCTTTCCTTAGAGAAGGGTGTACACAGCCGTGATGTCTGCAGCAGGCATGAGGTCTCTGCTCTGCTTTTTGGGGAAAAAAACGGGAAATAACAGTGGTTTTCTAACAAGGTCACGTTAAGGTGTGAGTTGTGCTAGAGGGAGGTCCTGCAAGGAGATGCTTTCTGATTAAGGAGTGCAGCTCGGTAACTTTTCATTCTTACATCTTTCTCTTGGGCGAATCCAGGTATCCCACGTCTTGGAATTTTGCGGACAATGCATCTTTCTGCACGTTCACCTGCCCTTCACTCCCAGCTGAAGGCTGAGCTGTCTGCAATTCCCATGTCTTGCTGGCTGAGGAAAGCCCTGTGAAGCCACAGGGTGATAAAGGGAAGGAAACTATGCTTTGAGGAACTTTTCACCTGGAGCAGCATCCACAGCCGGTACCTGGCGGGGGGACAATGAGTACTCCAAATGGATTTCCGCAGCACTCAAGGGTGTGTCTTACTCGGAGCATGGAGGGTGGAGCAGTACAGGACCTGCAGGCAAAAAAAGCTGGAAAAGCCGCCAAAAAGGAGGCCGGGGGCGATGGGGCACCTCCGAAGATAAGCACGCCCATAAGCGAGACCTTAAAGCTTCTGCCGGAAGAGCTCAAAGCCAACATGAAAATCAAATCCATCACTCCAAGGCCCCCTCGGAAGCCCCGGCTGGAACGTGCTGCATCCCTGGATGAAAAGAGCTGGAGGAAGTGGAGACGGTTTAGAACAAGCCAGGAAAGTCTGACTGATCCCAACGAGACGAGCTCCTCCAACGGGTCCCTGCAGGAAGCGTCCCCCAGCCCTCCCAGCAGGGGCAGGGCCAGCCCCTGCAATCCCTGCTGCCCGCAGGATTCCTTGCACACTTCACCAGACGCCTTGGAAGCCAGTCCGGGGGGGAAGAGCAGGGGAGGCGCCTCGGACCTGGGCAAACGAGCCTCCGAGATCTCCAGTGCCTTTGGGGGGCTCCTGCGGGGCAAGGGGTTCGCGGGGGGCAAACCCCGGCTGTCCCAAATCATGCCGGCCCGCCCCCTCCCCCCCATGGAGCTCAACGTGGCCTCCCCCTCGCTGAGGACAGCTAATAGGATCGACGCAGATTGCCTGGATTACCGGCATTATTCTCAGCACAAGTTTGGCAGGGTGAGCAGCAGCCTCAGCGACTCCCGGCTGCAGGGCAATGGGTCTCTCTATGACAATTGCTCCACGGACTCCATGAAATCCACCTTCAGCGTGCTCACTCCCATCCGAGCCAAGGATGTGCGCAGCAGGTAGGGGCTTCCCCCCGGCTTTGCTCCTGGTTTTTGGGGTGTCAGCGGGGAGGAGAATCCCACTGGGCAGGGGCAGGGAGCTCCTGAGCTCCTGCTAAAGCATGAAAGCCGTTCTGTGTTATTTAACCTGCCGTGGGGAGAGTTGGAAGCTGAAGAGATCAGTACAAATGCTCTGCGTTTGCTCCTTTTAGCTGAGTGTTTTCATAAATGCGAGTCTGATTTGCTGTCAGTTTCCTTGTAATGTTAACATAATCTGGTTTGAGAATTAAGAAGCGATGGGTGAGCGTGCCAGCAGCTGGGAAAACTGTTCTTTAGAAAAATCTAAAAGTGCATTGGGCTTGAACCCAAAGGATGAATTTCGGGAAGAAAAAACCACCAGTTATTTTAAACTGAGATCATCACGCAGCATTATCACAGTCCTGTGAGGTGCTGAGCAGATGTTGCAATTGTTTGGCTTCTGGCAGGATCAAATTATGTGCTGGGAACTGCTCCAGTATCCTCCAGGAGCTCCTCTGCCCCAGCTTCTACAGGAGGGAAAAAATCTAATCATTGATCCAAAGCGTGGGAGTCAGTAGTAGAGTGGAAGTCATTCTGACATAAATTAAAGTGTTACTAGCTGGTTAAAAAGCCACAAAGAATAGATTGTCTGCCATGAGGGTTTTCTTTCCCGTTGCTCCCTAAAGCAGCTGGAGCCAGGTGGGCAGTGTTGGGTTGCCCAGAACACCCTGACATTATTCTCTCATCATTATTTGCAGAGCTTAAGCAAGATTAAAAATGCTTATTCAACGTGCAGTGCCTGTGCCAGCATCCCTCAGCTCTGTAAGCGTGTCCTTCAGACAGGCAGGTGCTGTGGGATGCTTCTGGCCTTCCCAAAGGGGATATTTTGAGACCTCAGGCTCAATATATTATTTTCTTGAAGCTGATTTGGTGAGCTGAATTGGAAGGAAGGATGTGAGTTTGAGTTTTTGGTTAGGAGAAACCTGATGCCAGAACACTGGGAATGGTGGAGCTGTGTTTATGTTTGAAGTAAACTGAGCTGCTTCAAGGTGCTCAAATTTAATGGAGCACAGAATGGTTGGGGTGGCAGGGACCTCAAAGCTCATCCAGGGCCACCCCTGCTATGGCAGGGACACCTTCCACTGTCCCAGGGTGTTCCCAGCCCCATCCAGCCTGGCCTTGGACACTGCCAGGGGCAGCCACAGCTTCTCTGGGCGACCTGAGGTTATCAAACCAATTTCTTTGTTCTGTGTCTGGATGAGTATTTAGTGGGGCTCAAGACTTTGGATGGCTTCAGCCTTCCCATCAGAGAACTTGAGCAGCATCAGCCTCACCATCACCCTCGTGTCCTGGCTTTGGAAGGAGCTTTAGGCAAGCAGAACAGTTTATAAATATTAAATTCCTTCTTCTTAAAGGTATATTCTTGATTACTTCAAGATTCAAGCAATACAACATCAATATCCCAGCTGCCATTGCCTTTCCTTAGATGCTGTTTTTTGGGTCTTGTGTCCACAGGAGCTATTTGGAAGGCAGCCTTCTGGCAAGTGGTGCCTTAATGGGAGCAGAAGAACTCAGCAGATATTTCCCTAACCGGAATATGGGAATCTTTGTGGCCACCTGGAACATGCAGGGCCAGAAGGTGGGTGCACAGAGGTCTTCACTTTGGCAGCAGTAAAGTTACCCCAGCTCTGCTGAGAGGACTGGGGTGATGTTTTTCTGTTCATGACTTTGTTCCCTGAGTTATCATCTTTGTCTAATTACAAGGTATTTTTCTAGTAAATCTTGGCATAACTAATACTGCTTTTCTTTTCTTTCTTTTTTTGTTTTAAATTTCTTGTGTACTAGGAACTTCCAGCGAATCTGGATGACTTCTTATTGCCAACAGAGCCAGACTTTGCCCAGGACATGTATGTCATTGGGGTTCAAGAAGGCTGTCCAGACAGGTAGCAAAAACAATGTAATGAACCACCTTCTTTTATTGTTAACTAATAATTTTGCTTTGAATTAGACTAGAAATAGTCTCCATTATATTCCTAATGTTTTCAATAATCAAGCCATTTAACAGGATTGAATTCTACTGCATGAGCACCAGAGGAGAAAGTCACAGAGATCTGTAAATCATAAAATCCCAGAATGGTTTGGGTTGGAGGGGACATTAAAACCCATCCAGAGCCACGGCAGGGACACCTTCCACTAGACCAGGGTGCTCCAAGCCCTGTCCAACCTTGCCTTGGACACTTCCAGGGATGGAGCAGCTTCTCTGGGCATACAGAATTTCATCCTGCTGGCAAAGCTCTGCTGATTTCTGTGTCACCTCAGCAGCCAGTTCAGTGCAGGGAGGTTTTGCTCATGACTTTTTTTTCTGTGTGAGAGGGGTTTCTGTGTGTGCCCGGCACTGATCTGCCCTCCTGGCCGTTGTATCCTGTGCTGTGTGTGTGATGCAGCTGTTGTTGTTCCCTGCAGGAGGGAGTGGGAGATCCGCCTGCAGGAGACGCTGGGCCCGCACTACGTCCTGCTGCACTCGGCTGCGCACGGCGTGCTCTACATGTCCGTGTTCATCCGCAGGGACCTCATCTGGTTCTGCTCAGGTGTGTGGGGAGCTGAGGGCGCTGCTGCCAGCCTGTGCCCTGCCCTTTTCCCCCTCCTCCAACCCCCCTGCTCGCTGGCGGAAGCGTTTCAGTAACAGCGGCTTCTTTTCGTCCTTGCAGAAGTGGAGTATGCCACGGTGACAACCCGAATCGTGTCTCAGATCAAAACCAAGGGAGCTCTGGGAATCAGCTTCACGTTTTTTGGGACCTCCTTTCTCTTCATCACCTCCCACTTCACATGTGAGACATTTGCCATCTTGCTACGGGTGTCCTGGTGGAGGGAGGAGGGAGGTGTACAGAGGTGAAAAAAGCAGGACAGACTGAAGCCAAAGCTCAGGATTGCTGAGCTGAGGATAAAGGGGGAGGTTTGTTTCATAACAAACTTACAAAAGAACTGTGTTTATGGAAACAGAAATGAGCTCTGCACCATTGCATCCCTTTTTCCACTCTTTCTGCTATCATTTTTCAGTGCAGACACTCCCAGAGTTGTCACATTTTACATGTGGAAAATGTCTGATACCCTTTGGAAGCTCCTGGTATAAACCAGAAGTGGTCATTGAATGAAAATGGTTCATTGTTGGCAGTAATGGGGTTTCTGTCTTGCAGCTGGGGACAGTAAAGTGAATGAGAGGAAACTGGACTACAATAAAACCATTCAAGCCCTTACTCTTCCCAAGAATGTTCCGGACACAAATCCGTATCGATCCAGTGCTAGTAAGTGTGGAACCATGAGCGTGGGGGAGCCCAGATGTGCAGAGTCTGTGCATTGTCTGCACTGAGAAAGAGACAAGGAGAGGGATAATTTGAGACTGTGTAAAAACAGACCACAGGTCTTTTTGTCTGAGGTTGGATATTACTCCCATGATTTATCTTTTTTTCTTGAAATTGGTAATTTGAGAAAAAAAATTGGAATGGGAGAGAGAAAGTTCAAAAGGGAATTTTTACATGATGTATTTTTTTGCAATATGATAATTTGGGTTTAATTATTATGAATGTTACAGATGTGTTTCACTTTCCAAGTGTTTGCTAGAACAGTTAGGAATTACTTTATTTCAAAATTTAAGAGAATTATGTCACTTTTCATGTAGAGCATTGCTTGTCAAAGTCCATTATTGTTATTAGTACTGTGCTGACAGCTTGATACCTAGATAAATTATTAGATCCTTTTACTGGGAAATTGAATATACTCTATATCTGCAGTGTAGCATCAGTTTTTTGTGTTCCTTCTGGTGTTAGGTTCCCATAGATAGTTTGGTCTCTTTTCAGCTTTTTCTGTGCTTTTTAACATTCCTGTTCCATTTTCTCCTGGGTTGTTAATTCCCACATCCAGTGGTGATCACAGGTAGAAAACAGACTCAATATCACATCTCCAGGTAGGGAAAAGAAAGAATTTCTTCCCTGTCTTCCAACACCTGTGGTGTGACTTTGCAGGTGACGTCACAACTCGGTTCGATGAAGTTTTCTGGTTCGGCGACTTCAACTTCCGGCTCAACAAGGATCGGGAGACTGTGGATTCCATCCTGAGCCAGCACCCGGACACGGACGTGTCCAAGCTCCTGGTGTATGACCAGCTGACCAGTGAGATGAGCCGGGGTAAGGGGCAGCTCTTTATCTCCCTCCTCCCCAGAAGCAAAGATACCTACACACAGGAGTCATGTCAGCCCAGTCCCTGTTTCCTGGAAACTTTTCCTGCTTTCTCTGGTTAAGTTTCCCAAAAAAGGGACTCAGCAGTTGTCAGATGCAGTGGCAGTGTGTCAAGGGACCTTTTGCTGGAGCAGTTTGTTCTATTTAATGTAACCTCCCAAGCCATCTGCTGCTGTTGCGTCTGACTCCTCCGCAACCTGGGCATCATTCTGTCCCAGTGTCCAGGGAATTTAGATTTGAACAGCATTTGCAAAGCAGCACAAGCTTTCAGTGGAAGGGGAAGTGCATGGATGGTGATTCTTTGTTTAATTGACCACTGACTAAACAGCCACTGGTTATTTTTTATCCTCTCCATGTCAGCTTGCTCCCTTTCTGGAGCCCAAGGCCAGGTTTTCCTGGGATGTACATGGCTGTTGTTTCTAGCCAGCATTAGTAGACACAGTGCCCAGCTCTCAGGAAGGAGGAGTTTGTTCATGCTGTTCTCCCCTTCCCTCACAGGGTCTATTTTCAAAGGATTCCAAGAGGCTGATATCCATTTCCGCCCTTCCTACAAGTTTGACATAGGGAAGGACAGCTACGACACCACTTCCAAACAAAGGACTCCCTCCTACACGGTAAGGGATGATTTCAGAGGTCAGAGGGGATTCAGTTGTGCTGAGATTTGTTGCTTAAGAGCAGCTGGGACTTCTGGAAGAAAGGACTGTTGAACTTGAGAGGACAGGGAGAGTTTGGCACAGGCTGTTACCCTCATTTTCCCCGTCTGAGGGGGCTCTCCCCTGTGCTCAGAGCTGGCACAGAACAACTCTTGGGATCAGACACTTCATTAATGGATTCCCACCCAAGGACACATTAATTTCATTGAGTGGACTGTGATGAATGAATGGATTTGTCTCTTGTGAGCAGAGGGAGTCCCCAGCACTGTCCCCTCTCTCTCCCTGCCTGCAGGACCGGGTCGTGTTCCGCAGCCGCTACAAGGATGACATCCAGGCTGTCAAATATTCCTCTTGTCCTGTCATCAAAACCTCGGACCACCGGCCTGTGTTTGCCTTGTTCCGTGTCAAAGTCAGGCCTGGCAGAGACAAGTGAGTACCTCCTGCAGCTCCCCATGATTGCTCAGGGCTCCAGTGATCCCTGGGTATCCTCCTGTGTGTATCCCTGCAGCCTTGTTTGGGTTTTACCCAGTACATGCTGGTGGTCAGAGCAGTAAGAGCTTAAAGCTTGCACTGACAGCTGAAATCCCTGCTGCCAGGTCCCTTAATCCTTCTGAGGGGGATAAACAGAACCCACTGGAATGGAATGGAAATGTGTGTTTTATCTGAGATGCAGCTCTTTGTTTTCCCTGTCAGCATGGGCAGCTTTTCCTCTCTCCCTCTTTAGGATCAGCTCTGTTTTGCCTCCCCAGTGGTGGCTGCAGTTCAGCACAGCTGGATGTCAGTGGGGTATTCTGAGATCCTTCAAGTTCTTAATGACCTACTGTAGGCTGTTATATCAGTAGAAGTCCTTAGAAAATTTGGTTTGGAATTAGTCTCTTTTTTTGTGAGTAATGTGGTCAGGGATTTCAAGACCTGGATATCTAGAAAAGTGATTTCTCCAAGTATTTGATCAGCAGTCAATTACAATGGGAATTTTTGTTTCTGGATATTAAATACCCATTAAATAGCAGTGTGTGATGGGCTGCTCAGGTTTCCTCTGGCCTCTCTAAAACAGACCAAGGTAAGGATTGTTGACATGAACCACACCAGTGAATACACCAAGCGAGCAGTAACCTGGTTTAGCTTTTCAAATGAGTGGGTTTTAATTTAGAGTCATTCAGAAAGTCTTCTAAGTGTGAAAGCAAGCAAGTTCATGCTAAATTTTAAAGGACATTTCCCTTTTACAACCAGCATTTTAAAGTATTGTGAAAAACCTTACCTTGTTGCTGTGGAAGGATAACTCATTTCTCCCACAGCAGCAGCCGAATGCCTTAAGAAAGTAAAAATCAGGTTTGTGGCCTTTGTTGTATGAAGCAGTAGGGAAATGCTGGACAAACAAGAAGATATTTAGGCCCTGACCTGCTGGTTTGTGTTCCTGTTGCAGCATCCCCCTGGCTGCAGGGCTGTTTGACAGAGATCTCTATTTAATCGGAATAAGGAGACGGGCTACGAGGGAACTCCTGAAACGCCGCGAACAAAAGGACCAAAGATCCAGCAGCATTTGTAGCATTTCCTGAGCTGAAAGCTCTGCAGTGCTTGTGGTGGAGGTGCCCCAAAAGAGCATTTCAGGCCATGGCAAACCCTGCAGGGAATTGTCTGCATAAGCACCTCTGGCAGTTGCTGTGGTTCGTGAAGAATGTCTTAAACCTCATCCTGGATTCATCTGCATGAGCTAATCCATGTAGCTCAAGTGCTTCTGCCGAAGAAAAGGAGTCACTTACTTAAGACATCCAACCCAACTGGTGTAATTGATTTATTTTTAACCAGACTATCTTAGGAAGCCACTGGGTGCAGACCCTTGGTTCCCCTCCACGCAGGGGCACAGCTGCTGGAACTGGCACCACCCAGGGCAGGGGACCTAAGAAAAGCTTGCAGAAAGGTGAATTCTTTGTTTGTCTCTTTGGTTTGGTCAGGTTAACTTCCATCCAGTGTGGGGTTGGGTTTGCTCCTTCTCTGTAGCCAAGTGTTGATATTCTGTGCAAGGAGTAACAGGGACCAGTTCACGGCAGTTCTGTGTAGGGATGGTGCTCCTGTGTTGGGCTTTTTGGGTCCTCTACAGCAAATTGTGTGTGAATGTACTCCTGTACATTGAAGTGTAGAAACATTGCCTTTCAATAATCATTCTATAGGCCTTCTGTTACTAAGGGGGTAAATACCAAACTCTCAGGCCATATATTTGTCTGCTGAGACTGCTTGAAGCAATCCCTTCCTGAACTTGTCCTCCCCAGGGCTGATCAAGCACTACCTGCCTTCAGCAGCAGCAGCAGCAGTTGGCATTTAGCTGAGAACAGGCACTGTGTGATGCTTCACCAAAGTGATGCCTAGTGAGTGCACCAGGGAGGTTTGCAGAGCAACTGCAGCCACTCAGCTCCACACAGCTCCATTACCTCCAGTCACAGTCAATTCCTTTTTGGTTTTATTTTTCCAGATCAGTAAACTGTGAATAACTTGCTATTTTTGAAGTAGTGTTGTCTTAAGGCTATATATACTACAAGGACCAGCGTGGCACTGGTGAAATGTTAAGTACAGCTAATAATTAAGAACTCCTCATGGGCACAGATGGGATCATTAATCACCTTAGGACCTAAAACATCGTGCAAACACCTTGGAGGAAGTGCTGCTGACTATGCAACCTGTCCCAAGACAGGCTCCTGTTCTGCGGTACATTTATGGCACTGACCTGTCTGTAGCCATCAGGTATTTGGATTTCCTTTCTTTTTAAAGGAATAAAAATAAATTAATGCAATACCTTAACTGAGAACCAGCTTTTATTGTTGTCAGACACCAGAGTTCTTTGGGTGGTGTGTGTTTGGGTGACCTGGGCCATTTGTCTTCAGCTGGAGGGGTGGGACAGATTTCTCTGCAATTGTTTGCATTGAACAAAGCATGCTCCGTTTGCCAGTTCAGGAAACCCCTGGCAGATGAATCTCACAACTCTTACTACTTGCTCCAGTTGTTCAGAGGTCTCTTTTATTTCCTCACAAGCATACACAACGACTGAACAGGACTCCCACACTGTGGGCTCTGCAGGAAGCAATGCAACGTTTTCTTTGAGCTGCACGAGGAAAGGATGGGGCAAAGCAGGTAACAGCAGCCTCACAGTGCTCTGCTTCCAGCTGGATTGCTCCTTAGCAGTGAAGAGCTGCAACGCAGCTGTCTTGTATTTTTAAACTCATGTACCAGGGGATTATATAAATCCAGTGGTTTATTCCCCTTTTTTTGAGTCTCCATTTCTTCAGCACGTCACACGTGTGGCACTTGGCTTTGTGCGATGTGGTGTCGGTCAAGATTCTGTTTCTAAACGTTGTGATTTTTGTTATCTTGACTTCCAGCTGAGCCACACCTCTGCTGTGAGACTGATTGTGTCTGTTTTGCAAGGCCTTAAGCCCATCTGGGTGACACTGAGGAAATGAGGCACGAGTTTAAGGTGAAGCAGCAGCAACTCCTTTAATAACTGTTTGTACAGCAACTCTGGAGGAAAAGAACTTTTATTCTTTAGCACAGTTCATGTCCAAGTGAAAAACCTAAAGAATAGGACCAATCTCGTTTTCAAGTGTCCATTATGTACAGTACTTCTGCAGAGGAACTCCACAGAAAATTGGTTCTGTCATTGGTCTGCTTTCCTTGAAGCTCTAGCAAGATGAAGTTATTCCCAGGTGGGTGACTCCTGTGACACTGCTGAAATGGATCCATGATTTGTAACAAAATCTGGATTTTGCAGGAAACTTTTTGCCTAACTTCACAGGGACAGTAACTATTACTTTCCTAATTCAGTTTGACCAAGTCTTTGGTAACAGTTATAAATATTTTTTTTGAGTTCAAGCTGTTTAGGGTGCCACACATTCCTCAGGAAGGGCACAGTGGGGCCTCATGTGACAGCCCCACTTCCACTGCTGGGGTGATGAAGAGGCAGTGACTGACTGCTCAGAGATGTTCTTTCCTTGTAGTGATGAATGTTTTGGCTCGCTCTTGTTCTCCCCAAAGCCAAGAGAAGGGTGTCAACACCCATCTTGTCTTGTAACCTACTCAAGAGGGTCAAACTCCTCCTCCAGAGCCAGCGCTGCCTCCTTACACGAGCTCTTCACAGTCCAGGGCTCTGGCAAGATTTTGCTCAGCTCCATGGCTGCACAGAATGCCTGGGAGCATTGGGGGGGAGAGGAAGGGTGGTACAGCAACATGAGAATCAAAAAAAACAAAAACAAAAACAAAAAAACCATTAAAAAAGAAGGGATGTTGAGGGCNACAGGCACTGTGTGATGCTTCACCAAAGTGATGCCTAGTGAGTGCACCAGGGAGGTTTGCAGAGCAACTGCAGCCACTCAGCTCCACACAGCTCCATTACCTCCAGTCACAGTCAATTCCTTTTTGGTTTTATTTTTCCAGATCAGTAAACTGTGAATAACTTGCTATTTTTGAAGTAGTGTTGTCTTAAGGCTATATATACTACAAGGACCAGCGTGGCACTGGTGAAATGTTAAGTACAGCTAATAATTAAGAACTCCTCATGGGCACAGATGGGATCATTAATCACCTTAGGACCTAAAACATCGTGCAAACACCTTGGAGGAAGTGCTGCTGACTATGCAACCTGTCCCAAGACAGGCTCCTGTTCTGCGGTACATTTATGGCACTGACCTGTCTGTAGCCATCAGGTATTTGGATTTCCTTTCTTTTTAAAGGAATAAAAATAAATTAATGCAATACCTTAACTGAGAACCAGCTTTTATTGTTGTCAGACACCAGAGTTCTTTGGGTGGTGTGTGTTTGGGTGACCTGGGCCATTTGTCTTCAGCTGGAGGGGTGGGACAGATTTCTCTGCAATTGTTTGCATTGAACAAAGCATGCTCCGTTTGCCAGTTCAGGAAACCCCTGGCAGATGAATTTCACAACTCTTACTACTTGCTCCAGTTGTTCAGAGGTCTCTTTTATTTCCTCACAAGCATACACAACGACTGAACAGGACTCCCACACTGTGGGCTCTGCAGGAAGCAATGCAACGTTTTCTTTGAGCTGCACGAGGAAAGGATGGGGCAAAGCAGGTAACAGCAGCCTCACAGTGCTCTGCTCCCAGCTGGATTGCTCCTTACCCTATACATCTAGCAGTGAAGAGCTGCAATGCAGCTGTCTTGTATTTTTAAACCCATGTATCAGGGGATTATATAAATCCAGTGGTTTATTCCCCTTTTTTTGAGTCTCCATTTCTTCAGCACGTCACACGTGTGGCACTTGGCTTTGTGCGATGTGGTGTCGGTCAAGATTCTGTTTCTAAACGTTGTGATTTTTGTTATCTTGACTTCCAGCTGAGCCACACCTCTGCTGTGAGACTGATTGTGTCTGTTTTGCAAGGCCTTAAGCCCATCTGGGTGACACTGAGGAAATGAGGCACGAGTTTAAGGTGAAGCAGCAGCAACTCCTTTAATAACTGTTTGTACAGCAACTCTGGAGGAAAAGAACTTTTATTCTTTAGCACAGTTCATGTCCAAGTGAAAAACCTAAAGAATAGGACCAATCTCGTTTTCAAGTGTCCATTATGTACAGTACTTCTGCAGAGGAACTCCACAGAAAATTGGTTCTGTCATTGGTCTGCTTTCCTTGAAGCTCTAGCAAGATGAAGTTATTCCCAGGTGGGTGACTCCTGTGACACTGTTGAAATGGATCCATGATTTGTAACAAAATCTGGATTTTGCAGGAAACTTTTTGCCTAACTTCACAGGGACAGTAACTATTACTTTCCTAATTCAGTTTGACCAAGTCTTTGGTAACAGTTATAAATATTTTTTTTGAGTTCAAGCTGTTTAGGGTGCCACACATTCCTCAGGAAGGGCACAGTGGGGCCTCATGTGACAGCCCCACTTCCACTGCTGGGGTGATGAAGAGGCAGTGACTGACTGCTCAGAGATGTTCTTTCCTTGTAGTGATGAATGTTTTGGCTCGCTCTGTTCTCCCCAAAGCCAAGAGAAGGGTGTCAACACCCATCTTGTCTTGTAACCTACTCAAGAGGGTCAAACTCCTCCTCCAGAGCCAGCGCTGCCTCCTTACACGAGCTCTTCACAGTCCAGGGCTCTGAAGCAGCTTTGCTCAGCTCCATGGCTGCACAGAATGCCTGGGAGCATTGGGGGGGAGAGGAAGGGTGGTACAGCAACATGAGAATCAAAAAAAACAAAAACAAAAACAAAAAAACCATTAAAAAAGAAGGGATGTTGAGGGCGGGCAGGGGGGCTGCTCTATCGGAAGAGGCGGTAGAGCCGCGGCAGCCGCCCGTCCTTGCTGGAGAGGGCGGCCTGGATGTGCTCATAGCTGGGCAGGTCTGTCAGGTCACCCAGGGCAGCCACTGCTGGCTTCTTGTGCAGCATCTTAGTCACCACCCTCTTGATATCAGCGGGTTTCACCTGACCTGCAGAGAGGAAAAAGGCAGAGCTGTGACAGGTCCGTTGTGAACAGCACAAAGCAGCTTTGGGCCGATGGTCAGGAAACCAACTCCGTATCTTCTCTACCATGACCCTCCTTTTCCCTTCCTTCTGAACTAAAATAAGACCTGTGGTAGCTTGAATTAAGCTCAGTTTGAAATGTATTTCTGTAGTATTTATCACCCCAGGCTTTCATGAGTACTACAAAAATATTTTAAGTGTACCTACAGTTCCCTCAAGGCAAGGCAAAGTATCGTCTACTCACCGATGAGGGCACAGAGCTCATGAGGTAGTTTCCTTGTGTTTGTTGCCAAAACCTGCCTCCCCACATCTTCAAAGATCACTGGCCGAGACTCCAGGTTCATCATGAGCATGGATTTGAGCTGTGTCTTTGCTCTCTCAAGTTCTACCTGTGAATGAGCAGGATATAAAAAAAAAAATTCTGGTTGCTGCTCTGTAATACAAGGTAAGAGGACGAGTTCTGCAGACACCTCTCTCTCTTTGTGGATGCATTGTTAATTCTGCTGTATCCTTTTACAGAAATATGTAACAAAATTATCTGTAAAAATCCATTCTAGCACAGTCAATGCAATGCATTCACAGAATCCCAGACTGCTTTGGGTTGGAAAGGACCTTAAATCCCATCCACTTCCACCCCCTGCCACAGGCAGGGACACATTCCCCTATCCCAGGTTGCTCCAAGCCCTGTGCAGCCTGGCCCTGGACACTTCCAGGGATTATTTCAGCTCAAAGACCACCTGGAAACTCAAATGTGCTCCTGACCTCTCCCACTGCTCCTGCCATGAGGATGAATTCCCTGGTGATGATTTCCACCATCTCCCGGACCTGGGGAAAACAGATCATGGAAGGAAGATCAGAACAATGCTTCTTGTGTCCACAGAACTCTCTGGTACTGAGAGATGTTTAAACAGAGGACTCTGTACCTGTTTTGGATCTGCACTGGCATGGATACACAGGAGACCTGTGTCCTCATAGCTGTGGTGGTAAGAGGTGGCATTGTACATCCAGTGGTGCCTGTGAGTATACAAACAGTGTTTTAAAATTGAAACCCCAGAATTTACCATGTAAAAATTAAACACTGACAGCGAGCATTTTGACTCCTAGAGCATCTTCAGGATTCTCAGCAATGCAATCCTTGCCTCTGACAATTTGTGCATGTGGCATCTACTCCCTTCTCTCCACCTGAATCCCTGAGACCAAACCCAGGACAATGCAGAGCCAATCCTGTTAACATCCCCTGATTAAAGCATGGACAGGACCAGTGGAAGAAAACAGAATTCCTGGTCACTTCTGCCCTTTACTTTCACCCTCCCAAAATGCCAACTGACACACCAGTCCCAAATTCCAAGCAGAACAAACTGATGGAAAACCTGGTGGGGTTTCCTTTTTTGTTGTTTTTTCCATGTAAACCTGCTACAGGATTGTTTCTGCCACCCCTTAAAGAGCAAGACCAACCAACCTGTTGAGCACGTTGAGGTACAGCCGGGTGAACATGCCCTTGCCAGGCCCTCCAGCTGAGAAAGAGCCGCCACCTCCCATCATCATGTTCAGCACCGCAAAAGGAATGAAATCGTCCTCCTGGATTGGGACAGAACACTCAGGTAATGGCAAAGCTCTCAAGGGTATGGGGGGAGTGAAGGGGAGGAAAAAAAAACACAGCACAAGAGAAATGTGAAGGTCAAGGCTTTCAGCAAAATGTCGTGGGAAATGCTGCTTGTTTTTATGAGCAGCAGCAAAAATGTCAATGTTTGTGTGATGAGTCAGCGTTCCTGGGATTCTCCAAGGATAGGGCACGCAAAATGGAGGGTTTTAGGTTAATACTTACTAAAAATGAGCAGCTTTCTAAGCCAATCATGATGTGGGTGAGCTCTGGGATGGGAGTAGGGCCCAGACTCACATCTGACATGTCCTTTTCAACCTGTGGGAAGGGATTATTAACACCAATTCTCACAGCTGTCATACCCAGTCTGATACATTCCCAATAATTACCATGCCACCCAATTAACAGCTGTCACGGCCACTTTGGGCTCATACTCACGAAATGTAAAAAAACCCCAAATTTAAAAAAAAACAAAAGGCTGTAGAGAAACCAGCAAACCCCCCAGCTGGACGCCACCTCCACCACGTACCTTGATGATGCCTCCGGTGTACTGAGCCACGGACCTGTCCACAGCCCTGCCCTGCCCAGAGCCCCACACGGGCTGCACCCCCAGCAGGTATTTCCTGGCACACTCCACCAGGTGCTCGTGCTCAATGCCCACCCCAGCCAGGACCATCCTCTCCGGGGTGTAGTAACTGCTCAGGTACGAGTGCAGCACGTCCCGGTTGATTTTGTCCGTGTTTTCCACGGGGCAGAACCTGTTCAGCCCCACTGTGTTGTCTCTGAAGGCTGCCTAAAAGGGAACAGACACATCAAAGTCACAAAGATCACCTCGTTTTTTTCCCTGAACCTCTCCCTGAACCTCTTTTTTCTTTGGAATTAAGCCCATGTCTGGGAGAGGAAAAGCTAAGCATTATAGGGGTTTTTTTTTTCAGTTTGGTTAGGATCTTCCACATGTGGAGAATGCTGGATTTCAGAGTGAAATTCTGCCAATTCTCCCATCACAGAAACTGAGTAACACAAAAATCTGCTTTTAGAACAGTCTAAAGTAAACCCTGAAGCTGCCAAAAAAGCACGAGGAAGGGAATGCAGCAGGAGGCTGCAGGCAGGGCGGAATTCCCAGTGTGTTACCGCATGGATCATTTCTGTCAGGAGAGGCTCCGGGTCAGGTCTCATATTCAGATCCTCCAGCTCAAACCTTATTGCCATTCGGGTCATCTCGATTTCTTCATCTGCAATGACACAAAACAAGGCATGGCAACCCCTCCACACAACAGCCAGCTGCTGCAAGGTCACTTCTGAGAGAATTCTGAGCTCTGAACAAGCCACGTGTTGGAAATGGGGTGGTTTTTTTTTTGAGGCAGAGGGTTGTGTTGGCAGACCTGATAACCTGGGCTGGAGTGTTACATCAGCCAGCAAGTTGACCACGGTGTCCAGGCCTCTGGCATCAGCAGACACTGCATACATGATGGTGTCCCTGCAGCACAAACAAACAGGGTCTGCACTGAGAAGTCACTTCTGGGCTCACTCAGTGTCATCTCAGTGTCAGGAAATCACAGATGGAGCTGTTTGAATCATTAAATGCTTCTGAAAGGAAATAAATCTGAGTTTTATAATCCTGTCAGGCTCACTTTTGTGGCTTCCCAGCAGCCCAAACAAATGGATTTCTGCAGCTTGGGAACAAAAAGTGGCTTTTGCTGCCCCACACCAGAAAAAGAGATCCAAAGTGCTGTCAGTGCCACAACACCCAGGTAAGAGCAGAAGAACCCCACCTGGATGCCTGGCAGTCACAGATGCCTCCATGCTTCTCTAAGGTGAGGAGAATTTCATCTTTGCTGCCAAACTGAGCTGTGGACTAAGGAAGAAGATACCAGAGTTATTAATTAGTAAAGCATCAACTGTTTATAACCCTTCAGTGCAACCCAGAACATCTTCTACATTCTTTCAGTTAAATGGTTTGATCACTACATGCCAGCCCTGGAGGTGAAACCACAAAGACCGCCAAAATATAATTACAGCCAGGATAATTAATAATTAAGTAAGGTTCTGTGACTCTGTCAAAGCTGTCACGGCTGTTTTAAGAGCTGAAGAGCAGAAAGCCCTGCGGGTCAGGCTGCTCTCCCTCCCTGCCCCGTGCACATTTGGGGACCCGTGGGCAGATTTGGGCAGTACTCACAGAGAACGCCAGTTTCTCCAAGAAGTGGGAGATGCCACTGAGGTATTTCGCTTCGTGTCTTGATCCCGAATTCACCAGAACTGGTGCAAAGAAAAGAACAAACCAGCGTGACTTTTACACCCGCGGTCCTCACAAGGGCACCCGCGGCTCGGGGGGAGCCGAGATGACCCCGGCCGCCCCCGGCCCCGCCGGGTACTCACTGCCCACGGTGCAGAACTGCCCGAATTTATTCTGGGAAGCGACGCGGAGCCCGTTCTCCAGCACCGTCACCCGCGTCTCGAAGCGCTCCCGGCTCTCGGCGGCCGCGAACACGGCCTTGGGCACGCCGGGCAGCGGGCACGTCAGCGACACGCCGGGGTAAGCGCCGCCGCCGCTGTAGCTCCGGCCGGCCGCCAGCCCGCACCTGCGGGACACCGGGGACACCGTCACGGCCTGCGGGCGCGCCCCTCCGCCGAGGCCGCTACCGAGCGCTGATCCCCCTCCCAGAGCGGATCCCGAGCGCTGCCGCCCGTCCCCGCCCGTCCACCCCGGCTGTCCCCATCGCCGTGCCCTCCCCTCGCGGTGCCGGGGCCGCGCTCACCGCCGGGCCGGGCCGCAGGCGCCGCGCCGCAGCCACGCCATGGCCGCCGCCATCTTGCCGCCACCGGGAGCGCGGGGTCAGGGGGCGGGGCTAAGGCGCGGGGGCGGGGCCTCATTAGGCATGTCGGAGGCGGGGCTTGATAGGGCGGGGCCGCATT
>VXBN01013044.1:134425-159137 GCA_013397395.1 Sinosuthora webbiana | reverse complement strand
CGGACGAGGACGAGGAGGAGGAGGAGGAGGAATGGAGCGAGAGCTACCGGCCGCTGGCAGTGGAGCAGGCCCACCTGGGCAGCGCGGCCCCGCTTGGAGCCCCCCCGGGCCCGGAGCGTGTGTGCCCCCGGCAGCCGAGCTACGAGCAGGTGAGCGCTGCCCGCCCTCCCGGCACCTTTCCCTGCCGAACCAGCTCTGAGCTGGGCGCTGGGCTCCTACCCAACTCGGCGTCACTGCCTGCTGCCACCAAGAGCTGCTGAGGAAGAGAATTAGGTCGGGAAATGTATTTTCAGCATGATCAGGTCCGGTACTTTCTCTGTCCTAGTGCCCTGCACATGACCCAGGTGACTTCCTCGTGCTCCTGCCCCTTGAGGGCACGTTTATTTGGAATCGGCACCGTTAATTAGTCACATTTGCGCTGGTGGTTCAGTGCCACATTCCTGTGCCCCACAGTGGCTTCCAGATGGGTAAACTGAGGGTAAAGTTAAGCTTGAATGTATCAGAAAGCACAAGGCATTCCAGTATTAAAGCTGAATATTCTGTTATTGATCTTGGCTTATTGGAATTGTTGTGAAAATGCGCCTCAGTCCTAATAAGAATTTTTTATTTCTTTTGTTAGCTAAAAGAAGAGAATGCTGTTTTGAGAAGCAAGATCAATAAGCTTCAGATTCTGTCTGAAACTCAAGCAGAAAAGTGAGTGAGACTTATAACATGAAACCATGAGATTCTTGATCCTTTCCCAGAATTTCCCTCCTAAAGTATTTAATGGTACAAGTGCTTACTCTTATTTTTATTATCTTACAAGAGTTTGCCATCTCTTATATTTTTTCTAAGGCTGAGGAAGCTTGAGAAGAAGCTCGAGGAAAACAAAATCAAAGAAGAAAAAGAAGCCCAGGATTTGGAAGCAATGGTGCAGCATGTGGAGCAGAACCTCCAGCTGATGACTGTAAGTGTTGGCTTTAGGTTTAGTTCCTGGAATCACTCATTCCCACGTAGCTCAAGCTGCCTGGTTTCTCCTCAGCACCCTGTGGTTTCAATAAATCTCTGTTCTGTTGCAGAAACGTGCTGCCAAAGCTGAGAACAGCGCTGCCAAACTGAGGCAGGAGAATGCCCAGCTCCAGGTACAGAGCAGCACTGCTGGGGCTGCAGGGAATTGAGCCAGTGGAAAGGATGTTTGCAGGCTCTGAGGAAAATGTTTTCAGGTTCAGTAAAGGCTTAGGAGTGTCCTGTGAGAGGCTGGGAGGGCCTGGATGGTGCCAGGCTCTTCAGTGGTGCCCGGTGACAGGATGAGGAGCAGAAACTGAAATGAGGAAAAAACTTCTTTCCATGGAGGGTGGCAGAGCCCTGGAGCAAACTGTCCAGGGAATGTGTGGAGTCTCCCTCTCTGGAGACACCCAAACCCACCTGGAAACGTTCCTGTGTCACCTGGCAGGGCGTTGGACTGGATACATCCAGAGGTCCTTTCCAGCCCTCATTCTGGGAAGACACTCCCTCCAGGCAGGTTGTGGGATCTAGTCACTTCTTTATTACATTATTTTATTGTATTTTCTGTCTAATAATTAGTTAATTATTACACCCCACACCCAGAGGACTGCTGCGTGAATGTTTTCATTGGCTGTAGATTATCTGGGGGGTGTTTCACGTGGATTTTCGCCCGTTCCTCACAGGCCGAGCTGAGGAATTGCCGGCTGGAGGAGGCGGCGCTGCGGGCGGGGCAGGCGGGGCTGGCCGCGGCCAAGCAGAACGCGGAGGTGGCGCTGCAGCACCTGCTGCGGGTCACAACCAGCTCCCGAGCGTCCATCAGGTGAGCTGGGCTCTCCCCGCACCCTCCCAGGCACGGAGAAACGTCCTCGGTGGGGTTTTATTAGGATTTGAATTCAGGGGGTTTGTGTTGTGTGCCAGAGGATGTTTCCACGTTCTTACCTGCAAGTGGAGGTAGTAAAAATAATTGGGGGGAGCGTGAGTCTCTGAGTTCCCAGGCTTGATAAATCATAGAATGTGGGAAAACTGTCCCAAAACTGCCTGTCCTCACATCTAACACTGCTCTGTCCCGTTCCAGGCAGCTGATGTCTGGAGCAGAATCCCTGCAGCTCATCGCTGATCTCCTGAAATCCATCGACAGAATCTCTGAGGTGTCAGAGGACGGACAGTGAGTGACTCACGCCACACAGAGGACTTTGTTTTTGTATGGAAACCGTTACTAAAAAGCGAATTTTTGATACTTGGCCTTATTTCCACGCGCCAAACTGCAGATGTGGCTTCTCCATCCCTTCAGCCGCAGCCAAGGGATCCCTGAACCCGGAATGGACCAGAATTATCCCAGTTCCTGCGGGGCTGGGGCCGCGGCCCCTCTCCCGGTGCAATTCCCCCGGCTTCTGCTGGGGCTCCTTGTCGTTCAGCGCTCTGTCTGTGCAGCGGGAAAGGCCCGAGGATCGGCCGGTGGTAGCGGTGTCCCGGTGCCGTTCCAGGCCGCGTCCCGGTGTTGCGTCCCGCTGTCCCGGTGCCGTTCCGGGCCGTGTCCCGGTGTTGTGTCCCGGTGCCGTTCAGGCCGTGTCCCGGTGCCGTTCAGGCCGTGTCCCGGTGTTGTGTCGCGCTGTCCCGGTGCCGTTCCGGGCCATGTCCCGCTGTCCCGGTGCCGTTCCGGGCCGTGTCCCGGTGCCGTGTCCCGGTGCCGTGTCCCGGTGCCGTGTCCCGGTGCCGTGTCCCGCTGTCCCGGTGCCGTGTCCCGCTGTCCCGGTGCCGTGTCCCGCTGTCCCGGTCCCGCTCAGGGCCCAGCCCGGGCCGGGCTCTGCGGGCCCCGGGGCCGCCCCCTGGCCGTGCACGTGCGGCGATCCCCGCCCTCATTGGCTGGGCGGTGTCACGTGGCGGGTCAGCTGACCCGCGGCCGCAGCAGCGATTGGCGGGGCGGGGCCGGGCCCAGCGCAGCCCCGGGAGCGGCGGCTCCACCATGTCCCGCGGGCCGGGCCCGGCCGGGCCCCTCCGCTCCCCTCAGGGCCTCGACCTCGATGCGGAGCGGGAGAAGATCCGCCGCGAGATCGAGCAGCTGGAGCGCAGCCTGCAGCCCGGCGGCGCCGAAATCCAGCTGGCCCTGTCCGACTCCAGCCTCATCTCCGGTACGGCATCGGGGGGTTCGGGGCGCAGCCGCCGGTACCGGCGCTTTGCACGTTCCCTTTACACCCAAACCCCGCCAGCGGCGGAATCGCGGGGCCTCAGCGGGCCTCACAAACCTCGGTGTGAGCCGCAGCATCCCCCAGCGCCTCCCAGAGTTCATTTTCCAAAGGCGAGAGGAGTCGGTGACAGCTGGAGCGTCTCTGCCCGCAGAGGCTTCGCCCCCTGTGTGTGCGTGGCCCGGCCCCGGGTCAGTGCGGGCACAAACCCGCACAGCCGGGCGGTGCTGAGGGGCTGCTGCTGCCAGCCTCGTGTTTCTGCTGCCCGGGAATGTTCACTTGGCTGCACACCCGGGAGCACCACGGTCCAGCTTTGCTGTAGTTTTCCACAGCTCCCCCTTTTTTTTTTGCCTTCTCCAGAACAACAACAAAAACATAAGTGGAGTGTAGCTAAATACATTTATTACTTGACAGCGTTGTCAGTAGCCAAACCCACTGATGGTCATGTCTGAGATCCCTCTGGTGCTTTTTCCTCTGTGCTTTAATTGAAAAGGTTTGGGTTTAAAGCTTTCCTTTTATCCCACTACAATCAGCATTTTT
The DNA here is from genome assembly GCA_013397395.1 of Sinosuthora webbiana. Lineage (NCBI taxonomy): Eukaryota > Metazoa > Chordata > Aves > Passeriformes > Sylviidae > Sinosuthora > Sinosuthora webbiana. The sequence continues at coordinate 155,430 of VXBN01013044.1, read as the reverse complement.
GTGTTTTGTTTGTCTGGCATATGATGATGGTGATGATGATGAAGATGATGGGGATTCTCATGCTGAAATGGTAATTGTTTTCCCTTTAAGTTTATATTTCCATCTGTTTATTGAAGGGAACAGGAGGAAGGGAAACCTCACCCTGCTCTGGGGGAATCCAGGCAACTTCCTTGGCTTTGTGTTGGAGTCCAGGGCATCCCTTTGGGCACCCTGGCAGGTCACAGACCTCGGCAGAGAGGTTTGGACCTGAGCAAGAGGGTTTGAGATCTGTCCAGGGGGTTGGAGACCCTGGCACAGAGCCCAGAGAGACACAACCTTTGACTTCAGCCCATGGAAAAAAGCTTCTAACACTGAGAGAAGAATTCCAAGTCACAAAGGTGTGACAGACAGTAGTGTGGTGTGTCACAGGTTGGGAAGATTGTGTAGTTTTAGGATTTTTTAGAATGTAGGTGCATGGGGAACAAGATGGAGGATTTAGGGTGGTGCCCTCAGTTCTACCTTCTTCTCCCCTGGCCTCCATCTTTTGATGACAGTGGCACAAAGTAGTTTGAGGAGATTGGGTCAGTATAGGTGACCTTTAGTGTAGGTGATAGGCATTGGAACATAACTGTAAATAACATACACAGAGTTATCTGTATAAAAGCCAGCACCTCCCATCGTGGGGGGAGTCATCCTGTGAACGTCCCAGCAGCTGTGAACATCTCTGCTGGGCACAGAGAAAATTGTAAGATGAGAAACAATAAACAAAGTAAGAAGTCAAGAGGAAAGCAAGTCCTTGAAGATTCCCCATCTGGCTCGGGGCCTTCAGGGGGCAAAAAAGACTCTCAGGAACCACCACCTGAATCTTGGCAAAAGAAAACCAAACCTGAGAGCTTTGTGCTCAGTAAAAGCTGAATTTTGGGTGTTCCTGCCCAGGACTTGGTCACTGAGTGTCAGAGATCTCTTCCTGTGCCAGGGTCAGGGTTCTCCCTGCTCTGTGTCCCTGCAAACCCCACAGGCTGTGGGCACTTACACAACTGCTTTTCAAACAACTGCTTTTTCTCTGTTTCCTCCCTAAATGCCTTCTTTGCCTCAAGGAGGTGGAAATAGAAGAGGACAGTGATGATGAGGATGAGGATGATGATGATGATGATATTGAAAGCCTGCCCCAGGATCCAGAAACCTGCCTGCAGATGAACCATGTGTACCAAGAAGTTATCAGGGAAAAGATTGAGGAAGTGGAGCTGCTCATTGCACAAAACAAAGAACAGCAGGTGGGCAAAGCAGGAGTGAAATGCTCATTTCTGTGCTTTGCTGGGTTGCCATTTGCCATCTTTCCTTCCCCTCAAGCCCAGGATCAAGTGGTTTATTTAACTGATGATTCCATGCTTTCTTACAATAAAAAATGGGTGGTTTACATGTTATATTTTACCTTGTTGTGGCAAGTTAGTATTTTATTAATCTTTTTAATCATCTGTACTGTGCAAACTCGGGAAGTTCCAAATCTTGCCTTTAATTCCTGCACTGATTTTTAGTGTCTGGTGCTGCAAGTTTGAGCCCTGCCTGGGGTGTTTGTGAGGGCTCAGCCACTGCTCCCTGAAATCAGGAATTTAAAGGAAATACTGATGTTGTTCAATTCATTCTTGCATTGCAGAAGGAAATCACGTCTGAGCTTGAAGGTACCAAAACATCCAAGGCAGCAGATGGCAGAAATCTACCAGCAAATGTGTTTTTGGGTCATTTTATGAAGCCATACTTCAAGGATAAAGTAACAGGAATTGTAAGTAGATACAAGCAGCTTCCAGACTGGTGTGTCTCCAGTGATGGATGCACATTGTCATGTGTTTAAACTGTTCTCATTTCAGGTGTGTAGCTGAATGTCACTGCTCAGCCTGAAACCTTTCTCCTCTCACTTGTCATTCTCCCTCTTTTGGAAATGTTTGTTCAGCCCTGTGGGTTCTGAGGATGAAATTGCAGCCACAAGGGGCTTGAATGTTCTTGGGTTCAACCTAACTTTGTCTCAATTTCCATGACCCAATTCCATAGTGCTGTTTAAAGCACTCACTGAGTTTTCTCAGTTTCTGAGATTTTCTGTATATCTATTTTCTGGAGCAATTCTTTTTTCATGTGTTTTTAAAAGGCCATCAGCAAAAGGAGATCTTGGCTTTTTGGGGTAGCCAACTGTCTATGTTGGCAGCCAACTGTAGATGCCAACTATCATCATCCATATATTAATATATTCATGCAATTACTGGTAATATTTCTATTTAAATGATGAGCTCTTGCTAACAAAGGTAACTAAGCAGTCTGACTGTGACAGTTTGCACAAGTTTGAGTTTCTAATTATTTTTTTAGCAGTTCATGCTGGAGTTTTAAGAAGAAACAGTAATTTTGTTTGACTCTCAGTGTATCTAACCCTTCTAATCCTCCTCAGGGCCCTCCTTCCAATGAAGATGCCAAGGAAAAGGCAGCTCAGGGCATAAAATCCTTTGAACAGCTGCGTTCAACCAAGTGTAAGTAAGTCTGGGTGCTGTTCTAGAAGAGCTATAACATGGATATATTCATATAACAAATGTATATATTCATATTGTTAGTGTGTATGTGTGTGTTCCTAATTGCAGCTGAACATCAACACCTCTGATTGACTCACCAAAAAGTCATTCAAAGGGAATGGGGTGCTCTATAAATTATGTCATTAATGACTCCTTATTTATTTATTCTGCTGCATCAGCACCTGTGAGCACTCCTGAACCAAGCAAGGTGGTGCAAGGGAAGTTGAGGGGTCACCTGCAGCTCCAGGTGCTCACAGGGTGATTCCTTTATTGGGGTCTTCAGAATCACAGGGTGATTCCTTTGTTGGGGTCTCCTTGGAGATCCCAATTAAACTGAGCCAGAGGCCGTGCCCTGCCCAAGTCTGACAGGATGTTGGTGATTTAGGTAGGGAATTCTCACTGCAGAGCTGGAGGACACTCCCAGGGGTGCTGGGAGCAGTCTCCTGGTAGTTTTGCACTGATGTCTGGCTGCTCCCCTCTCTTTTTTTAGGGAAAACTGCAGAGAAGACTCTGCTGCAGAAATCCGTGGTGAGCGACCGCCTGCAGCGCCTGCTCCAGCCCAAGCTGCTCAAGTGAGTGCTGCCCCAAAATCCTCTTTTCTCCTGCTGAGAACGTTGCTGGGAAAGGAGGAGAAGGGAGATGTGGAGATTTCACCTTCCTCCAGCAAGTTCCTCTGTTAATTGTGTATTTTGGGGGTTTTACAACCATCTAATTCTTCCCATTGGCACCGTGGTGTAACTTAAAATACTTTGCAGGGCTTAAAGCTGAAATTGTGATGTGTGGTGAGGCCTAATGGTGTGTCCAGCAAGGGATCTCTGTGCTGGAGCTGGCCCAGGCTTTTCTGGCTGTGGTTCTCTGTGTAAACACCAAAATGGTTTATCTGAAACCTGTTGTGGGTCAGGGATTGCATTGAAAGGGCAGGAATATGGCAGTGAGTGTGCCTGGTGGGAAAACCTGGGAGAACAGTCTTGTGTGGAAATAAACTTGAAGGGAGGAATGATACTGGTGGGGAAGGTGTCCCTGCTGTCCATCTGCTGATGGCATTGACCTCATTCCCATCTGTCCTATTAATGATAAAAATGTCTTTGAACAGGTTGAGTTATTGGAACCAAAAATTGGAGAAAGTCAAGACTGAAATAGAAAAACAGATCTTGGAAAAGCAAATCAAAGAGTTGGAGCAAGAAATAGAGGCAATGAAGTAAGAAGTCTTTCTGTGTTCTTGGTGAAAAGTGAAATGCCTTAGAGTTTAGCTCTAAAAGTTCCCTCCTTCTACTTCCAGATGGGTCATTGGTGTTGGGTTGTAAAAATTTTGGTGCTGTTGTGGCTCTTGAGCTCTGTCATCTCTAAGTTCTTTACTGAGAAATGTGTTTGGGTCTTCATACACAAAGTCTAGTGCCTGCACCCAGTAAAGAAGTGCTGCTGTAAATGGTTCTTACTTCAGCAGCAAAGAAGCAGAGCTCTGATTTTTTTTTTTTTTTCATATTTTTGAGCTTTTGCTCATGAACAAATCTAGAGCAATGCATTTGGATATGGCAGTAATTGTTTCTGCTGCTAATCCAAGTGTTCAGTTCTTGTGGAAGTCAGGAACAGGTGGGAGGAGTGAGGTGAAGCAGGTCAGGAAGAAAAAGTGTTTCATTAACCATTTAATAAGATTCTTTCTTTTTCTTTGTACCTTCTCCTTTAGCCAGCTGCCAGAAAGTGACTTAATAGGGAACAGATTCGATGAGCATGACTGGGACAAAATTTCAAACATCCATGTGAGTTGGGGGATCAGCTGTTTTGTTGCTTCTGATATTTGTTTCCATCTTGCATTTCTCCAAGTTGGCTGTTAAGTGACCTCAACTTGTTAAATTTGGTGCTTTAATTCTGGAAAACTTGGCATAAGACATATCTGGAATGCAAAATACTGGTTTTCCTATTTGTCCAGGTGTCTTAATCCCAGCTATGAGACTAAACATATTTTTGTTGTTTCTTTTAGTTTGATGGCCAACGGAGCTCAGAAGAACTGAGGAAGTTTTGGCAAAATTGGGAACATCCAAGCATCAACAAAGAGGAATGGACTGAGGAGGAAATAGAGAGGCTGAGGCAGATAGCTGCTAAACACAACTACCTGGACTGGCAGAGCATTGCCCAGGAGCTGGGGGTAAGGTCTGAGCTGGAAAATCGGTTCATTCTGGCTTTACTTTGCCTCTTGTCAGGTTTAAAAAGCAATGTTAATGCTAATTCTCTCTGTTTTCCTTGTATTAAGACAAACAGGACAGCTTTCCAGTGCTTGCAGAAATACCAAATCTATAACAAAGATTTTAAAAGGAAAGAGTGGACCAAGGATGAGGATCAGATGCTTTTAGAGCTTGTTCAAGAGATGAGAGTGGGGAACCATATCCCATATAAGAAAAGTAAGTGACCCACAAGTGACAAACCTTTTATTTACCTGGAATGCTTCACTCTCCCATTCTCTTTTCCTTGCTGGAAGCTGTGATCTCTGCCTTTCCTCTACCTACCTGGAAGTTTCATTACACCAGCAAGAACTTAGTATCTCTTGGAACCTTTATCCATATTGGAAATTTGGCTGAAACTGGCTGAGCACCATTTTTTAAGAGCTTGAAGTGCTGCTTATGGCAAACACTGCCTGCAGCTGTTGTCCAGATAAAGGGAGAAGCATTAATTACAACAGAGTTAAATAAACCTTTTAATTTCCAGTTGCTTATTACATGGAAGGAAGAGATTCTGCTCAGCTGATTTACCGCTGGACAAAGAGTGTGGACCCCAGCTTGAAGAAAGGACCCTGGACACCAGAGGAAGATGGTGTAAGCTCCATTCTCTGGGCCTGGAATTGCAGGGTGGGAATGCTGGAGTGCTGAGGTGTGGCATGGCTGTAGATCTGAGCTTTAGCAGCGGCACAGAGGAGTGTAAAACAGACCAAGGTGGGCACGTCGCAGCTCAGGAGGGCTCAGAAGCTCCTAAAAAGTTTTGTGCAGAGATTTTCACAGGAAGCAAATAGAACTGCTGCTGTCTCAGGCCTGTTGGGGTGGATACTGGTGAGGATGTCAGCCCTTGCTTTGTCTGGTGCACACAGATGCTGATGGCTGCAGTTCAGAAGTACAGGGAGAAGGAGTGGTACAAAGTCCGGACTGAAGTGCCGGGCAGGAGCGACGCCCAGTGCCGGGACCGGTGAGTTCAGGCCAGGTACCAGCCCCTGGAATAAGGGATTAGGAATGCTGCTTTCCTTCAGCCTTGGAGTGCAGTGATGATCTGATTTAGACAGGCACGACTGAATGTTCCTGACTGTAATGTTTTCATTTTGAAGGTATTTAAAAGCATTGCACTGGGATGTAAAGAAAGGCAAGTGGAGCTCGGAGGAAGAGGAGCTGCTGATTGAACTGGTTCAAAAGCATGGCCTGGGTAGGTGTTTCTGTGGCTTAATCTGTAGAAATTTAGAGCTGTCACTGAGGTTTTCTATTCTCTCATTGTAAGCCCTGCAGGCTCTGCTTTGTACTGATGATTGCAACTTCTTTGTGTTGTGGCTGTTAAGGATTTGAGATCCATTCATGAAGTAACTCTATCTCTTATCCAGGGAAATGTGTAGTATGTGTGTAATGGCTTCTTGAAAGGCTTGTTGCTCAGTTTGTGGCACAAATAAAAATGTTCTGCATCCTTTTCAGGTCACTGGAGTAAAATAGCTTCAGAGCTGCCACATAGGACTGGCTCCCAATGCCAGAGCAAGTGGAGTATCATGATTGGCTCTAAGGTATTGTGGAAATCCTGCTGTGTCACAGTCCCATCTCTTCAATTCAGTTTCTCTCAACTAAAATTGGAATCCTGTGAAATCAATAAAAAAAATTGACACTGATTTCACACAATCAAGGTTTTTGGTTTGGATTTCACAGTTTAATTTTTCAGTGGGTAAAAAAAGCAGCCTTTGTCCTGAAGGGCTGAAGTTAATTTGCTGTATGTTTGTACATTATCCAGAATTCTTTCCTGCCTTGAAATGCCTGTAAGGATAGGATGGATGTAGGTTTTCATGTCTGTACCTCATGAATTACCAGTTTTGGTCCCAGGCACTCAAGAAATTCTGGCTGCTTAAGACCATATTGAAGATGATCTTGTTTCCAAAATCTTGTTTCCTTTGGAAAAGGAAACTTCCTGATTTGAGAGAGCTGCAAGCCAGGGGTGTGAACACTGACTAAAACTTGTGTGTGCTTGTTTTGACCAAGAAAAAAAAATCTGGGGCCACCAAACGGCGCCATCCTGATGACAGCTCCAGCCTTTCAGAGACCAGCAGTGAGGAGGACATGGAGCTGCAGCTGGAAGATGACTCAGAGGAGGAAGAGGAGGAGGAGGAGGAGGAGACCAGCACCATGAGGCAGAAGGAGTGTCCAATCCCCAGCATTGACCGGTGGATACCAACAGGGACAGGCACGCAGGAGGCAATCAGAGAGGGATACCAAACCCAATTCCTCCTCCCTGCTGCCAGGGCTGGTGCAGGGAGCAGCTGCAGTGACATTCCAAGGGCAGGATGTGACAGTGACAGAGATGCTGACACATCGTGTGAGCTGAACACGGTGCTGAGGGGCCTTGCACACCCCTATGCCTCAGACATGGTGGTGAAGAATCCAGCAGAAGTCCTGGCTGAGGTGAGCTGGGAGCTTGGATCACAAGTTAGAAGGGAAGTGCAGCTGCTGCACTAAGGGCAGGATGTCATGATCAGACAACATGTTCATTCCCTTGTGCTGTTGAGTCAAAAGAAGTGAAGATCATTACCCAGTAAATTCTGGTTATTAGGTTTTTGGTAGATTCCTCACACAGCAGTTTTTATGAAATTGGTGTTTGGTGTTGTGATGGTGCAAAAGGATTAAAAGTAAAGGTCTTCACTTCAGAGTTGATTTAATTTAATAAGATATGTTCAACAGCAGGAATGTTGAAAACTTGTACCTGCTGTGCACATCCAGTGCAAATCATTTTCTTTGAGTGACTTTTCCCTTCTGTCTTTTCTTGTGTGCTTTTATCTTCAGGCTTCCCAGTGTGGCAAACAAGTGCTGAGGGTTAGCCTGGAGGAAATGAGAACAATATTAAAGGAAAACACGATCTTCCAGAAGAGACTGGTGAGTGCCTCTGGTGTCTTGTCTGCTCTCGTGACATGAGCACTGCCAGGCTGTGCTGAGTAGGAATTTATTTTTCATGTAATCATAGATCTTGCATTATAATCCCAAGAGGAAAAGCTCACAGGTTTTTGTCCTAACTGCCCCGTGAACGGTTTGTCCTGGGACTAACGGCAGAACCTTCCTAATGAGAACTCTTATTTGTGTATTTTTTTCCTGCATGGCAATTAAAGATGCTCCAAGCTCCTGCCAGCCCTGTGGCCAAGCCCCCTGCAGCTGTGGGCCAGGGTGTCCAGAGGCTGCCAGAGAGAGCTCAGCGCCACAGCAGGGACCCCTGGAGGAGGCTGAGCCTGGACAGGAGGCTGCTGATGGCCGTCACCCCCTGGGTGGGCAATGTGCTGCTGCCCTTCACCTTGCGGGCTGGGAGGATGGCTTTCCACCACACAAAAGGTACTGGGGACCCATCCTGCATCTGTCCCTCCTTTCTGAGGTCTTCTGAGCGAATTCCCAGCTGATTTGGATGTTGGATTTCTTTTCCAGCTGCTGCTATCCACGAGAAGATGAAGTCAGTGAGTCTCACCAGCACTCCCCTGTTTGCACTGCTCATTCAGGTAAGTTTTACTGTCTAAATATAAGCATTACCTGCTTTCAGACAGTGGGAGTCTTTATTTTTCAGTATTTGAGGCTTAAATAAATGGTTTATCTTTGTTTCTTAAACAAATAATCCAATTACTGGACTAATCTCCCCTCATGGTTTGCATATAAAATTTCTTAAATGAATCCTGCATCCAAAGTCTGGTCCTGCCAGGGCTTTTCCTCTGTGTAAAATATGCCCAGAATCTTGCATGTGAAGCATGTCCCCTCTGTCTTGCTTTGTCACTGACCCCACCAAAACGTTTTTGTTCTCATTTAATTGTTAATGAAGCTCTCACCTTGCAGCTCTTCCAGATTGATACCAAGGGCTGTATGAAGGTTATTAAGGAGAGGAGGCTGAGGCAGTTGGAGCTGCTTAAGGCTAATCAGGTATTGTGTTTTTAAGCTTTTCCCACCGAAGTCTTGACTAAAATGAGCACTTGAATTGTGTGGCCACACAGTTTGTATGTGTGTTAGCAGTTTGTTTTGGTTCAGAGGCAGAATAAAGTGCTGGCTGTATGGCCATTTGTTCAGGAGGTGGCAGATGTGGGTTTGATTCACATCTGCTGTTTTAATCATCTTTACATTTATCAGAAGTATAATTTAATTTACTTTTTTTTTTGTACAGGCTTCCCAAAATACAGAGACTTCTTCAGGTACCTACCAGAACGTTTATTTTTATGATGTGCAAGAACTTTCACATAACTCATCACTGTTACATTAATAACCAGTTTAACTGAAGGAGAACTTTGGGGACAAACCTGCTTTGTCATGCTCGTTTTTGCTAGCTCTTGGATCTTTAAACATGTTCCCCTTTGGTAAGGACTGGAAAAAAACTCTGGAGGGCTGGAGAACCAGAGTTCAGTGGGGTGTTAGGGTGCATTCCTGCCCCATCTCTGATTTCTGGGGGCATTTACCCCTTGTTCAGTTGTGGGGACATGCCTTGATTCAATCAGGACTGTTGTGTTGTAGGAATTCTCACCAACAGGAATTTTTTTTCCCCCCATTCCTTGATGTTTAACGAGAAATAGCTTTTGGAAATGCTGTTCATTCCCTGTCATTTTCTCCTCTGCAGGCAACTCATCCCGGGCTTGTTCTCAGAGGAATTCCCAATGGGGCATCCCAAAGAATGCTGTCAGGAAATCTTCTGCTTCCAGAGCCTCCGAGGGCTGTGCCCCAGCTCCCCCAGCCCAGTGGCAAAGGCAGAAGCCCAAAACTGTCTCGGAATTGCTGCGGGAGAAACGTTTAAGGGAGTCCCAGGCCAAGAAGGCCGTGCAGAGGCCGGTGCTGGTGGCCCCACAGTTGCTGGTTTCAGGGCCTCTGATAATCCAGCAGCCACCACAGCAGATCATTCTGTCTGCACAAGCAGGGAGCCAGCCTGCAGCAGCTGCTGGGACAGACAGCCAAGTGTGGGGCTCACCAGTGCCCACAAGGACTTCTGCTCTTGTGCCTGAAAACCATTCCTCAGCAGTGCCAGAAACTGGGAAAAGCCCCTGCTGCTCACAAAGGACAGATCTACAGTCAAGTAAGAAACTAAAAGAGGAAGCTCTGGAAAGCAGCCCTGAAGGAGGGGTTTCTCCAGGTGTGAATCCTGCTGCAGCAGAGAAGGCCCCAGCCCAGGCAGGGTGCAATGGTCAGGTCACAGCCAGGAGCTTGGCTTCAGCAGTGTTGCAAAACCAGGCTTTTGTGCCTCAGCAGATCACAGTGGTGCCTTTTGGCCTGGAGTCTGGCCCGTTGTCCCTTTCCAAACCAGTCACCTGTGGGCTGAATGGGCCACAGCAGAGGCCAGTCAGCCTGCTGCCTGCTCTTGTCACTCCACCAGCTGCCTCTCCCGTGATTCCCAAGAGCATCCTGCCCTTCAGGTGGGTTGTAACCCCCCAGGGGCTGCTCACCCAGACTGTGGCAAGTGTTCCCCAGGAAACACCAGCTGCTGCTGGGACAAGTCAGTGTCAGACAACTGTGACTTCCAATGGCAGTGTCTCTGGTTTGGGGGGGACTCCTGAACCAGCTGAAGCAAATCCACATCACCCCAGCACTGCAAAGACAAAAGGGCCAAGTTCCCAGCTGGCAGCAGTTCCTGTAGGAAAGGCAGCTGAGCAGCCCACAGTTCTCTTACCTGTGACCTCAGTGAGTCCTGGATGCAGCACAAACAGCGTTTCTGCTGTAACCCCTGCGTGTTCCAATGGCTCCTCCGTGGCTCCAGACTCCTCTGCAGCTGCAGCTGCCAGCCCAGCCCTGTGTGCTGTGGTGCTGCCCCAGGCACAGCCCCCTGCCAGCACCCAGGGCTCTGACTCCCAGCCTGTGCCCAGTCTCCCCAGCTTGGGAAGGAGCAGTGACTCCATCACAACAAATGGATCATCCTTCATTCCAGACAGCATCAGGGAAGAGGTTGTGCCCTGGCCAGGAGCTGCAGCTCTTCACAATGTCCCAGGGAGCTCTGGTTGCTCTGGTGCCCAGGCACGGAGGAACAGACCCATTGCCTCCAAACCACCCAGTGCTGACGTCCCCCCACAGCCAAGCACTTCCAGGGCAGAGAATAATCTCCTTGACTTCAGCCTCATCTCCCTGGAGGACGAGGAGGTGGTGAAGGAATGGCTGAGTGGGAAACAAGGGGTTGAGGTGCCGTCCCTGCAGACCAGGCTGCCTTACCTGCCACCTTTCCTCTGCACCATCAAAACCCTCTCAAAGCTCCTGGTGCAAAAAGCAGCTCTGGAAGAGCAAGCAGCCTCTCTCCTGCCCTCTGAGGCCCGTGGGGATGGGGGCACTGAGGATATTTTCCATGCCATTGGAGAACTGGTGCAGCAGAAACTGGGTGATAACCCAGCTTACCTCCTGCTGAAAGCCAGATTCCTGGCAGCCTTCACACTCCCAGCCGTCCTGGCAACTCTGCCTCCTCCCAGAGTGAAAACAACTCTGTCAGCCTTCGGGCAGGAAGATGAGGAGAGTGATGACGAGGAGTGGCAGAGTGAGAAAATGTTTGAGGAAGAGAGTTGTGGGAATGAATTAACAGGAGTATGGGAGGACTGGAGACTTCAGGATGAGCCTGGAGACCAAGATGCCAATTTACTAAATCAGGTAAAACAGATTCCGGGGGCTAAAAGCAGAAAATTCCTGCCAGATAAACACTGCACTGGATTCCAGGGGGAAGCCCCCACTGTTCTTCAGCGTAGCAGAAATTTGGTCCTTTTGAATAAACACAGTTCTACAGCTGATGAAAGGAAAAGATCTGCAGCTTAGCTGCAGAAAGCCCATGGTTTATGTAGCACCTTAAACTTGTTATGACAGATCCTAGAAGTGGGTATCAAATCTCCCTTCTCCTCTCTGTTTGCCTTGTTCTGCTGCCCTGACACCTGCGTGTTTGAAATCAGGCCTTTGTTTTCACTCTGCAAACTGATGTTCTCTGTGCCTTCTTTGACATTGGTAATGCAATGTTGTCCCATGCTTCATTTTGAAGGTAAATGAAAATGTTTTAGAAATCTTGCTGAGCTCCCTATATCAAAAAAGTGGCTGAAGGGGTTGTTTGTAATTCTCGTGGTGTTGATCATCTCCTGCTTCTGTTGCAGGGTGTGGGGGCTGAGGAGAGCCCTGCTCTGTCTGCCTTGGGCTCCTGCGCTGATGTGGCTGATGCCAGAGCTCCCCAAATCAGGAGAAGTGCCCGCTGCAGGAAGAGGAGGAGGAGGATTTGAGGAGGAAATGTGTTAGTAGCTCCTCGGTGGTTTGTACATCTTGCTAAGCAGCTGAACCACATTTTTCTGTGGTTCAGCTCAGACAATGAATCATGACCCCAGGAAAGGACTGAAATGATCTCTGCTCTTGTTCCCTGAGGACACAGAGGTCTACAGTCACCATCAATCACAGCCTAAGGCTGATAATATTTTGGGGAGAGGGGAAGTTGATGTCTCCATGATAAATTTATATATAAACTCATGAAATTCAAACATTTGGCAGCCTTTTAGTTCATGCCCTGAACCCTACTTAGTATGCACCTAGCTGGTAGCACTCTACAGGCTTGACAGTGAAGTTTTTCTTTAATACTTCATCTCTGAGCAACTTGGTGGGGTTTGGGGTTTATTTCCCCTATTTGGCTTCATTCCTGTACAGTTACAACAGGTCACCTTCTGCAGGGTACAAATGGGTGATGTCCCAATACCTGCTGAGGCTTTTGGTGCACTGGATGGAATGAACATGAACAGGGTTTGACTCACATGGTTGTCAGATGAGACTGGTTGGGGATTTTTTTCTTGAAAACTCATTTTAGAAACCCCAAAAGGGCAACTTCCCTGTAAAAATGCTGTGGCTGATAGGAGCTGTTTGTGCTTTGTTACAGGGGTCACTGGGATGAGCTCTGCCTTCCTGCATGGCAGTAGGAGATAATCTTTGCACTGTTCACTTTTACCACCTCCAATGCTGACTGGATGGACCTGAGGAAGAAGAAAATGCTGGGTTGATTTTCTTATCCCTCAACAAAATCTGCATCTATAGGCAAGGTGTAAAAAATGGAAGGAAACTGGCTGGAGGGAAATCTTTTCAGGCACAGCCTTCTGCTCTTTCAAACTCCCACCTGCCGTAGATGCTGAGGGGGAATATTGCTGGAAATCTGGGGGAACAAGCAATGGTGGTTATTTATTTCCTTCTTGTGTTAGCCCCTATTTATGTGAATGTTTATCCATGTTCAGAATATGTTAATTGGATGTTTTTTAGTCTTGTGACAGTGGCTTTGCTTGGTAACTGACTGAATGAATACTGGGGAATAAGCAGCAGATTACTTTTGTATCAAAATGACTCTTTAAGTATTTGTTGAAATACAGATGTTTTATTTTTCTCACTTAAAATTTACTGATGTGTGTACTGTGTGGTTTTTTTCCATTCCTGGTAAATAGTGCTTTTAATAATGTATGTATGAGAGTGATTGCTAATGAGAAAAATGAAGTTTTCAGGCTGCATGAAAAGCAGGGAAAATGGGGGGAATGAATATTCATGTGCCTAAAGCTGCAGGATTGAATTAGGATTCTTTCTTGATTCTTCCACAGCCTGCCCTATACAGACATCACAAATCACTTTAAAAAAACTTGTTTCTTCATTTATAACCCAGCAATTTCTGTCTCGCAGAGAGGTGCAAGGTTAGCTGAGGCAAAGCTGATAAAATCTAGAGGGAAGGTGCTGTGAAAGCTTCATTCCACTGCACTGACTGAACTTCCCAGAGTAGTGGGGAGCTGGGAATTCGAGCTTTTCCACGAGGGCTCTTCAGGCAGAGCTGGGGGCAGAGGGTCTCCGGGTTCCAGTGCTGCTATAATTTGGTGTCAAGACTTTATGGAGCAATAGGAATGATTGTGGAAGGCTCTCCTCTTACAGTGACACTCTGTTTTCCATAAGCCACTGTAGGTACCAGTTTTCCAGGAAATTCAGCTGTGGCAGGAGCTGCTGCACAGCTGTGGGTGCTGTGCCCAGGCTCTTACAGTGAGGCGCTGGTGGGAAAGGTGAGCTCTGCTCTAAATGATTGTTGGCCTTTGCAAATGCTGCTCAAAGGATGCTCTTGTAATTTATTGGTGGAAAAAACTGCACAAGCAGCTGCTGGCTTTGTCCTTTTTCAGGATTAAATTGATTTGTCACTGGAATAAAACCTCCCCAGGCTAAATTGGTCAATTAACGGACACACTGATTACCCTCAGCAAGGGCGCAGCTGACACAGGTACTGCATCTTTTTTTTTAGTGTAAAGCTAATTTAATGACAAGAAACACAGGCTGGAAGAATCTCTGAGCATCTCTGCCTTACTCCTAATGATAACATGGAAAAACTCTCCATAAACTTAGAAAGCAGAACAAAGAGTGGAGTGGGAAGCTGATGGGAACATGTGTCATGCTGCCATGGCATCGGAGCCTGTGTGTTCTCCAGGCTTTTTTAAAAAACTGAGTTCTGAGTTCAGCTCCAGGGCTGTGGGAAGGGGAGGGAGGCAGGCTCAGGTCTTCTGGTGATGCTCAGCATCATCACAGTGCTGCTGCTCCTTTCTTGCTGCCATGGCCACAGCCTGTCATTTGGGAATCAGGGGTGATGTTCCTTGCTTCGCCAAGACTCGACTCCCTTTCTTGTCATAATTCTGCTGGAAGCTTGAGGACATCCAAAATTAGAGGCATCAATATAGAAATCATCCTTTTCAGCTGAGAGTGAGTTCTTGCTGCCACCCATTTTCCTGGAGAAAAATGTTAACAGCTGGAAAGCCTTTGAAGAGCCTCTTTCTTGTAATTCTGTGGTTTGTTTTGCCCCCTGAAATCAGCTGCACACACCTATGGCTGTGACTTTCATTCATTTTAGTCTTTCTGACCTCTGCACAAGGAAGCTTTCTGGACCCCCAGCAGGTACTTCAGTGGGACAGATTAGAAAACCAGAATTAATCTGAAATCACTGCCTGTGTGTTGCTGCTGACTCACGATGCCATTGCCATCTTTCTCCTCCCCTATTACCCATTCTGGCTTCCCTTTTTTTATTTGTCTGTCTTTTCCTTCCCTTTCCTGTCTCAGGGTATAGCTGAGTAGTTTCCCCTTTTTTCTCAAACCAGTTTTGTTCCTGGAATTATCTTTTCTCTGGTCAGAATACAGAGGGAGGCTGCACCCAGACAGGTTTTCTCAGAGCCAGGACACAGGAGAAGAACCAAGGAAGCTTTTGTGACTGCAGGGGTGAAGGTTGGTGATACAGAATGGCTGATATTAACAGGGAATTAAAGTTTATTTTACAGCTCTGAGGTAAAGCGTCAGCTCTTGTGGGTGGCTGTTAGACTTGGTGTCTGTGTGGTCAGACAGAACACAGGGATCTCACATGCTGGGAGGTGGAGAAGGAGGAGAGAACTGCTCATAAAGCAGAGGCAACAGCTAATTAAAACACTTCTGCATTCTCAGTCTGTGACATCCTCGGTTTCACCACCCCACTGCTCCGAGAGGCTCGGGGGCTGCTTGTTTGTTTTTTTGGTGTTTTTTTTCCCCAGACAGGACAACGCTGCTCACTGATTCCCCTCACTGCTGCCATGCTGGAAGAGGATAACGATGAGATCTGTTGGAATAACCTGGAGAACTTCCGTGTGAAGCTGATCTCAGTGATTGACCCTTCCCGGATCACGCCGTACCTGCGCCAGTGCAAAGTGCTCAGCCCTGATGACGAGGAGCAGGTCCTCAACGACCCCAGCCTGGTCATGCGCAAGAGGAAGGCAGGTGGGAGCACTTGAAATACTTTGGTGGAGTTTCCAGGCCATTGGTTTGGGATTGTCTGGGGAGGTAGATGCTGAAAGGACTGCCCAGGGAGGTGCTGGTGTCACCCTCCCCAGAGGAGTTTAAACAAAGCCTGGATGTGGCACTTGGTGCCATGGTCTGGTTGACAAGGTGGTTCAGTCATAGGATGGACTCGATCCCAGAGATTTTCCCAACCTAATTTACTCTGTGATTGGATCCCAGGGATTTTTGTATGTGGAGGAAGTGCAGCCATTTTTTTCTTGTGTTACAAACAGGTTAAGAGAGAAATAACTGAATAGAATGTCCTGTTGCCACGATTTCAGGTGTTCTCCTGGACATTCTTCAGCGAACGGGACACAAGGGCTTTGAGGCGTTTATGGAGAGTCTGGAGCTTTATTATCCCCAGCTGTATAAGAAAATAACTGGCAAAGAGCCCAGCAGGGTTTTCTCTATGATCATAGGTAATGTTTGTGTTTTCAACAACAGCTCTTCCTTTGGTGCTGCTGAGCAGAGTCAGGAGCATTCCCTGCCTTGCTCCATGTGTGCTTTGGAAGGGTTCTGGGAAGAACAGCCCTGGGCTCACAGGCTGGACTGGGGAGGGGGAGGAGGAAGCAGAAGGATGAATTATTCTTTCTGCCTGTTGTGTCAGTGACTCTGTAGTGCAGTAAGGCACAGAACAGAGTGCCACAGTGGGGATAATTTGATCCCCACACATCCTCAGGGTTGCCTGCAGTGATAGAGAGGTGAATCTGAGCTCTGTGTGTGCCTGGCAGCAGCCAGGAGAGCAGAGAGTGACCCCTGCCCCCCCAAACAGACACGGCCGGCGAGTCTGGCCTGAGCCAGGTGCTGATGAACGAGATCATGAAGCTGCAGAGCGCGGTGCAGGAGGAGCGGCGCAAGGCGCAGGAGCTCACGGTGTGGCTGCACTCCAAGGAGGACGCCCTGAGGGAGATGTGGGTCAGGGACAGCCTGCTCCGCAAGCACCAGGAGCGCGCCCAGAGGATGAAGGAGGAGAGGGACAGCCTGAGCAAGGAGCTGCGCAAGTGCAAGGACGAGAACTACAACCTGGCCCTGAGCTACGCCAAGCAGAGCGAGGAGAAGAGCGCGGCCCTCATGAAGAACAGGGACCTGCTGCTGGAGGTCAGTCACAGCTTCTCCAGCTTCCCATTTTCTAACCTGACCCTGGAAGGCTGGGCTGAGCACCTTGTCTTTGCCAAGGATGCTGCAGTCCAGCATGAAGCACTGAGCATCTTCTCTAACATGTGTATTTGTGGTCCCTAGCTCAGCCCTGTGGGCCTGTATTTTACAAGCTGTGCTGTGAATGATGACCAGGCCTTCCCTCACAAAGGCAGCACAGGAACACGCACCTGTTAGCACACAGGCAGGACTCCGGTCCCCAGAGCACAAAACTTCCTGAGGAAAACAGAGCTGGGGAGAAACTTGCCCTGTATTTGGCTGGGGAACAGAGAACTGATTTTGCAGGCTAGAGCTTTCTCCTTGCTCCTGCTGAGCTCTGAACCTTCTCGTAGATCGATCAGCTGAAGCACAGCCTCATGAAGGCTGAGGACGACTGCAAGCTGGAGAGGAAGCACACAATGAAGCTGAAACATGCCATAGAGCAGCGCCCCAGCCACGAGGTGGTGTGGGAGATCCAGCAGGAGAAGGAGCTGCTCTTGGCCAAGAACCAGGAGCTGGAAAACACTCTCCAGGTTGGTGGGGTGGTTCAGTATGGACTCAAGGGATTATTTGTAGCAGCCAGGTCAGCAATGCTGCAGTGAAGATTCCAGGGGTCAGCTGTTGCCCAAGAGCCCTGAGGGGAGAGAACTGATATGGAGTTAGATGGTGGCCCTGTCTCACTTCTTCCTTGGTCCTGCAGGTTGCCAGGGAGCAGAACTTGGAGAAGAGCTTCTCCAAGGAAACTCTGGAGAATGACTGCAGCCAGACCGTGGAGGAACGCCGGGAGCTGGTGAACACCATTTACAGCCTGCGCAAGGAGCTGCGCCGAGCCAAGGTGCTCCAAGACAAAGTAGGTGCTGCTGTTCAAGTTCCTGCTGAGGGTCATGGATAAGACAGGCAGGTGAAACACCTGCAGTGTCTTGCCTGTGGAGCAGAGCAGCTGCTCAGGAGCAATCCCTGCTGCTCCTACTGTAGTACCTGCATTTCAGCACTCTGTGTGTGGCAGGTGACAGCTCAGACACCCCATGGAGCCCTGGCACAGAGCAGGACTGGGGACAGCCTGGCTCAGCCTCTGCCCACAAGCAGGTTCTTTTGACCCTTGTCTCAGCAGTTTGCAGAGGAAAAGGAGATGCTGGAGCTGCAGTGCACATCTCTGAGGAAGGACTCCCAGATGTACAAAAAACGGATTGAAGCTGTTCTGCAGCAGATGGAGGAAGTGGCTTCGGAGAGAGACCAGGTGATAAAACGTTCCTGACTGCTTCTCACTGCTTTTTGGGCAGACAGTGCCAGCCTGCCTGTGCTGTTGTGTGAGTGCCACGTGCTGTCCCTGTGCCCAGGCTCTCCTGACCCGAGAGCAGTTCCACGTGCAGTATTCCAAGAACCTGGTGGAGAGGGACGCCTACCGCAAGCAGATCCGGGAGCTGGGGGAGAGATGTGACGAGATGCAGCTGCAGCTCTTCCAGAAGGAGAGTCAGCTCCTGGCCACTGAAGCCAAGCTGAAAAGGCTGCAGCTGGAGCTGCCCACCCCGGTATGGCTCTCCTCCCCTTGGTGGGATTGGGAAGCTGAGGATGGGGTCAGGCTGTGGCTGTTCCCAGGCCTTTGCAGCTGAGCAGCTCCAGCTCATCAGGCAGTGAATACCTGCCTGAGCCAGCATCAAAATTAATTAAAACCGTTGCCATGCAAATGTTGAGTTTAGAGAATGAAAGATGTGATGGTTTCCATGACCTCACCCTGGTTTCAGGCATGGAGAAGCTGGACAGATGCGAGCTCAGGCCACCTGTGTTTGTGTTCAGAGTATTTCCAAGGGTGATGAGGGGTTCCTCAACCACCAAAGACTGACTCTATTTAGATAACTGGGTGTGAGCCATTTGGATGAAATGCGGAGCTAAATTTTCTGGAACTAAATCAGATATATTTTAATTAATATGGCATCCTGTGTAGTTTCTTGAGCGGCCAGACAGGAGTGCAGGAGGCAGCAATTTCACACTTCTGTGTTTTCTGGAGCTCTCAGTCTCCTGCCTATTCCTTTGCTGTCACTTCTTTGCTTATGTAGAATGATTAATCCATACTGGTTGTGTTTCAGACCTCTGACCTGGATGATTCCTCCTCCAGAGATTCCCAGGAAGTGAGTAGGGTGCCTTGTTTACCTTTCACTTTCCTCTGGGATGGTTTCATGTTCCTCACCTGGGCTCAGTTCCCCAAGTATCAGCAGTTTTTCAATGGCTCAGGCTCATTTCAGTGATAACAAAAAGTCCAGAGGCAGCAAGACAGGGACAGAATCTCCCTGTGTCCTGAAGTTTTAAGTGTAGGACACAGTTACGGCATTAGTCAGCAAGATTTGTTGAGTTTAAGCAAATCAAAGGGATTAAATTATTTTGAATTGTTTTTAATTGTCTCTCTTGTGTGAGAAGAGGCAAAAATAAGTCTTACCCTGGGGCCATCCGTAGTAAAGAGTTTCACTTAGTTCATAACTTCAGTGAGGGAATGATTGTCACATTGTCCGGAGGCCAAAAGTATAAGTGAGGCCAAAGGAAGCTGGATCTATTCATGGAGGATAAATTCCTGAGCAAATCTGTAACTCCTGGCTCAGTCTGCTGTTTGCTGGCAGCAACAGGGAGAGAGAGGCTGGTTCTAGCACGTTTTGGATTTTATATTCCTTTATTTGTTCCTACAGACTGAGGGACAGTTCTGATGTTCTTGCTCTGTTTTCTGCCCCACAGCTTGTTCTTCACAGTCACCTGGATGAAGATACAAAGACAGCTAAAAGTAAGGAGAAAACACTGAGTAGAGTTCTGGGGAGGGTGGTCCATTCTGTTTTGCTCTCCTGGAAGATCTAAATGATCTTTTCATTCATTGAGATGGGAGATTTTTCACTAAAACTAAACAGCACTGATCCAAAAAGGCTTTATTATTCTACCCTGCTCAGTTCAAAAATATATTGTAACACCTGGTCACCACAGAAGGAGTCTCACCAAAATAGAGTCTGGTGTGAAGTGCCATGATATTCACAACGTGGGGAGCAGGGACAAATGATGGATAAAATAATGATTAACACATTTCTCACAGTGAGCCTCTGACATGAATATTATTTTAATGCAACGAGCAGAGGAGCTTCTTGGCAAAGGTTTGTTTTGCTCCTGCTTAAGTTGGAAGTGGCAAGCTCTGTCTCTTTCTGAGCGTGATGGGGAACTGCACCATCCTGGGCACGATTCAGGGCTCAATTAAAATGAGAAGTGACTCGGGATTGATCATAGGACGGAGTTCTGAGTGCTTTGGCCTTGGTTTCAGTTCTGTTCTGGACTCTGCAGTTACATCACAGCTCTTCTGTCGGAAGAACTGCTGGAGGGAGAAGTTACTTTGCAATGGCAACTCTGACTAAAGCCGTGATCTTTTTTTATCTTTCAGAAGATTGCCTGCAAGTACAAAACCAGGAACTCAGCCCTCGAGAGAGCCATCTGCCCCCAAAACCACCAAGTGTAAGAGAGTCTTTGTGGGCCCTTCTTTACTATGACTGGGCTTTGTGATCTTTAATATTGTCATTAATGATGGATTTACCAGCTTGGAGAAGCGTGTCAGCAGCTCCAAACTCTGAGCACTTAGTGCAGAATCCACCCTCCAAAAAGGGTGAGCTCAGAGCAGCAAAATATTTACAGTGGACATTCCTGCATCTGTGCATAAAAATTTATTCCAATTACTTTCTTGCCCTTTGTCTCTGGGTGGGGATGTTTTCCAGTGTAATTGTCTGCAGAATTACTGTTGGTGCAGAAAACAGACTCCGAGAATTACAGATGTTGAGGGAATAAATGTAGTAAAGCTGTGAAACCAGAAGCATTACCATCCTGCACACACAGTAAAGAACCTGCTGGTACTTGGCTCTGCAGATGCAGGAAGCAACCTGGTGTTAACACTGATCTGATCAAGAATAAATTCATATAGTTTGGGGGGTTTTTTTGGTATATTTTTTTTCCAGGAGTGTGGCCTGGCCAACGAGGAAATGGCAGAAAAGGAGAGGAGGAGGATGAAGGACTGCTTTGAGCGTTACCGAAGGTCTGGGCTGCAGTAAGCGGGGCTACCCTGGAAATATCCATGATTTGTATTCCCTTGATTCATGGAGGGCATAAAACGAACCACAAAAGGGACTGATACGTACTAACAGTATGAAACGCCGCTTGTTTGCAGAAAACGCCTGCGAAAAGTTGTATGTCTGGTCTTGTTTTCAGAAAAAGAGCAATGAGGAGGGTGCCCAAAGGCAGGCACCACGAGGTGGATTGGGAGAACACCTCTGGCAGCGACAACACCGACACCGAGGGCTCCTGAGAGAGGGACAACACCCTTGGAAAGGGACAA
>VXBN01013044.1:13287-134201 GCA_013397395.1 Sinosuthora webbiana | reverse complement strand
TCCCTCCCTCCCTCACTCACCCGCCATGGCGGCCCCGCCGCCCCCCGCCCGGCCTGAGGGGCCCGGCCCGCGCCGCCCCGGCTCCTCTCTGCGGTCCTGCCCGCCCGGCCTGCACCGTCCGGGGACAGCTCTGGGGCCCGGCCCGCGCCGTTCACGGACAGCTCTGGGGCCCGGCCCGCCCGCCCTGCACNATTCCAATTACTTTCTTGCCCTTTGTCTCTGGGTGGGGATGTTTTCCAGTGTAATTGTCTGCAGAATTACTGTTGGTGCAGAAAACAGACTCCGAGAATTACAGATGTTGAGGGAATAAATGTAGTAAAGCTGTGAAACCAGAAGCATTACCATCCTGCACACACAGTAAAGAACCTGCTGGTACTTGGCTCTGCAGATGCAGGAAGCAACCTGGTGTTAACACTGATCTGATCAAGAATAAATTCATATAGTTTGGGGGGTTTTTTTGGTATTTTTTTTTTCCAGGAGTGTGGCCTGGCCAACGAGGAAATGGCAGAAAAGGAGAGGAGGAGGATGAAGGACTGCTTTGAGCGTTACCGAAGGTCTGGGCTGCAGTAAGCAGGGCTACCCTGGAAATATCCATGATTTGTATTCCCTTGATTCATGGAGGGCATAAAACGAACCACAAAAGGGACTGATACGTACTAACAGTATGAAACGCCGCTTGTTTGCAGAAAACGCCTGCGAAAAGTTGTATGTCTGGTCTTGTTTTCAGAAAAAGAGCAATGAGGAGGGTGCCCAAAGGCAGGCACCACGAGGTGGATTGGGAGAACACCTCTGGCAGCGACAACACCGACACCGAGGGCTCCTGAGAGAGGGACAACACCCTTGGAAAGGGACAACACCGACACCAAAAGCTCCTCAGGAGCCAATCTCTGAGGGAAACACCAGCTTGTACAGAGGCTGTGCCTCTCAATTTCACCCACAACGGACTGCTTAGAGTTTAAAACCATCCAACCAACCACTTATGAAAAGCGCTAGAGTGACACTATTGTGTCGGTTAATAAACAGATTTAAATATCTGCGTGTGAGGCCGGGCCGGGCTGAGCTGCTGTTTAATTACGAATTAATGAAGGGCGTTGCCCGACACCCTCATGGCCGGTGCCCACACCCAACATGGCGGCCGGGTGGCCTCAACCGGCGCCGTGACGTCGTTCCGGTAGGCCCGTGATGCAATTCTGAGGCGCGGCGGCGGCGGCCCGTGGCGATGCGGGGCTCGGGCGGGACCCGGGAGCGGGACGGGCCCGGACTGGGCGGCTTCGGCTTCGGGCCTGCCCCCGCTGCCTGCCCCTGGGGCTGCACGCTCGGCCCCGCCGGCTGGAGCGGCGGTACGGGCCATGGGACAGCTCTGGGGCCCGGCCCGCCCGCTCTGCACCGCCCCGGAGCCGCCGGCGGCCACGCATTATCGCCTGGTGTACACCTGCAAGGTGAGCGTGGGGCCGGGGGGCTCTGAGGGCGCTGGGGTGGCCGGGGGGGCTCGTGGTGTAGCTGTTTTCGTAGTTTTAAACTTGCAAAGACTTAATTCAGAGTGGAAGAGCCCTCTGGAGGTTTCAAGGCCAAGCTCCGTGTTGGAGAAGGATGTTCGGGGTGTTGTGAGTATCTCTGAGGGTGGAGATCCCGTAGCCTCTGTGGATCCTCCTCATTAGAAGCCACAGAAAGCAGTAAAACATGGGGGAAAAAAGTCTCAGTCTTTGTGTTTCGGGCTGAACTCACGACATCGTAACATGATGGAGCCGACTTGGGATAGTTAGAGGTGAGGGATGGAAGATGCTTTTAATACCAAAAGGCTTTTTTCTCTTAAAAGTCCCAGGAGCTGCAGTTACCGTGCTCAGAGACTCCGCTTTGTTTTTCAGGTGTGCCAGACCCGCTCAGCCAAATCCATCTCTAAGGCCGCCTACCACCGAGGGGTGGTGATCGTGACATGTCCCGGCTGCGGGAACCATCACGTCATCGCCGATAACCTGGGCTGGTTCTCCGACCTGGAGGGAAAGAGGTGAGTGTGCCAGGATCCTCCTCAACCCTGCTCCCAGGGGCAGCTTCCTGAGCTGATACCTTGTTGCAGTGATTTTAAATGTAGCTCATACTAAAAACAAAGTTTCATCCATGTCATTAAAACACACTGACTCAGTTTTCAGTTGCTATAACTTGACTGCTGCTGTTTAGGATCCAAATAAATTGCTGTGAAGCTGCGGGATACACAGGGATCCATAGTGGTGCCAGCAGGTGATTTGCTGTTCCCCTCAGGCTTTATCACTTCACTGCTGCGTTTCCTTGGATGTTTCAAGGGTGTAGATTGATCTGCTGTGGAATCCCTGTGATTTCTAACTTCCTTTTAAAGCTTCTGTTTAGCTGTAATTGCTAAATTATTGATCCTAGTGGATGAAAAGTAGTCCCAGAAGGTCTGGATGGTTTTGTGTGGTTAATTTTGGGTGGTTTTCATGGTGATGCACCTGTGATTCCTTGTGTGGTGTCAGAGCCTGTGTGGGCCTTTGCTGTGGTGTCACTGTTGGTTCTCAAATCACTGTCCAGGAACATTGAGGAGATCCTGGCAGCCAAAGGGGAGAAGGTGAGACGTGTGGCTGGTGAGGAAGCCCTGGAACTGCTGCTGGAAAACTCGGCAGAGCCCGGGCCACAAGGTCAGCTGGCAGAGGGGGACAGCGGGGAAGCCCCCCCAGATCCTGGCAGCAAGGGACACACCTGACACGAGGGACTGTGGCCTGTGGGACAGATGTGACATGTGACATTGGCCTGTTGGACAGACCTGCCTGTGTGATTTGGGTCATTCTGCCTGTGGCAAGAGACTCTTCACCTTCCTTCCCTGGTTTCAGCTGTCTGGTTTTAAAATAAACTCGGGTGTTGGGTTTTCTGTGTTGTGTGTCTTTGCCTTGTGTAGATTTGCCTTTGATCGAGCTGGTGTCTTTAGGGATGGTGTTGGTATTTTTCCTGGTACTCATTTTGCTGACTTTCAGGTAATTTTCAGTGCCCCAGCAATGTCCCATGCCTGGCTTTGTTCCCTGCTCAGAAGGCAGCCAGAAATTCTTTGTCTTTCTGTTTGGCCTAGCAAGGTGCAGCTGGAGCTGGAGGTTTTAGGGATGCTAAAAGGTGTGACCACTGAGGAGAGGGGTCCCAATCTAAAGCCAAAATGACCCTGCAGGAGGGTCAGATCACCTGCTCTTAATGCAGCCAACTGCTGCTTTTATCTGCTCTTTTGACATCTTCCAGAGATTTGTTTCAGGGCTGAAAGTTTTGTATTTTGATCCCACTCGAGCTCCAACATGGGGGCTTTACAACTCCTTGTGGGTGTGTGAAGGCAAAATTAATAGTTGTGGAGCATGGTGGAGAGAAGTAGAGGACCTGGAAAGTTGTCTTGGCAGATATTGAGGGGCTTATTAGTGCTACTGCAGGATGTTAAGATTAGTTAGAAATTTAAAAGGTAATAAATGACAGATGTAGGAGTTTGTCAGCACGCAGCTCTCGGGTAGTGCTGGATCAGGCACTGATCATGTTGTGCTTTGTTGTTTCCTCTGCATAGTGGAATAGCTGCTTTCTTAGAGTTTTGAGCTTGCAATCAAAGACTTAATTCAGTTTGGAAGAGCCTTCTGGAAGATTCCAGTCCAATCTGCTTGTCAGGGGAGGATATTCAGGATCTTGGGAATATCTCTGAGGGTGGAGGTCCCACAGCCTCTATGGATCCCCCTCATCACTGAGACACCGGAAGCAGTAAAACCTCTCTCAGCCTTTGTGTCTTGGGCTGAGCAAACCCATTTCTCTCAGCCAGGCATCTCCAGGTGCTTGTGGTGCTTCATCAGCCAAGGATTCAGTGAGGGCATTGATGAGTTTCCTTCATCTGGAGCGTTCATAACAGTTTTATTTGTGTTGCACTGTAAGTGTTGGGTCAGAGCACCAGGAAAGTTGTCATGTTCCTGTGGGTGTGTCAGTGCAGAGTGATGAAACAGGGGCAGGAACTTCATCAGCCAGCTCCTGTGTGCTCAGATCCTGCTGAGGTCCAGCTCTCCCTGAAGCAGCCAGCTGCTGGAGTGACCCAGGATTGACAAATCCTGCAGCTCAGAGCACTGCTGTGTTCTCCCCCTGAGCTGGGCTGCTGGCACCTATTAGCACTGCTGGAAAAAGTGTTTGTTTTATTACCTTTAATCTGAAAATCAGCATTCTGCTTCCATGCTGCTGATACCTTTGATGGGGTGGAACAGAGCAGCTGTTGCAGGATCCGTGTTGCCTTGGAAACAACTAATTTACAATCTGGCTTTTTTTATACCGTTTTTCTTACCTTTCTCACCTGGTACTGGGTCCCAGCTCTGAGCAAGGTGGTGCCAATTTTTGCTGTGTTGTAGTAAAAAAATGTAGCAAAATCTATGTTGGCTGGTCCTAGATTTTAGTGTTTCCTTGTCCCAGTGCCCTCTGTCACCAGGTGCTCTTTGAGGGCAGGACAGAGACAGGTCCCTGTGCCCAGGGGCTGCCTCTGCAGCTCTGAGCGTGGAGGGTGGTAGTTCTTGCTGCTGCTGAGAGATTGCAGGTAAAAATCCGAATTTTTTCCTCCCTTTTGAAGCTGTTTTTACTGAAAAATGTTGTGTCACGGGGCAGTGGGTTTGCTCTGGAAAGGGGACAGGGGTAAGCACATGGACTTCATCCAAAGGCAGGGAGTGAGGAGAAGCAGCCTTTGTCCTGAGTGCCCTGATATCAGCCCTGTCTGCCGAGTGCCTCGGTGCTTGTGTACAGCTCGCTAGGGAGAGGGCAGGATCTCGTGTTTCTGCTGGATTTTTAGGGCTCTTCATCCAGAGGATCTGCCCTGCACTGGGGACAGCCCTGCTCCAGTAACTCCCACTCCGCAGCTGCAGCAGCAGCGGCACCTCCCGGGCCGGCAATCCCGCGGTTCTCCAGCGGATGTCAGCAGCAGAGAGCTCTTCCCGGCGCGGGAACGAGCCCGGCAGCGTGGGAGAGAGGAGGATGCAGCACAGCAGCTGCCACTGTGCTCTGGAGCCTCAGTGGTAGCCGGTGCCTTCTGCTCACAGGAGCTCACAGCGAGCCTGTGCTGCTCAGGATGGAGACAGGAGGTGAGACACCATCACTGACTCCCAGGGATCACCTGCTCCTGGGAGCACACCTGAAGGCACAGGTCTGTCCCCAGGTCACACACAGAGGTGTGAGAACACCTGATGAGAACAAGCTGGTGGCTCTTGATTAATCATTGATCAGGGCTGGCAGTGGGCAGCACAAATGAGCCAGGCATGGGAAGCCCAGCTGCGACTTGGGTTCAGGATCCAAACTGCTGCTCCCAGGCTGCCTTCCAGCGCAGTCCAACAGCCTGCTCCTGGCTGCTGTGCTGGAATGAGCTGGTGCTGCTGCTTTGTGTCTTCTCCAAGGGCTGGTGCCAGGGCTGTGCCCAGCACTCCCTGCCCCTGTCCCCTGGCTCTGGGGAACAACCCAGCTTTGGGCCAGGCGCCGGGATGGCACCGGGATGGGGCAGAGCCAGGCAGGGCCTGAAAGGAACAGCTCAGCCTTTTCTCAGCCATGCAGGGCTGCTCTGTCTGCCCTGTTGTCCTGGAAACTTCTGGGCAGGGAATTCTCAGGGCTTTGTGCCTTCCCTCCACAGCCACATCCACGCTGGCAGGCAGGCAGAGCTGGGATGGTGGTGGCTGTCAAGACCCGTGTGCTCATAAGTGTAAAGCAATGTGGAGGTGGGTGCACAATGCTTTTCCTAGCACATGTGCTGGTGTCTGTTACCAGAGACCCCCATTCACCCCCCATCCCTATTCCAAAGGGCCAGGATTAGCCCTGCTGTCTGCCAGGAAATAATGGAAATGAGTATTTGCACTGAAGCTTAGACACAAATATTTATTAAGCACAATTCCCCCCACCCCTTCCCCTTGAGCTGTCTTCATTTCTAATATATTAATCCATTTGGCAGATTATTTTTTAGAAAAAAAAACCAAGTACCTGTGGGTTGGAAATTCCCCATTAAAATGACATTAGCAAATGCACATGTAAAAAATAAATAAGCTCATACATTCAAGTATATGGCAAATAATACCTCAATAATACCTCTGAAAGCTTAATGGTCAGGTTCCAGTTCACCACCTGGCTAAGAGCTGCACAGGCCTGAGCCTGCAGCTGGTCAGGTCATCATCATCAATGTTTTTCTCTTTTACAAATGCCAGCTTGGCTGGTAGGTGGGGGGTGAGCAGCTCCTCCTCTCCCCTCTCCAGAGCTCTGCCCAGCCCCAGGAGGGAGGCCCAGGCTCGGCCAAGCAGCAGGTGAGTGCTCCCAGGTAGCAGGTAAACTGCAGCTCCCACTCCACATGGTCAGTGCAGGCAGGGGAAATGTCCCATGAGCAGCATCACTGGTCTAAAAATATCTCCCTGCTGGTTGGGAATGTTTCCATCAAACACATTTCCAATCAAAAGTGCTGATTGATTCTCTGCTTCGGCACAACTCGGCGCGGGAGCGTCTGAAGTCCAGCAGAGTCTCTGGTGAAGCAAAGGAGAAATACTTCACCTCCTCAAGTCAGGTCTCTGCTCCCCTCCTCCAGCTTTTCCAGCTGGTCCAAAAGGGGAAGGAATGACAGTGAATGTGAGTTCCCAAGCTGGGGCTCTCCTGAGGCTCCAGTGGCTGGAGACACGTGGACAGAACCAGAGTGCCTCACTGGGAGCAGCTCAGTGCTGCTTTGGGGAGGAACAAGAGGAGGGAAGGGCCATTGGCCTGAGCTGCTGTTGGACACAGAAGGAAGGAGGGATGAGCCATGGGCAGAAAGCGTTGCTGGCTGTTGAAGCAGGGCCCTGTCACACACAGGTTCTGTCTTGGACACCCTCACGTTGGCTCAGTGGCATCAAGAGCTGTCCCTGTTTGCTGTGGGCTGGACATTTGGGCAGAGACCTCTTTCCTCCTTCCTCCTGCCCAGAAACAGCCCCGTCCATGGGCTGCAGTGGGCTCCAGAGGTAACAAATCCCACTAAAGCTCAGGGTGAGTGAGGCTGCCCCTTGCTCAGGAGGTCCTGCAGGGCTGCAGCTGGAAGCAGAGAATGTCCAGGGCTCTCCAGAGAGTCCTCAGCAAACCTAAAATACACTCAGGTGTGTGGGACCACGATGCAGCTGGGGTGGAGTAAAGTTTAAAGGACTTGGGCTCTTTTTCTCCTGTAGAAGGAACAAAGCTGAACAGGATGTTCCAGAGAAGAATCCAGAACCATTTGTGTCAGGGAAGACAGGAGGACTTCAAAATGGAAAAGGTGTTCTTCCCTTTCCCTGTTTAAATAAAAGTGTTGTGGAAATAAAAGACATCAAGGCTGGAGTTAACTACCCCCTGTGGGCTCCTCCAAGTTCCTGGGTTTTTAGGTGATTAGCAAGAGGCTGCTAAAGTCTTCCAGGTGCTGTGCCCAGTGTTACAGTGGCCCAGTGTCCTAAAAAACCCCCTTATTTAAAAACTGTTCCCATCTTCTGGGCTCTCCTGTAGGAACACGATGGAGGTGCAGCTCCCAGGACAAGACTGGGAGCACAGGAGCACTCAGGCTTGAAACCACCCACTCTGTTTTTCCTTTTTCAAAAACAAAATAAAGCTGAAACAACCCCCCCAGACCAAAGCCCAGTTCTTAGCTGGACCCAGGTCTCTGCTGCTCCTCCTCGGCCTCCTCCTGGGCTGAGGCCAAATCCACACGCTGCTCGTCCATGCGTTTGGCCTGGACACGCTGGATGAGGCTGAAAAAGTCTTCGTCGGGCATGGTGGGGCCACGGGGGATGGAGTCTGGGGGGGCACAGCGCTGGTCATCGATCCTGGAGGACTGCAGGGGAGAGAGGGGCGTTAGGGCAGGGCTAATGGAGGAGGAAGGGGCTGGAGCAGAGGTGTCAGAGCTCCCCCAGCCCTGTGCCCGTACCTGACACTTCATGAGCATGTTGAAGAACTCGTCCCCGGGCTCCTGGGCGTCCCCCTCCACGCGCAGGTGGCCCAGGTTGTTGTGGGTTATCCGCAGGCCGGGCAGGTTGCCCACGTTGGCACGTTGGTCATCCAGGCGCCTGCTCTGGGAGCTGGCAATGAGGTCGAAGAACTCCTCTGTCTGCGGAGATGCCATCAGGGTGGACTGTGCTGGGGAGTGGAGCACAGGGCAGGGTCACCGCTCTGCCTGAGCTGCAGAGCCCAAATCCCCCTCCCCAAACTCCTCCCCACCCCACACAAACACAGCAGACAGCAGCGGGAGAATCTGGTGCCTTGATAAAGAACCTCACACGCCCACCTTGCACAGCTGGGTCACCTGCGGGGCTCAGCCAGCTCCTGGAGGCCACCAAAGGTGCCACCTCAGCCCAGGAGTGCCCCTGGGCTGAACCACTGCCTGCATGTGATCCCTGCTGCTTCCACTCTGGTTTCTACCTGAATCAAGAGGCACAGGCAGAGCTGGGCATTCACAGGTGAGCACAGAGTTCCTGGTGGCCCCTGTGGCTGTGACAGGCACCCACACAGTCCCAACAGCTGGGAATAATTGCAGATAGGCCATCAGGAAAGCACCTGGCAGCACCTTCCCAGGCCCCCCAGAAATCCGGGCTGTTTGCTCAAGGAGAGGCAGTGCCAAGGTGAGTCCGGCTGTCACGGACTGCAGAAGCAGCAAAACACTCCTGGGCTCTTCTTCTCATCCCACAGAGCAGAGCCTGGGCTGTGCTGGTGCTGGGGGTCCCAGTCCAGAACCAGTGCATGTCATCTATCCAGCACTGACCCTTTGGAAACGCCTCAGTGCAGTGCTCCCGGGAAGGAGCCTCTTGGCTCCTGCAGCTGCTGGGTAGGGAAAGGCTCCCAAACAACAGACACTGCACTGGGACAGGGACCAGCAAAGGAAAAACTGAGAAATCCAGCCCAAGTGGTGTTACTTTCCCTGAGCACAGAGCACTGGAGCAGAGCCCACTCCGAGCCTCCCGTCACAAGTCCTTAGAGCCCCAGCTCATGGAGCTGCAGAAACAGAAGAAAAATCTCAGTGCTGACGCAGGGATGAGTTTCCTCCCCTTCAGCTCACAAAGAATCCTCAAAAATAACACGTCCAAAAGGCTCAGAGCCCAAATGAGCCGAACCCAATGTGGGGCTGCTCGTGCATTCTTTATAAAGCTTCATATTTTCAACCCCATCTCCTAAATTACACAGCTGTTACAGCCAAATGCATTTGTGTGTCAGAAATGCATCTCTTGACAAAGCAATGCTCATTTCCACCTTATTTTTAGATGATAAAAACCCTCTCACCTCACAGGCAACCTGCCTTCCTACCACAACCTGACCTTCTCTGCTTCAGCCCCTGCCCTGGCACACGCTCCTTGTGCTGTAGCTCTGGGAGCAGCGACAGGGTCTCACTTTGTATTCACTTGGAAACTGATGATGAACAAATCCATCAGGTTAAATAACTGGTTTGAGCCCTTTGTGCTGGTGATTAAGCGTGTGAGGCTGATCCGTGCATTTTGGAGCTTCTCCCCAGCTTGGGTTAAACAAAGGCCCCGAATACTGAAAAAGCCACGAAACCCAAGTGCAAACACAGCCCTGCCTGCCCTATTTGTCAGGCGCCTTCCTCAATTTATTCGTGTCCTTCCTAGGGCTGAGTTGTTTGCCTGAGCAGCTTCCCACTGTTTATCCATCCTTCTGGCTCCTCTGTCCTCACACAACACCTATCACCACCACATCCAAGAACAGTACAAAATCCAGAAGTCTTTCCTCCATGGCAACGCCATCACAAAAACTGGCAATATTTTAACTTGCCTGACAAAGCCTGACCCGGCCCCTGCACGTCCCAGACCCCAGGTTCTCACAAAGCTCCCTCAGCAATGACCGTGATGCTCCTTCTGGAGGTACTAGAAAAGTCCTTGTGCCAACTTCCCTGTTCAAATCCAAGACCTAAAGACCCACACCGAAAAAATCCAAGTGCTATGTCCCATTTCTCTCGCTAATTTACTCCCCAAACCTTAGCTCGCATTCTCCAGCCTTTCCCTCGGCACAACCATTTACATAAGAACGTTTCTTCCTTCCTTAAACACTTGACAGAGAATTGCCAAGGAACCGCTAAAGTTCAGAGAGCTGAGGAGGCTCAGGGAAAACATCACGGGATGCGCACGGCAAACCACAACAGCTGGGCACGCCGCGGGAGCAGCGTCCCTCCCACAGGAACGGGGGACTCGGGAACGCATCGGTGCTCACATATCCGCTCTCCCAGGGCAGGGACCCGCGTGGCAGCTGCCTCCGCAGCCTCGGCTGGGCACTCCTCCAACGGGCAGCGCTGATCATCCATCCGGTTGCTCTGGAACTTGCTCAACAGGTCAAAGAAGCATTCCTCGTCCGAAGGAGTCCGGTTGATTTTCTGGGAAGGGAGAGGAGAGTCAGAGTCAGAACAGCTCAAACGTCCAGTGCAGCCTTGGGGTACAGCCGTGCCCTCTCCTGGTCTGTCCAGGGGCTGTGCCCTGGGTGTGCCAAGCCCCACAGTCTGGAGCCTGCTGGGGTCTCTGCTCCTTGGTCCCTCTGATCCCAGAGGCTCCAGGCACTCCCACAGCCCAAACGTGGTGCATGGATGAGCCTCGTGCAGCTGCTGTCACTGCAGAGCAGCCAGAGGAACCTGGAGGCTGAATGGGGAAGAGGGAAAAGGAGACAGCATTCACCCTGGCACTGCTCCGAGGGAGCTACTGGGCTGGAAAGGGCTGGGCTCAGAGCAGGATGAGGGGAGCTGTGCAGCCACCCCAGCTCAAGTGCTGCTCTGTGCCCAGCCAGAGCTCAGCACAAGCTCAGGGTTTGCTTTTTCCACCAGCTAAATCCAACTTTTCCAGGCCACTGCCCCTCACACCCCAACGCTTCCCCTGTGTCCTCAGCACTTGTAGCAGTCACCCAGCTGTAAATGCCACAAAATTACAGATTTTCAGGACAACGGTTCTTGCACAAGAGCCCCAAATGAGCACCTTGCACTGGACAGGGATATATTTAAGTTGTGCTGCAGGAAGCTCGTGTTGGAGGCAGCGTCTCCAAGCCACTTCCAGCAGGGAGAGGGGCTGTGTGTCCTGATCTGGAGCAGACAGAGCAGCAGGAACAACAGATCCTTCCAAGGAGTCACTTGGAATGGGAGATAAAATTAGCCGGTGATAAGAGGAGCATCTGCCAAGCTTGGGAATATTCCCTACACACCGAGCTGGTCCCACCAGTTGCTGGGGAAAAAAAAAGCCACAACAGAAAGCAACAAAAACCTCTTAGAACTGGGTCTACCGGAGCTATTTTCTAGCAGAGGCCAGCCTGGGAAGGGGCACTGGGTCCCTCCTGAGGGGCTGCACATTCCACCAGAGAGATGGAGAGGGCACAGCCAGACTTTCCAGCAGAGCAAGGGATTCCCTTGATGCTGATGAAGCAAAGTCCTTCTCCCAGCTCTGCTGGTGGCAATCTGGGCAGCCTGGGAGCCCTCCCAATCCCACCACACACTGTGCCGCTCCCACCAGAGCTCTTCCCCATGGCTGGGGCAGGCAAATCCCTTCATGGGAGCTCTGCAGTGGGGAGAGACTTGTGCTGACAGGGTTAAAGCCACAAGTTGGATTGGGTAAATGAAGGAAAACAATTTTCCTGTATGCTAAGCGAAGCAGATGAGATGCACTCAGCTTCTATTTAGGGCAGCGTCAAAATTAGCAGCGGGCCAGAGAGGAACATTGGCAATGTGGGAGCTGATCAGGGAGGGGAAAAACCCCTCTCACCTCCTGCCTGCCACGTGCTGATCCACTAATGGAGCCACAGCTCCAACGGACCCTCTGAACCACCAGCAGTTGCATCTCAGAAATCAAAGCTGGCTTGGGCTTGAACTGAGGATGAACTACATCTCTCACAGCTCTGCTATGTTGGGTTGTGTGACCCAAATTTCAGGGTAGATGAGGAAACCAGTTCATTCACACCGAGCCTCCCTCCTGCTGTTCCATGACTGCACGGAGTAAATCAGAGCAGTCCTGGATCCAGGGAGGAGTTCCAGCTTGCAGGAGCAGCCTGGCAGTGCATGGCCAGAGCCCCCAGCCCAGAGGTCCCCCTGCACAGAGCCCAGATCCCCCCGTGGCACATCCTGCAGAGACCCTCTGCTTTGGGGTATCAGGATCCTGCTCCCAATGCACCTGGCAGAGAA
Organism: Sinosuthora webbiana; assembly: GCA_013397395.1. Taxonomy (NCBI): domain Eukaryota; kingdom Metazoa; phylum Chordata; class Aves; order Passeriformes; family Sylviidae; genus Sinosuthora; species Sinosuthora webbiana. Next base: position 122,080 of record VXBN01013044.1, on the reverse strand, counting down.
AAGGATGCTCTGAATCAGTAGGAAGAGCAGTTAGAGCATGGAGGTGTGGGACAGGGCTGGCTGTGCCACCCAAGGGGCAGGAGGCCAGTGCCCATGGGCCATGTTAGTGCTGACAGGGCTGTGCCAGCCTGGGATGGCCCATGGGCAGCCCCAGGGCACCTGGCTCCCTCCAGCCAAACCCTGCCCCAGGCCTGAACCTCTCTAATTAAAATGCCCAAATGTGACAAGGCACGGAGCGCCGGGCTCCTTCCCTGCCAGGCTGCTCCCAGCCCCGAGGCAGGAGCTGTGAGGGCAGATGGAGGTGTGATCACACCCTGGGGCTCACCATCTGCTCCCAGAGCTGTGCTCACCCGGGGCCTTGGCACAGCCAGGGTCAGGAGGCTTCCCAGGAGCCAGGGCATCCCCTCATGGGGCTGAGCAACAGCCCTGCCACAGCACAGCCACATCCCCAAATGGCTCCTGGGCACCAGATTCGCTTTCCAGCCCCAAGACCACTTGTCACCTCATGGCCGGTGTCCCCGTCTGTCCTCATCCCCCGTTCTCTGCCTCCAGCACTGCAACTGCCCAAATTCTGCCAACTGTCACCTTCCTGTGGCAGCCAGACTCCGTCACAAAGAGTAAAACCAGCCCCATCTGCACGGGGCAGAGGGACCCTGGGCTGCTGGCACTGTAGAGATCACCCCAGGGCAGATTTGGCTGCAAACACACTCACCCTTGGCTCAGGAACAGAGACACTCCCACCTCTGCCCACACAAGGACAAGTGTGGAGCCTCTGCTCCTGCTCCCTGACCTTGGGCAGGACAGGGATGGCACCATCCCAAGCAGGTGGAGGTCCCACTCATGGGGGTCAGAGCTTTGTTCACGTTTTTTGAGAGTGGCAGGGAGCAGGACTCCCTCTCCTCACACAGCCCACTGGAAGGCACCCAGGCTTTTGCACACATTCCCTTGCTGGTGGAGGAACAGGCTGTTTAACCTGCCTGGGTGGATTCAGGATGTGTAAAACCACAGCCAAGGTGCTGAAAAGGCAGCAAAAAGCAGCTGTAAAGAGTGACAAACGCCTGCTCTGCCACTGTCCCCTCTCCATGCAGGCTGGGACCACCAGCTCCTCAGGACCCCCAAGCCAAGGTCACTACACCCCGTGGAGAAGCACAAATCCACCCGTTTTCATCTCTGATAAACTCTCACACCAAATAAAACCTGTCACAGTTTTGGCCTGAGAAGGTCCTGGGCTGCCCAGCTCTGCCCCAGAGGTGCAGGACATGGAGCAGCAGCTCCTGTGGAAATCCCTCAGTCTGACCACTCCAAATGTGCAGGTGAGGCCAAGGCTGGAGCGATCCCAGACCAGGCAAAACAAAGTCAGAACTGACTCCTGAGCCTCACCCCCCTTGGCCATTTCCACTCAGATTCAGGACAGCCATTAAACAAAGGCAGAAAGCCTCACTGCAAGAACTAAACCAGCTCCAGCTCCCAACACCTGAAGCCACAGCCCACAAATGCCCTGCAGGGCTTCCACCTCGGACCCGCTGCCCACCCGGGACCCTGCAGAGAACCTTTCTCAGACACGTTCCCACTGCCAAGCCCCATCCTGGGATCAGCACCCTGTCCCAACCTCTCTGTGGCACCTGAGCAACCCCCAGGCAGCCCCAGCTGTGCCCCCACTGCGCCAACATCTGCTGAGAGATCCCCTCAACCCAACGCTCTGGTGGTGGCTTCTCCCACAGCTTCCTGCTGCCCCCACAGCAGCTCGGGATGCAGCTCTTCCCACGGTGCTGCTGAGCCCCACCAAAGCCTGTCAGATCTGCTCTGGGACGGAGCCCCAAAGGTCCCCAAGCACCACAGCGGGTATTTCTGTTCTGGCCAAGTCATGGCACATGCCTCAGCGATTCCATGGTCACCCAAACATGGGTGGAACGTCCCCTTCAAAGGGAGCTTCGCCCACCAAACCAAACCACAGACACCCAAGAGCCACCCAAAGGGCCAAACCTCATTCCTCTGTCAGACCAGCTTCTCTCTGGTGTCCCCTCCTCTCCTCCAGGCTCAGCTTCTTGCAGACCTGACCCAACGCAGGATGAAGGGCTGTCCTCCCAGGGGACAGCTGATGGGACCTGCAGGCAGGACCCAGGGGTGGATGGACCCTGGTGGGTCTGGTACAGCAGATCCAGCCCAGGAGCTGCTGCCTGAAGCTGTGTGGTGAGTGCCCAGGTCAGGGACGAGCGAGGACAGCGGCGGGTTCAGGGGTAACACAGCAGTTCTCACTGTCACCCCCCCAGAGCGCGCTGCCTCGGCATTTAAATGTGCCCACCGCAATTCCACCTTGTTTCAGGAAGGACACAACCTGGAGATGAAGTGACCTGACCACGTCCCAAAGTAACAGAGCTGGGACAGGACTCAGCAATCAGTCCCCAGGACCAAGTTGTCCCCTGTGGACAGTCCTTGGAGATCCGTGCCCTTGCCCAAGGCAGGCGCTTACCTGCCCCAGGTGTGGCAGTTACCCAACCCCACACATCTGTGCCCCCTGCCCTATGAACCAGACATGTCACTGCTCCTTACCTCTGCTATTTTCAAGGTAGCCAACCTCAAAATCTCCAGGCAGGAGCAGGGCTGGTGCTGCTGGTGACCAACAGTGCCGGGAGCTCCTTATCCAGGGCTGTCTGTCAGTCCCCTGCACGCGGCTTTTCTTTATCCTGCACCACCCCACACCTCACCCCGGTGAACTCACTGTGGGGGCTGCACCTCTGGCACGGCCACAACCTCAAACCCCAAAAACATCAGGCACTGAACTTCCCAACCTCACCTGGAGAAAGGAACCGAGGGGGAGGTTTGCAGAGAGGCAAGCGGGGGCTGGAGGAGAGGAGTGGAAGGAAATCCCTGGCTGAAATCCACAGCCTGTTTTACCAGGAGGCGAAATACCTGGAGAATCGTCCCTGTGCTCCGGAGTGGGGCTGTCCCTGTCCCCAGGCACCAGCTCCTCGGCTGGAGTCTCCACTCCTCGTCAGTTTCGGAGGCAGCAGAGCTGTAAAACTCTCCCGGTCTTTGCTCAGGACAACACTTCCCTTTCCGTGCCAATCCCTGGGCGCTGCTGCCACGCTCCCCCCGCGAGGCACGGCTGGTGACAGACACCCCGTGTCCCCACCCTGGGCACGGCCAGGCTCCGGGACCCACCGGCCACCCTCTGCTGTGAGACACGGCACACCCGGAGCAGCCTGAGCACCGCTGCAGCCGCCACAATATTAATAATAAAAAGTTCACACCGGAGCTACCTGAAAACTTTAAACCCCGGAGCACACACGGCACATCCCGGCCTCAGTGAATCCTCCGTGTCTCCGCATCCACCTCCTCTCCTGCTCCTCCCGATCCAGCCTCTCATTTCAGAGACAGAAGGAAAACACAAACAAACCCCCGAGTTTCCCGCACTGACCTCGGCAGCCAGCTCTTCCCCGGGCTCCGGCTCTCACATGTCCGCGGGCAGGAGCAGCGCTGCCGGCGCTGGATGCTCCAGCCGCCCGAGGCTCCCGCAGCCCCGCCGAGCGCGATTCGTGCGGAGCGGGGTTTGTGCGGAGCGATGTGCAGAACGTCGCCGGCTCCAGTGACCAGCTGGGTGCGAGCTGAGGCTTAAAGCGACACAGCCCCGCTGTCACCTCCTCCCGGAGCCGCTCCGTGCCCTGGCACGATGTGGGGGGGGGGCTCCGGAGAAGGCTCCTCTCTCCCTCACCTCGCTGCCACGATCCTCCCGTTATTAGATGATGCTCTTAAACACACAGTGCAGCTACGTGAATATTTAGCTTTCCTTCCACCTCCTCACCTCCCACCCGCCACACTCACTTTACCTTAAAAATAGATCGGGATCGATTCTCCCAAACTACATCTGCAAACACGCTCGGCTCCGCAGGCACAGGCAGCAAACGCTCTGTGCACACCCAGACACACTCTGATCGTTTGGATTTAAAGCACCAAAATACTGAAGGACCATTTTTAGCTCCCGATAGTCCTCCTGCTCCTTGTATTATTAGATATGTGTGGTTTTTTTGTCCTATTGCAAGAGCCGAGGCTGCCTCAGCCATAAGCATCTCAATTTAAATGTAACACTGCTCGACAGAGGGAAATTTCTAATTGCAACAGGGTTTTTAAACGGGGAAAGATGGAAATGCCAGGCAGCAGCCAAGGAGCTGTTCGTACCTCACGTTTGTGAAATGGGAATTACTGACAGTGAAATGGGGCACCGGGAAGAAAAGCACTTTTTCCAAAGGGGCAAAATGGGGACAGAGCCCCGCTGGCACTGTCAGCTCTCTGTCCACTCTTGTCCTTTACTCTCATTTTTCACTGCAAAAGTAGGAAATTGCTTTAACCTAAACAAAAAATGCAGCTTTGGGGAACTGCCCGTGCTATTCCACACCAATAAATTCATTTCCAGGAGTCACACAGTAACTTCCAGAGAAAGATGGGAACTGAGATCAGGACTCCTGGCTCGGTACCTGTCCCTGGCTGAAGAGGAAAAGAAGGGTTGAGAGAGGGCAGGGCACAGCCACAGCTCCTGTGGGCTCAGTGCTGGTGCTGCAGCCCCCTCCCCACTGGGGCTGAGATCAGGGGATCCCATGGATAGAGAGGGGCAACAAGAGGGGAATGAACCAGGACAGGGACTCTGCCCTGATGTGAAGAGCTGAGCTGCCTTTGGAGGGCTCTGAAAGGGGGAATCTGCAGCTGGTACAGGGGGAAATGCAGCAAATGGGTGTATCAGAGGGGCAGAGCCCACACACACAGGAGGTCGGCACTTGGAACAACATGAGGAAATGACATTTTCCCTCCGAGTTTAGGATGCAGCCAAGAATAATGAGTGAGACATTTGTGATCTGCAGAGACACAACCTACAACGTCAGGTTGGAGCTCAGGGAGCTGAGCGTGCCCTGGGCACACGTGTGCCCTGCACTGTGCTGTGCCCTGCACTGTGCTGTGCCCAGCCCCTGGCACAGCCCATCCACACCCTGCCCAGCCCCAGGACGTGCACACGCTTCCCTTGGAGCATGAAATTATCACCCTCACTTGGACTGTTTTCAAAGATTATTTTTTTTTTTTTTTCCCTTTAAACAACTCACCCACTCATCCCTATAAACGCCGGTGCTAAAAGCTGGCTCTGTTGTTAAGATTTCAAATAACTCGGGTTTTATTGTTCCAAACAAAATCTAAATAACTCACCCACACTCCCTCCTTCCGAAATACAGTCGGTGCTGACCTGTTGGGACCGTGCCCTGCTGCCACACACGGCTCAAACACAGGCCTGTGGCTCAGCAGCAGGTGACGATATCATTTCTGATTGCATTTGGAGGGAGCCCCGGGGGTGTCTGGCTGAAGTGTTACTGACACCTCTGCTGCTCGCAGTGCTGATCTGACCGTCTGGAAGCCACTGCCACCGTGACCAGATTGGGCCACTCTGTGCCACAAGGACATTGATACAGGGGTTACACTTTTACCTCAGCTACACGACAGAAATCACAGGTCAGTCCAGCCCTCAGTGCTGAGGCCGGTGGGAATTACTCCTGGATTCTCTCCTGTGTATTCCAACAGTCCTCTGCAGTTAATGTAGCAACTTTTCCACGTGGATTTTGACAGCATTTACCAGGCTGGGTTTCCCTGGCACTATTTAACAGAAACACACCAGCCTGGATTTAGCACCCAGAGCTTGTTTTACTCACCAAGGACACGAGGTAGAAGCATTCTCACTCCAGGTCAGTCTCTGAGGAAGATGAGTGGCTACAGAGGTCAGTCTGGCCCATCAAAAACCTGGGGGATCCCTTAAACACCAAAACTGGGAGTGAACTTATTTTACTGATTGGAACAACCCAGCTTGGAGGTGGATGACAACAAGCAGTAAGTTTTTGAGGTGCAGCTCTCCCCCAGGGCTGTGGTACCTGGCTGTGCACACCAACACACACCCAAAGCAGCCAAACACAGGGTTTTGGCTACAACTCATTGCAGTGATTGACTCTGCACTTGGGGAGGGCTGGAACCAGGACCGTGCTCAGCCGTGGAGTCTCAGCTGAGCAGCACTAATTTGTTAAACTGAAATAACTCCGTTGCTTGAAAGGGTATAACCCATATTCCCGATTAATTAGCACAAGGTTAATATATAGAGCACTTTCTCTATCCACCTCCCCACTCCAGGCCCCCCAGAGCAGGGCAGGTGAGCTCCTCTCTGGTAATGGAGATAATCCAGTGCTCCAGCTGCAGAGATGCCCTGCTCTCCCCATCCCTTGCACTCCCTGCTCCTCACATTGGAACCTCCTGACAGTTTGCTTTGAAAAACGCTCTGCAAAGAAAGCCTGCTCGTCTCTGGATTGCCAAAATTGTGCTGCTTTCTTGAATCAGACTTTTATTTAGACACCTACTTGCTCTGAGCACAGCGAGGTTTGAAGAAGGAGCTGTGCAGATGCAGCACCTTCCTCAGGGGTGCCGGGGATGGGGGCAAGTTGGTGGAGGAGCTGTGCACACCCATCCACATCAGCACCCATAACACATCCAGCCTGCACACAAACACCCCTCGCTCAGCAAACGCCCAGATCTTAATTATTATTTACTCACACCCCGGTAATGCCTGAAGGCTGCGTTCGAGATCAAGGCCCTGTTGTGCAAGGCACCCCACAAAACACGAAATCCTGGCCCTGCTGGGGCAGGGAGGGTTCCTGGGGCTGGTACCTGTGGGTTTGCCACTGCAGCCACGGTCTGTCCGACCTGCTCGGGAGAGTTGAAACAGGCAAGACAAAAATCACATGCGAAGGCAGGAGCAGCTTTCTCCTATCAGCCAAAAGCATCTCCCTGCTCTGGTACCTGCTGCTGCAAAGGGCAGGATGAAACTACACCCTGTTTGGGGTTTGCTCCACATGACAGTGCCCGGGGAGCACTGGGAGTCAGGTGGCTTTAGATACAGGCAAAAAATCCTCCTGGGACTTTCCTGCGCCCAGGCCCAGGCAGTGCCTGGCTCTGCTGGCTCTCCAGACAGGACTGCATCGATTGCTCTTCAATGAGCACTGCAGGGAGCTGGAACTTCCCCTGGGGCACAAACGGCACCATCCAGGATGGAAAAGTTGGATCCATGGGACGGTTTGGGGCCCTGCTCTAATTGCACATCTCCCCAGGGGAACCTCTACAGCCGTCCCTGCACTGGGAGCACTTCACTGGGCTGGGCTCTGCCAGGGCTTCTGGGGCCACACAGGGAACAGGGGCTCTGAAAAAACCCATTATTTGGGCTTTTGTGGATTAATTGGTGTTAACTGCCTAGGGAGGCTTAAAAATAGCACCGCTAATGGGAAACGTGGATGCTGAAGGTGAGGTATGAGCAGAGGCCACGTTAACCTGACACAGGCTGTGCCCAGCCTGCAGCCAGTGCCAAAACCAGGGACACCTTCTGTGCAGGGACACCTTCTGTCCAGCTGGGAATTGCTGCCTGCACCTCTAATTCTGCCCCCTCTCAGCTGCCTTCACACTCATCTGGGAACCTTCACACACAGGGGGAACCTTCCTGCTGCCACGGCAGGTTTTATCAGGAGAGCTGCAAGAAACAGCCCTTAAACCTTCCTGTGATTTATGGATTCCCATCCTTCTCCTTTCTCCTGCAGCCTTGGAGGACCCTCAGGCAGCTCCCAGGGAGCCTCAGTTTCCTGCACCCTAAGTACAGGTGCAAGGACAGCTCAGGGAGACCCCAAAGCCTCTGCTTGCCCCACGGCCACCCTAAATCCAGAGGAGAGGATTGCATCGATGGGATCTATCCAAAAGCCGTGATTTAAGGAACAACCCATCCCCTGAGGAGGTCACTGCCTGTCACTGCCTCTTTGAACCCTCCTCCCCGACCACAAACTCCAGGGATGGAGCTGCCTGGTGCCAGGGAAGGCAGCAGGGTGGCCTCTGGGCAGGATGGCCCAGTGGCTGCTCTCTGGGGGGATTTGGCCTCCCCAAAGCTGGGCAATAACAGACAAAACCCAAACCTGCCCCAAGGCTGTGCTGTGCTTGTGTCCTCCGGGGGAGGCTCCAGCTGTGCCCAGCAGCTGAAAACAGCCACCATCAGAGATAAGGCTCAGACAGAACTGCTCTGGTTATACAGCTCTGTCCTTCACTGAAATGCAGAATACATATCAGCATGCATTTCCTGGTTTTAAATATAATTTACATAAAGAGAAACGCAAGTTACTGGTACAGAGAGGATTCTTTAGGCAGCCCCAGCAAGCACAGCCAGACCATGATCCCTTCCCAGCACAAGGACCTGCTGGATCCATCCACGCCAGATCCCACCAGGCACAGCTGGGAGCTCAGGGATGGCTGGCAAGAAAACCAAACACAGCCCCGAGTCACCAGAGGCCCCCCTGTCATCTGGTGCCACCCCAGCGCCAGGGATTTAAGCCCAGTCAGGCTGATTTACATCCAAAGAGAACCTGGGCTATGATATTTTTTAAGCTCTTCTGCCACGTGAAGTTTAATAAATGCCAGAGGCCAGGACTGGGAAGGAACAAAGAGCCCCGGGCACGGCAGAGACCCAAGAAAAGAACGAAAAGTTCTAGATGTTGAGAGAAATCAAACATTTGGAGGTTTATCACTCTGGGTTTGGCTCCAATTCATCCTTTTCTTTTTCAGCGCTGTTCTCCTTTAAAGTGACAGTTTCTAGGAAATGGTGAGTGTAACATCTCTTTTACTGTCTCATCCCACTTGATGGCTGACAGTTTGCCGGGAGAAAAGGTTGTGCAGGGAGGAGAGCAGACCTCAATTATGGCTTCAAAGTGCCAGTAACTGCAAACTCACTTACAATGAGTCAGGGGGAGAAGAATGGATTTGGGGAGCTTGGTTTGTCACCTCCAGCCTGGCTCATTGACCTTCAGACCTCCAACACCAGCCTGATGGGTGGCCTTGGACAACCAGCTCAGTTTTCACCTCCTTCCTTGAGCAGATTCCTCTGGTAAGAGGTTTTTTCTTACAGTTTCCTAGCTCCAGAGCTGGCCTCCACATGTAACCAATTAAGGATGGAATATGAAGCCCCTGATCCTCAACCTGAGGGATCAGAGAACCACCCAGACCCTGGGTGTCCTTGGTGTCACCCCTGCAGATGCCAGGGCTTGGACACCCTCCTGCACGTGGCACAGCCCGTGGGTTCTTCCCCCTGTGCGTGGCTGATGCACAGGCACAGGCTTGTACAAATCCTTCCACACGGCTCAGCTTTGATCCACGGCCTGACCTCAGCCTGGGAGGAGGGAAAACCAGGGAAAACAGGGTGTGCAAGCAACAGAAACATCCCAAAGAGATCGGGGACACTGATCCCTGCAGCCCTTACAGACACTGCCCTGCCAACAGCAGCCCTGGCCCGGGGAGCACAGGGAAGTTTCCTGCCTTCTCAGGAAGGGTCAATCCTGGGTTCAATCCCTTGGATCTGCCCCTCAGGAAGGGTCATTCCCAAGTTCAATCCCCCAGGCACGACACTTGCCTGCAGCAGAGCCAGCTCTGCCCTGCCTCCCTCTCGCTCACGCAGGCTCATTGGATAATTACAGAGAAAAACCAAGGCAAATCCCAATTTTAATGCCATTATAAAACAGAGAGGGGGAATTCATTACCTGGCAGCTGTTAATATTCAAGGAAGAAACTGATAATTTGCCTCTGAGGCAACGAATGCAGCAGAGGCAGCACAAGACAGAAAACGCTGCCGCCTCCCCCCACCTTCTCCGTGCAGCCACTTTTTTTGCAGAGGTTTTTTTTTTCTATCCCCACCTTTATCTCCCTGCCTCCCATGACCAAAGTCCCAGAGGAGAATTGCTGCCAGGGCTCTGCAGATCTCCTGAGAGCCTTGGCCCTGGCTCTGCTGCACCTCCAGGTTTGGCAGAGCAGTCCTTACACCCCTCCTGGCTTGTGCAGCATCTGTGCAAGGAGCTCACCTGAGCCAGAGAACAGGAGATAAAGAAGGACCCTGCAGCTTAACAAAGAAACTCAAGAGAGAGAAAGACAGGTCAGACAATTTAAGACGACTCTGGGGAGACATCCCTGACTGCTTCTCCCGACAGCCCAAACCCCTGAGGAGCCTCCCCGGAGCTGCCAGGCTCCAGGTTTTCCTGCACATCCTGCCTCCAGCTAGGAAACAGCCCATCCTCCCTGCCCCGAGCACTTTGGAAGGTCCCACCAGCTGAACAGGAAGATAAAGCACTCCAAGAACAAGCCACAGCTCCCTGTTTACCTGCTCGCTTCCAAGAGGACTGACACCACCACAGCAGCCTCCAGGTGTCATAGGAACGGCCTTAAATTTAGCAGCAGCTGCCTTTCCTCTCTTCCCTGGCTCTGGCTTCTCCCTTCCTCTCCCCTCCCTGGCTCTCTGGAGCACGTTTACACCAGAAAGTCTGACCAGCACTAATGGCATAATTACACCCCTGCAGCTGAGCAGACGTGGAGGCTGTGGGATGAAGGAGGGTGTGATTTGCACTGCCCCTGTGTTGTGGGATTCACACACCAGGGAGATGAAGCAGGGACCGACCTGATGTGAAAACAGAGGGAAGATGCACAGGAGCCACAGAACAGCAAAGGCTGCCTGGTGTAAACCCCACGTTCCAGCTCCAGGGGGAATTGGGGAAGTCTCAATCTCCCCTCAAACAAGAGAAGGCAACCAGGGAAAATGATGCTGTGGGGGCAGAAGCCCCCAGGGCTGACACATCCCTGCACCCCAGCATCCCTCCAGCCCATTGTGCAGTTCCCAGGGAAGTCACAGGGGATGGATGGGGACACCTGACAGCCAAGAGCTGCCTGGACAACCAGCAGGGACAGGCAGGATCATCCAGATCTGCTCCCTGCCGCTGCCCCCAGGGCTGACCCTGCATCCTGCAACCCAACAATCCCCCCGAGATAAATCCTGAGACAGAAAACCATCAAAACTCTGGCAACCTGCCCCTGGGGCGGGGATGTGTGACCTACAAAAAATTCCTTTCTTTTATGGCTGCTCCTCATTGTAGTCGTAAAAAAGGCCTTATAAAAACATTTGTCCCAGGGAATGTTTGGCCATGCAGAGTGCTTGAAAATCGTTCAGTGTCTAAATACATCAGCAACCCATCCCTGCAAGTCGTCACTGCAATCAAACACAGCTCCTCTTTCCCTTGACTATAAATGGGCTTGGCTGAGGACAGGCTGGGGGACAGGTCTGGAGAGGGAGGAACCATTCCCTGGGAGAGTCCAGAGGATCAGGAGCATCTCCAGAGCAGATCCAGAGAGGGGTGGGTTTGATCCTTACCTCGCTCCATGGGTTTTGCTCCAGCTCTTGACACAATGAAGTGTTTTAGCCCTTGAACTCCAGCTCATGCTCAGCCCCATCAACCTCAAAGACCTTAAACACAGGCCCAGAAGTGGGGCAGGTCCCCAGGAAGTCTTTTCCAGAATACACAGCCCCTTTCCTTTTTGCTCAGAGGAGGGTGAGGGACAAAATCTCTAATATTTCTGAAGAGTTAGAAAAATCCCATCCTTCCAGTAACCTTCTAATGACCCCCTAAAACACCTCTGCTACCAAGTCAAACCCAATGCTGGAGCGTTCTGACCTTCACCACTGTGGAGAGAGGGGTTAAATTTACGAGCAAGCCTTTGATGTCTGCAGGTTTCATGTCATACAAAACCTCTGCTTTGATGTTCCTTTTAAAAGAGAGGAAACTCAGAAGGTGTGCACTGCACGAGTCCCAGGGCGGGATTTGGAGGGACTCGGATCTGGCTGCCCACACCCGCAGGGACAAGGCTTTAGTGCAGCCACTTCTGCTCAGGGCTCTGCTGCAACGGAGCAAAAATGTGACCAAAAGCACCTCACCCTCCTCAGCTTCTCCCAGGCCGAATCCTCCTTTGCTGAAGGAGCCAGGCACTCAGAGGCCTCAGTGTCACCATGGCAGGGCTCACAGGTGAGCAGCTCACCCTGTCCTTGCTCGTCCCCAGACCCTGGCAGGGCTGGTCCTTCTCCTCCAAGCCACCACCAGCCCCAGCTGGGAAATTCCCCCATTCAGGGGGCCCTGGGAAGGGTGAGGAAGCCCCTCTGTGCCCCAGCAGGGTCAGGACCCTCCTGCATGACAACCACATCCAACAGCAGCCCCTTGCACAGCCGTGGCAGGAGGGACAGCGAGGCACAGGGGGCACCTGCCAGGCTCTCCTACCTTCCGCAGCACCTGGGCCATGGCTTCTCCCATCCATCCCAGCATCCCCACGGCTTTCCCCGCGGGCTGGGCCCTCTTCTCAGGCTCCCAAAGAGCTGCCAGAAGGGCCAGGCTCCTCTCCATGCCCTGCTCACTTCACTTTTCCCTGCCTTTCCCCTCCGCCCGCCTCCTCCCATGGGGAGTTTCCCAGCAGCTCGGTAATTAGCAGCATCATCACCAATGCTAATAACAACCACCACGGCTCCTGCCATCCGAAGCTCAAACAACTTTACAGCCATCATCACGCCTCTGTAACCCCCCCGGGGGAGGCAGGCGAGCGGCATTACCCCATCACACGATGGGGAGGAGGGAGGTAAACAACAGGCAGGGGATGGGTGGTGGATCCAGGAGCTCTGAGTCAGGCACCTCACACCCCCAGCGCCTCCCCACCCTGGATCTCCCCGGCTGCTGGAGCCCCTTGGGATGGAGGTCAGGGGTTGTGCTGGCAGCAGGACTGATCCAGAGATCAGTTGTTGGACCTGGGAGTCCTGGGATGAATGTTTTTTCCCTGTTCTCCTCTGCCATGGGACAGCAGGATTGTGGCACCCCAGAAAAGCACCTCAGATCAACCTGCAGAGATCACCTTTAATTGAAGACTCACAGTTTACCAGTGGATTAAAGGGAATTTTTGCTTTTTCCCTTGCAAAATGAGGAATCTGGGGGAGTTGTTGTCTGAACAGCCTGACCAGGAAAAGCTCCTCTCTCCCATTCAGGTGGGGCTTGGTACCTTTGATTACAAAAACTCCCATGGATGGAACTGCAGCTTTTCCACTCCCCTGTGACAGCAGAACACGGTGGGGCTGCTTTGCTCATGGCAAAACCCACAGGACAACGCTGACTTTAAACACTCTGAGGTCTGGCCCGACCTCACAGCAAAGCTCCCCTGAAATGACCCCTCCATGTCCCCCAGAGCCACCACAGAGCCCTCTGGGCTGTCCCCAAACCCACTGCCAAGGGGTCACCAAGTGGCTGGCAAAGCCCCACAGGGCCTTTTTTTCACACACAGCCCATGGATCCACAGCTCCACTCCTAAGGAATGCTTTTCCCAGCTCTTGATGGAGCGTGGCTTTTGTTTGGTCTCTGGCTGAATGTCTGAGTTAAAAATACAAGGCTATTTCTGGCAGAAGTGGTTTTTTTCCTTCTCTCTCTCTTTGTATTGCCTGGTGTGCCCCCATGCTGCTGTCTCCTCTCTGGCTCAGATGAGCTTTGTTTTCCTTCTCAGTGGTCATGTTTGCACCGGTGAGCTGTAGGAAATGTTTTTTTTCCCAGCAGACCGTTCCCAAAAGCACTGTTGGGAGCGAAGGATGAGCTCAGAGAAGTCTAAAAACACCAAAAAAAAAAAAACCACCTCCAGTTGGTGTCAAAATTTGGTCTCCAGTGGCCAGAGAAGTGAAAATCAGAAATGTCTGTGGTAAGAAAGGGACGTGTCCACACGCTCATGCACACAGGTACAGCAGGATACATCCTCCCCGTGATCCACAAATGAGGAACAAAGGACTCAGAGCCACAAACACCTTCAAGCATCCTCCCCACTCCACAGCCAGGCTCCATCCCAAGCTCTGCAGCTCTGACTCTTTCTTAGCCAGCATGAAAATATTTAATTTCGCTTTTTCTTAAATGCCAAGAGGAAAAAAAAAAAAAAAAAAGACCTATCTTTTCTGGCTTGGATTTACTCCATCTGGAATCACTGCATGATCACAGAGCTGTGAGAGTGTGTTAGAGACTCAGTGTAAAGCAAAAAACCTAAATACTTCCAAGCACCCATGAGATCATTGATCCTTCCCGTTACGCTTCGTCTCTCCTGGCAACGAGCTGAGGATTTGGGGCTTTCTCACTTTGAGATCACCGGGTTCAAACACCTCCAAGCCCCCTCCCACGGTGCAGAAACGTGCCATGGTTGTGGGTGTGAGCCCTGCTTCCAGGGCTGGGAACAAACCCAGCACAGCTGCAGGGAAGCTCCCCAGGATTTGCGTTCGCCGTGTGTCACAACAAACATCAACACGAGCGGAAGGGAACGGCCCCAAACCAGCACGACTGTCAGGTTCAAAACAGCAAAAAAGGGGCATCTGAGGAGCTTCCCTGGACATGGATCATCACCACCCTCCAGGGAGACAAGCACAGACTGATCTGAGCTCCCCACACAGCACCAGCAACCTGGAAATGACCGACACCAGGGCCAGCTCTTGAGGAAATGAGCTCTGCCTGTGCTGCTTCCAAAGGAAAGCTCCTGGGTGATGATTGCCACCATCTCTGGTGAATTCTAAGAGACCACTCAGCACACTGACCATCAGTGTGATCAGAACACGAGGTAGAACATCCACAGTCCCACATTTGGCAAAGGCAGCCAGCACTTTTGGTCACTCGCCAAAGACCTGGGAAGGGCTCTGGTTTTTGAAGCCACGGATCCCACTCCTCAGGAACCCCAGGAGGTGATCAATTCAAGCTCCACAAAGCTCCCAAACTGCTCTGCTTTTCTGGAATTCAAGGCATCACATCCTGACATTCCTAAACTCGGCTAAGCTCAGCTCTAGACTCCTGTCCCTCAAGAGAAGGTTATAAATGTCACCACTGAGGGCCAATCCCTCACAGATCAGTGATGGGGACTGGTACCAGTGCTCTGCTAAAAGGACAGTGATGCTGAGGCTCAAAAAAGCCAAAAGGATTTGCCAGCAAACAGAGCACAGCTACAGACTCTGTTTTCCAGCCCAAAATCCCCACTGCCACCCCCACACCCGGCTGGAAACGAGGTAAAAACAAACAAGAGGAACTCCCAGCTCAGCGCTGGAGATTAAAATCATCTTCCTACCGACTGTGGCACCTGCACTCGGACTTCCCCAGCGTCCAGAGGGGAGGCACTCGACCCCTGGGCTTTCCTCTCCGAGCTGGGTTGGTGCTCCCGGTATTTCTTCGTCCTCGCGGGTAACGACAAGAACTCTTTCCCTGAGACCTTCAGCTCTCCCACGTGGTGGCTGTCCCCATTCTGGTCCTTGGGAAAGCAAGAAACAGTCACTGCAGTGAGTGCCTGCCTCAGGAGCTCTGTTGGCTCCCACCCACAGAGCAGGAGAGGCACAGGAGCACAGGTAAAGAGGGGCTCGTGCTCAGAAATACAGGGTTGTCACCCCAGGTGTGGGGACGTGGAGGTGACAGAGGTCCCAAACAGGGATAGTGACAACGAGGAAGGAGAGATTCATTGACACCTTGATGGCATCGGCACAGCCAGGCCAGTGTCCACATCTTAAAAAGCTGCCACATGAATCTAAATCCCAACTAGAAAGTGCCTGGGTTGGAGCCCTGGCGGTGCTCAGTGCATGACAACAGGAGAGATGACTCAATTACAGCACGTAAGCACCTTCGGGGTGAAAGCCAGCATGTGAGGAAGAGATTTGAGTCTGGTACACAAAGGAATAAACAAGAGGCTGCGAGATAAAATCAGAGGAGATCAAATGAAGAGACACACTGGAGGGAGCAGGGAGCGGCGTTCCTGCAGAGTGCTGGAGCTTCAGAACCGAGGTGGGTATTCCCTGTGCCCCAACACAGCTCCTGCAGAGACACTGCACAGCAGCTCCTGGAATGTGCTCACAGCAGGGCTTTGAAGGAATTTCTGACAGAGACAACACCGAGGGGATCTCCTCTCTGAGAGGAGAGGCCCCAGTTCACTCCATGGGTTTACTCCTTACTCCTTCTCACTCCCAGCACAGCACAAAGCAGAGGAGCCTCTGCCAGGGCTGTAACCCCTCCTGTGAGCCACAGAGCAGAGGAATTACATCCAGAACACTCTCTTCTGGAGGAGAGGTGAACTCCCACCCTCCCAAGGACACTGCAGGGGGAACAGGAGAGCTCACACTGAGCCCACAGCTCCGGCTTGCTCCACCCTCCCCATGGAACCCCCGAAATCCATAACCCTGCCTGGACTATCGAGTGGTGCTCGGCTTTTACAGCAAAGAGCAGGAAACCAACAGCGCGAAGAGCAAAGCCCCTGGCCAGCCCTCGGGGCTGTGCTGCTCTGATGGGGACACCAGCCAATGTCCCCTGACCTTGGGCACTGCTGTCCCTGCCATCGACAGCCCAGACATGGAGTCACGTTGGTGAGAGCAGGCAAGAGCCAAAACAGCCAAGGGGCACTGGGAGAATTGACAAAAACGCATCAGGACATCTGGAATTTATTTTCCAAAGAGAGTCAATTCAGGGAGCAGCTTTTGCCTGCCCTTCCCAGTGTTCACTGGAAGCTTTAGGTACCTAAATGGTTTCTCAAGCCTGAGGTTGTCTCCCTATTAACCACCTGCACCCACCTGCAGCTTGGGTGAGCTTTTTCTCTCTGTGACAGTTCTGTGAAGGGGAAATGCTCCCCGGGACACTCAGGAGAGCTGTGCCTGGAAAGCACTGGGTGAATGTGGAAGATTTTGTGCCAAAAACATCCCAGAAAAGCAGAATGGCTGCAGGCCTGGGCACCTCCCCTGGGAACAGGCAGGGCTGAGCCCTCGGCAGCACCAGCAGGATTTTCTGAGAGGCTGAAGTGATCCCTGTGGCTGGAAGGGCTCAGTTCCCTCCCAGCTGCTGCAGGAGCAGCCCTGGGGACACGGAGGAAACACTGATCTGCTGGGATCTGACATTCCCAGGAGCAAAACAACCCTTGGAGCCCCTGGGACAAAGCCTGTGCCTCCTGCAGCGCTCCCTCTCCTGTGTCTGCCCTCTCTGTCACTGCACTGGGGTGACAGGCACTGACAGCCACTCAGGGGCTCAAGATGATCCTCCCAATAAACGGCTGCTTTTTTTTAAAAACAGCCCAGAAGTGACTTTTCAGCTTTGAGTGTTAAGTGCCTTTTTAGTGAGACCAGCTGTTCCTCTCCTCTGAGCTCTCTAGAAACCCTCTTTGCTTAATCCCATTGACTCCAATGATATCTGCTAATTGCATATTTCCCTGCAAATGAAGGCAGGCAACAACAAACCAACTGGAATCCGTGTACAGATTCCCACTGGCAGCCTTTGAGGCCAGACATCTTCACTTACCTTCTCAGAAGGGAACTTGAGCAGGTCTAAGCTGTCCATGCTACTCCTCTGGAGTCTCTTTGGCCTGGCTCCTGCAAAACAACACTCTCACATCAGGGGGGTGTCACCAACAGCACAAATGTCACATGGAGAGAACCCAAACCACGGCAGATCCTCTGCTCTGGTTAACTAAAAGTCAAAGGGATGGGATGATGCAGCTGTGCTGGCCTTGAGATTCAAATATGGGGTTTTTTTTTCCTATTGTTTTGGGTCTTTTTAAAGCACTGTCACAGGGCTGTGTGAGGCTTTGGCTAACGAGCTGCAGCCAGGTCACACCACGACCCCGATCTCAGACAAGGTCTCTGGAATTCAGGAGTTACAAACCTCACCCTAAACCACAAAAGTCATGGGACTGGCATTGAGAAAAATCATAACAAATAGACAGTTTAATACAGCTGTGGATTTTCTGCTTTATCATCATGTTTTTAACTGAAAGAATGTTTCTGGGACTCAACTCTGAGCTTTTCTCTATAGTCGTAAAGGCTGGAAAACTAAGTGAAGGAGCAAATATTTTCTAACTATCGTAGGCCCAGCCTTAAGGGCAACAAAATCTTGCCTTGAACCTGAAAGAGGAATCAAAACTTGGCAGGATTTACGATATTTATTTGAGATTTCATAAGATTTTGATGTTTGATTCCAACAACAACAGAGTGGGTGAAACACAGTTCAGCCCTGACTCGTGGTTTCCAAACCCTCTTTACCTCCACAGTCTCCCTTCAACCTGCTCCCAGCTGCTCTTGCCTCGCTGACAAACATCCAGGGAGTATGAAACAGCCCTGGGATGCTTCCACCACACCTGGGAAAGCTTCTGCCCTTCCCTGATGGTTCCTGAAGGCTCATTTTAGCTGATCCCCACGTGACACCCTGCTCCAGCCACGCCACGCAGGGCAGAGCACAAAACTCTCCACTCAGGGTCCTGCGACACCTTCCAGGCTCAAAGGGAAATCCTGGGGGAGGAATGAGCCCCGTGCTGAGCCCTGAGAACGGAAACCACGGAGCTTTGTGTGGTTCCTGCAGCAGCAAACTCCCCAAACCATCCCTCAGCTGCCCCCCAACCCAGTGCTTGGTGCCCCTCCGAGCTCAGGGGGCCACAGAGCTGCCCACTGGGCAAACTTGGGATAGAGAGAGAAGGCACAAACTTCACCAATCAAGGCTGGCTGAAAGCAGAGTGGGGATTAAATGGGAACAGGCTCCAGGGATTCCTGCAGCAGCACACCCAGGGCTCCAGATGCCAGCACAGCTGGATCCAAACTGCACCAACTCCAGGGACAGCACTGCTTTGAAAAGCTCAGCGTCCCACATCAGCTGGGACCTCCCCAAGGGTCATGAACACACAGCACAGCCGGGTCATGAGTGACCTAAAGTTTATGTCTGTGCCCCTCAGCCCCCTGAAGGGATTTCCTCCTTGCAGCCCTAAAGACTCCAACCAGCAAAACATTTCTGCACATTTCTGCCTCTCTGCTCCAAAAAGCACATTAGCACCAGCTTTGTTTTCAGGTGATTCATTGCCAGGCTTTGAGTTCAGGGGGACTGACATCAGGGTTGGAGGTGGAGAACAGGCTCTGAGCACACAGGAGAGCAGGGAACACACGTCACCAGCAGCAGTCGGCGTTCCCACCAAACTCTACCCCTTCCACACAAAGCCAGGGGGCCCACCTGCCCCCAGCTCACAACACTTATGTTGGAAAAGGCCTCGAAGATCTCAGATCCAACCAATTCCCACCGTGCCAACCAGATCAGAGCACACTGAGTGCCATGTCCAGTCATTCCTCGAACACTTCTAGGGGTGGTGATGCCCTGGGCAGCCCCTTCTAATGCCCAACAACTGCATCCCTGAAGAAAACTCCCTTTGCTCCACCACATCCCCACCATCCCCAGCACGGAGGAGAAGGCTGTGGGATGGGTGAAGGACTTTTGGGTGCTGCCACGTCGCTCAGGCAGGAGCTCAGCGAGGGGAAGGCAGCGCTGGGTCGTTCCCAGTGGCTCCCAGTCACACACTCTGGACACTGCTACAGCTGTGGCTCCCCTCAGAATAACCTACAGCAGCAAGGTGGGTCTGCAGTAAAAGTCACCTACAAACACCTCATCAGAGGCACATTTGGGTTTCAGAGGCCAGCCCAGCCCCTGGGAGCGAGTGTGCGTCAGGGCTTCATTTAACAGCCACTTCCAGGAAAGCAAGAAAGCAGCAAAGTGTGCCCAGTTAGATAAACACACACTATTTCCAGCTGTCCAAAGAGTCATTAATTACACACCTCCATCCTCAGGTGCTTTTGTGTGTTCCCAGAGCGCTGAACCGCTGGCCAGCAGCCATTAATCTCCGAGCAGAGAAAACCTGCCCGCTGTTAATTTAATAGACACGGCAGAACAACTCGTCTTTTGCTCTTGTTCTGATGTTGGTGGCCGTCTGTGACTGCGTGGGGTTTACACACGTTTAAGCTGAGAGAGGAAGAAGTTCAGAATTACAAAAAACTTCATCCAACTCAGCTGCTTCTTCCAGAAATCCCAGCCAGTGCTGGGGCCAAATACGGTCCCCGCTCACCACCACTAAAACAAGCAGCATTAAGAGGGTCCCTATCACTCAGGGCTACAAGAAACTGGATCCACACCAGCAGCAACTCCCACCAGACGTGTGGGAGCTTCTCCCCTTCTCATCCCACAGGTCCTCATCCACCTTCCAGGAGAGCAGAGCTTTCCATACTCACAGGTGTCCCACGACAGGAGGAGTCCCGCTAATTTTCTGTCTCCATTCCCTCAGATGGCTCCAGAGGTAACTTTCAGCCTCTCCCAACTTATTTTTCCCAGAAATGCCTCCAACACCACTTAATGCTCAGCCAAAGCTGAGCTCTGCCTCCTTCTCCCCCGTGCTGATCCACAGCAGCAGCCGGGGATGAGAAGGATTGAGCAGCTGAAACCCCAGGTCTGTTCCTCTGGAAGGTTTTTTTCCCTTCTCTCTCTCTCTCTCTCCAGCATTTATTGGCATGTTTACCAAGTCTGCTGCACAGTAATGGAAAACCTCAGGGGCCTTTCTAAATGCTCGCTCTGTCCTGGAGGTTTACTGAGGTCTCAAAGAGAGCAAGTCGAAACCTTCTTGTGAACATCAGCTGAGCAACGCTCCTGACTGGCTGCATTCATGCCCTGTTTTCCTGGAGCTCCTGGGATGTTGCTCTTTTCACTGCTCAGGGGTGTTGTTCCTTTTTTTAAATGTTTTTTTTCAAAATCTCTTCCTCCTCCCCCATCTACGATCTCAACAGCACCGTGAACCAAGGGGATTTTTAATTTTTTTTTTTTTCTCAAATTTTTGCTCTTGCAATTTGGTCGCTGAGGCGAGTTTTAACGGTTCTCACATTCTTGTCTTTAACCTGCAGCCACGGAGAACACAAGGAAGTTTTATCAAGGATGGTGATGGGATCATCTCTTGGAAAGCAGCACTAGGGCCAAAGCTGGGCAGACAGAGCTTTGTTCCTCCAAGGACAGGCTCCATCTCCAAGAGATTGCAGTTGATGAGATCGAGCTGAACATGTGTAGCAGCGACTCAGGGAGCCCTGGCAGGAGCTCTTATCAAGCTGACATGTGCTTTGATAAGCCCCAGCTCTGCCCCCTCTCCCGCAGCTCCGGGAGCTGCCGCCTCCCTCCCGCTTCCAGCCGGAGCAGAGCAGGGCCCCCCACCCCGGACACGGCCCCAGTTCTATATTTGCAGCTGGATCCCTCTGGGGAGCTGTGCCAGAGCAGGCAGAATTCAACCTGACAGGGGACTGACTGCATGGAAAACCAGCAGGGAAAGGTTGTGGGGCCAACATCAGCCCCCGCTGCCCGCAGCGCTCCCGGGGTGAGCAGCCCCGTGTTCCCCACAAAGCACAGGCTGGGCACCCCAAACATCACAACAAATCCAGCACCAGGACTTGTTGTATTCTCATGAAAAGGTCATTTCCCTCCTGTACCTGCATTAACCAAGATACTGACTTGGCTTTTGGGTGAGTTCTCACAGCCCTGGACAGCGTCTCCTCCCATCTGTACAGACCCAAACCTTGATTCCGGCAGACAGCTCCAAATATTGCTCAAGATAATTAAATCAGAGCAGCCAAGCCAGTTGTTTGGGGTGGGATGCTGGTCTGGAAACCCTTCCCAGCTCCGAAGTGACAGTGGAGATACGGTCCAGTGCTCGCAGTGCTCACTGAGCATCCCAAATCATACGCTGCTGACATCTAATCAGGGGAGCTCTGTCAGCCTCGTGCTCCATTATTACAGCAAAGCTCTTAAAGAGGGAAGGGGGAGGGGGAAAACAAGCACAGCAGCAGGAAAAGAAAGAGGAGGGAAAAAAAAAAAAAAAAAAGCTGCCTCCAGTAGGACAAGCATCTCATTTAAGGCTTTAATTAGTCTTCAAACACATAATGGGTTCTGGCACTATAAATCCACTTGACCTCTATTATTGTCAGCACTCGCCTGATAAATGGTGGCATTTGTTTTCCCAGTTGCTACTGGGGTAGAACAATACTTTTCTCTAAACAGAGAAAGCAAATAATATCAGTTATTTACGACGACTGGGCCATAAAATGCTGGTGCCAAGCTGCTGGGTGCCCATCCATGGGCAGGACCATCTGCTTACCCCACAGGCAGGGATGGGCCAGGGAATCCCAACAGCTCTGGGTCCTTCTGTGTCTGAGGATACAGAATTGGGCACCACAGGGACAGGAATGTTCTCCTGGGAGGCACTGATGAGCTGTGTCCAGAACACGAGCAAATCTCAACCTCCCAGCAGGCCCTGAGCGCAACAAAACCCCGCTCCAGAACAAGAATCCTGCTGTTTCCTCCTCCTCTGCTCCTTTAAAAAAGCTGCGCGCACAATCTGTGGCAATAAAGAGAAGCTCCCTTCGCATGGGGCCGCCCGTCTGGCTGATCTGGCAGAAGATGCTCGGCGTTCGTGTCACCCCAGTTCTGCATCTCCACAATCCAGGCTGACAGCTGAGCAACGGGCTGAAAATAACAGAAATAACAGCGACGCTGCACATCCACACGGCACCCAGAGCCCTGGGGGGGTTTGCTGACTGCGCTCAGGGTGAGCAGCTGGCACGGGTGATACTCTGGCCAAAGAGCCCTCACACCCACATGGAAGAGGTAAAACCTGGGGAAAGAGTCCTCCTGGCAGGTAGAAATGAGCTGCATTTTTTCTTATTTGTTATTTATTTCCCCCAGTTAGGAGTAAACTCAGTGTAGGAAAGCTGCAGCCTTGGAGTACGAGGGGATCTTATCTGTAGCCTTACAACTCCGAGTAACTGCTGTGGTGTTGGGCACGTCTTTGATTTCAGTTTTCCCCCAAACGTGCAACAGGCTCATTAGCTTTTCTCTAACCAAATGAAACATCGGCAATTTGGGTCAAAGAATGAAATATTTAGGAGAGGTATTTGCAGAAAGCACTGAGCCACCCAACCCTGAAACACTTGACAAATCCAAGCCTTGGAGGCTGTGGGAAGGTTGGGCCATGCCAGGCACAGCCTCCTGTAACCATAACCCCCCCCAGGCAATCGTCTGCTTCGGAGAGGAGCAGCTGTGGGGACAGAAGGATCTTTTTGGGAGATAAACTGAACTGGGTGGAGCAGGCTGGGAGGAGGCTCATAACCCCGGGGCTAATTCAAGACAAGCAGCGATGGACTTGGCAGCAACACCTGGCTGCCTTCTAAGGGCAGGATTTTCCCTGCCAGGATAGAGCAGAGCCTCACGACCTCCCACCATCCATTATCAGCTCGCATTGAACGAGCAGAGATCAAAATCAGAGTTTAGCCAGAAAGTGACACGCAATAATTAACGGGGGCAACGTCTCCAGCAGCCAGACGAGCCCAAGGACACGATTTTGTCCTCCAGACTGACTCAGGGAGGGCAGAGAAAGGAGCAACCACGTGCCAGCTTAGCAGCCATCAAACACCCACGGTCAAATCCTCTAAAAAAAGAGGGGGAATGTACTTGATCCCTCCTCCCGGGTGCTGCAGTGCTCAGCCACCAGCTCACAGCAGCTCCTGGAACACGCTGCCCACGCTGGACTGGGATCCTGAGCTCTGCCAGGTGTTTTTGCTAAGCCAAGGTTGGCTGTCCAAGGGGAGAACAGGGAAGGAGGATGGTCCTGAGGTCACTCAGGAGATTACAGGGACTCTGCTGAGGGTCTGGCCTTGCCCTGCTCAGAGAAATGCCGGAGCAGTCTGTGACCATCCACGCTGGAAAGTTTTAAGAGAGAAAAGGAAATTCTAGCTGGGCAAGAAAGAGAACTTCCTTCTTCTCTTTCCCTGCTCTGTGCTGCATAAAAGGTGCAGCAGGCAGAGGAATCCTGTTCCTGGAGGCAGTGCTGTGCTCTTGGACACAGCAGCACCACAGCCATGGCATTTCCTACAGAGCAGCTACCAAGGGAAACAGTCTGGGGAAGGTGCACTCAGGAAACAGACAGCCCAGCAGAGCTGGGAGTGCTGCTGGAGTCTGCAACTGCAGCCAAAGGGAACTTCAGCCTTCCCAAGGCCGATGATTTCCCAAAAATTCTCCCTCCCCACAACAAGAGATTTAATCTTGATTGAATGGATGGCTTTGCCACAAGCCACGTTGTGCCTCCTGCGCCACAGGCTTCAAGAACTGGCCTGTTCCTCATCCTCTTTTCCAGCACTTGCCATCTCCCCTGGCACCAAAATAAAACAAATTTCAGTAGCACAACATCATCTTCTCCAGTTCTGGAGCATTTCCTGCGCTGGGAGCCAAGAACTGCTGCTGTATTTTACACAGATGCTGGGAAGGAGGCTCACGGACACAGCAAGACGAGAGAGGGATATTAAATACTTGGAAAGAGTGTTTTAAAACTTCCTAAAGCCAATACTGGGGCAGTCTGAAGTGAGTGCTAAATTACTGAGCTTAAAATCCAAATGACTCAGAGGTTCATCCCCCCCCTCCATCAGTGCTGCTGGAATGATTTCACAGCTGTAAGAGCAGAGGATTTAGAACAAACGCATTATAAAGAAGAGGCATCTTTGAGAAGTCCTGAATCTTCACTCCAGAATCCCCCTGTGGGAACAGCTCTCCTGTCCCTTCCTGCCCTGCTCCTTGAAGGGCCACCACGGACAGGTCTTTGGGACACCTTCCTGCAGGCACATGGGAATATTCACCCCCTGATCTCCCTCTGAGCACCTGCTGGAGCACAAACCAGCCACCAGACCACCAATCCTTCCTCCCACTCGGCCAAAAGCCACTCCAGCACCTCATCCATCACCCCCCTGCGTCAGCAGGTACAATTTAACCAGCACGGCCTCGGGCTTTCATTTTCTCAATGAAAAAAAAAAAAAAAAAACAAAAGGCTGAGCTGCAGCCCATCAGCTCCTGGGAAAAATCAAATCGAGCTGAGGATATTTAACACTAAACGCTTTCAATTGCTGCACTTACTCAGTGTGACTGGTAAGGACGGGGCAGGTTCCATGCCGGGGATGTGACCCCGACTCTGCCCCAGGGCAGGCAAATGCTTCCCAGACAGTGAAATCACAGCCTGAGGGAGCAGGGCTGGCCCACTGTCAGCAGGATGCTGCTCTCACACGGCCCCACATCTCTCAGCTGACAGTTTTCTGCGGGAAGATGGAGCAAACTCCAGGGAAGGACCATCCCTGTCCCTGGGCAGCATCCCAGGCACAGGCTGGCAGGGGGAGCAGCATCACCACCACCTCCCTGCTTGCATCAGCAGAGGGATGGTCAATCCTGCCTCCTTTATCAGCCCTAAACACTTCTTAGGTACTTCAAAGATATTTAAAGCGAGCAAACAAACAAAAAGCAAACAGGCTGCAAAACATAAAAGCACATTTCTTCTATTCCAGTCCGATTGATCCAAGGGTTCAAAGATTCCTGTGAAGGGATGAGCTCAAAAACTGCATGGAGGATGCAGAGCCCCACAATCAAAGCCCCACAGAGCCGAGCAGTGCTCAGGGAGGAGTGTGGGGGGGGTTTGTGCCCACTGCAGAACACAGCCTGAAGTGGGGCTGCCTCACACAGGGATGAGCATTCCCAGCATGGAGCCCCTGGAATGCCAAACGAGCAGAGCAGCCTCGTGCCGACCATTCCTCAGCAGGAGATGTGCAGAAGGGGGAAGTCAGGCTCGTTCTTTCACCCAAACTGCCAGTGATTTATTTGCAAAGAAGCTCATTCCAGCCTTGGTTAGGGAAAAGATGATGCCCACTGCACACGTGGGGGGGAAACTGAAATCAAAGACGTGCCCAACATCACAGCAATTACTTAGAGTTGTAAGACCACCTTGTACTCCAGGATTGCAACTTCCTACACCGGTTTTGCTCCCAGTCAGGCTCAGGGCTGAGTCCTTCCCTGCCCTCAGAGCCGAGCACAGCAGGGCAGTGGTGTGTGTGTGCTCTGCAAACAGCCCAGAAACCGCTCCAGGAGGCAGCTCTGGCAGCATCCCCATGCCAACGCCTCCTGGAACACCTGCAGCCCTCCCCACCCACTCCCAGCTGCCAGCAGAGGTTGCTTCGTGTCTCCTGACACTGCTGCTGCCAGCAGGTGAAGGCTGAGGCTGACAAGCTGCTTAAAGCAGAAGAAAAGCAGCTCACAGTCAGTTCTCACTGTGGAGAGGTGCAGAGGGCGGCCAGGGCTCCTCTCTGCCTCCATCCCTGGGTGATCCCTGTCCCTGTGCTGCCCTCCCAGCTGGCAGGACCCCCCAGAAGATCAAGGCAGCATCCCCAAGACCTGATTCCCCCATCCAGGGGCAGGGAGGGTCAGCTCGGGGCTCCCAATCCACGCTGGGAACAGGCGGCTCCTCACGGAGCAGATGCTGCAGCTTCAGCCCAAAGTAACTCCTCTGCCAAAGGGCACCAGTGCTGCCTGTGTGCACCCCAGGGCATCTCCCAGTGCTGCTTCTCACCCTGGTTGCCTTCACCCCTAAAAACAACCCCGTGGAGCCACAGGAAAGTCCTTCACTTCTCCCACTTCTCAAAGCCTACCAGTACTCAACTCTTAGCGTGCACTGTGTGAAAGAGAAGGAGATTTATTCAGGGCCACGTTTTTTGGTTGTTTGGAGAAGCAAACCCAGCCCCTGTTTATCTACTTCATGTTCCAGCTCCTCTCCAGCTTCCTTCAGTTTGTTGCTTTAAGCTCTCTGTGTTTGCCTTTCTCAACAAGGTCGCTGCTTTCACAAGACTCCTGCAGCCCTGCCCCACTTCCCCGGCCTCCAGCTTTGTCTTCTGACATCCAAATACTCTCAGAATATTAATTAAAATCACGAAGAGCTCAGCAAAGGGAGCCAGAACAGCAGAGGGAAACATCAGGCCCTCCCTTCCACCCCCAGAGCCCAGGCAAGGGCAATGCCCAAGCCCCAAAAGCAGCAGTAACCCGTGAAGGACATCACAGTGAAAACCTGGCTCAGCCTTTGCTGTGAAGCTTTACTGCACCTGCTTGATGAAACTGATGCGTTTTATCACGTTTGCCTAATCAGAGGATTTTAGCATCCTTAGGAATATGCAGCCATTTTGTAACCTTAAGCAGGAAAAAGAATCTGAATTGGAAAAAAAAAAAAATGGAAAGCTCTCCTGGCCACGAGATTTGTCAACATCAAAAGGCACGGCTGGTTCAGAAGCCAACTTGAATCTCAACTCTCTCACCTGCTTCCTATTACAGAAACAGATGTTCCTCTGGCTGTAAATTGCTGCTATTAATAATATAAATAATTATGTTCTTCTAATCATTTAATAGGTGCACAGGATGGTACCAAAATTTCTGGCTGTCATTAAATACATCTCCCTTCCCTCAAGGGCTCACAGACACATTGGTGGCCTCTCATCCTCCACTGAAGTCGGGAATAAGAGAGCTGAAGCTGGGATAAAAGGAGAAATCAAGGAGTCAAGACTCCTCTCCACAGGCTGTGCCCTCTGCACACCTCCCTGTGACAGGGCCAGCACCTTCCCCACCTGGAAAGCACTGAGAGCTCAGCCAGGTGTGGTCTCACACTCCCTCCCTGTGGCCCCAGCCCACCAACACGGAGCTGATTTTTACCTCCCCAGCAGGGAGGTGGAGAGGGGAAATCCTGCTCTCCAAGACTCTTCTCTCCCTGCACTGCAAATCCCAGTTGTTTGCTGGTGTTCCTCCCAAGAACACTTTGTCCTTCTCTCAACAAACAGCCCCAGCCTTGGGAACGTGAGCAAGGGCACCACGGATTAACGGGGTCACTGCAACCTCCAGAACTCCGACTGCAGCTGCTCAGCCCCTTCCCATCCTCCAGGGATCACACACACACACAGACCTGCACGGCTCTGGCTCTGTCACACAACAGAAACGCCACTGCTTGGCTCCAGATGTTAGCACAGCACATCTGGATCTCCAGAGGGCAGTGAGCAGCCCACGGGCCACGCCCACACTTCCCTCTGACCCAGAACACAGCACCGACGTTGAGGCTGATTTCCTCTTCCCCCATCACAACCAAGTCACCTGCCAAAGGGAAGCCCCCGAGGAGATGCCAGGAATGAGTTCTGCAGGAGCCACAAAGTGGAGATGACGTGCAAAGGGAGGCTGGGGAAGCTGCTGTGGCCCCCATGGCACTTTGAGGCAACAGCTCAGCTCCAGTGGGGCACGGCAGGACACGCTGGCTCCCTCAGCACAACTCCATTTCCCAGGAAAAGCTCCAGCCCTGACGTAGCAGGTTATGCCTGGGAGATCAATACGAGAGCACACACGCACAGCCAGCCTCTCCTTCCCCTCCCAGGGCACGGTGCCTCAGCCCCAGCATCGTCCCCTCCACGTCAGTGCTACCGACAGGGGAACGTGCCTGTGCCAACAAGGTCATTTTTAATCAGTGGACACCTCCTGGGCTGCAGTTTGTGTGAATTAATCAGCCTGTCCCAGCACGGCGCTGCCAGCTGGAAGTGCCCATGCCAGGCACCCACCTGTACCTGCAGTGGGCACTCCCAGGACAGTCCCCAAGCCAGGCTGGCAGCACTGTGGTGACCTCTCTGTGCCACCCTGCTCCCTGGCAGCACAGGCAGAGTGATTCAGGGCCCAGTAAAGCCGCTCTGGCTGCTGTGACCAAGTGTTGCCACACCTTGTTCCCATGCTCAGCACTGCCGCAGGTGTTCCAAGGGTGAGATGTCACCCAGTGCACGCTGATGGTCCCAGTCTGCCTCCAGCTCATGCCCTGGGCTTGTTACTGGGTGTTAATCAGAACAAGAGCAGCTAAAAATCCCTGTCAGTCACTCCTGAAAGCCTCTGGTATCAGTCAAATCAGTGAAAAGAGCCCTGCAGAGCTTTAAAAGA
Source organism: Sinosuthora webbiana (assembly GCA_013397395.1). NCBI lineage: Eukaryota > Metazoa > Chordata > Aves > Passeriformes > Sylviidae > Sinosuthora > Sinosuthora webbiana. Next base: position 93,593 of record VXBN01013044.1, on the reverse strand, counting down.
TACAAAAGCCGGTTTGCTGCATGGCACGTTGGAATCTCACTCCCAATGCGGATTAATTCCATTAACTCCTTCTGTGCCCTTTTTTGGGGATCCTTCCCTGCCTTGGCAGCTTGTGGAAAGCACAGAGCAAACACATCCCAGTCCCCTCTGTGGTGAAGCCACTCCAAAGCCTTTTTCTGCTCCAGCATTTGTATTTCCTGCTCATTTGCCAGCACCTTCCCCTCCCCACAGTACGTAATTCCTGAGGCTTCCCAATGCCACCAAAATGCCAGGAACTCACCTTGTGCCTCGTAGCCAGAGTAGGGATGAGCTGCAGCCACGTCCTCATCCCCAGGGCCCAAGCCAAGGGCTGCCCTGAGCTGGGCCATGTTCACCTGAGCCGCCAGCTCCCCGCTCCTGTCCCCGATCTGCAGCAGGAAAACCAACAGGGCAGAGGTTAAAGGCACGGGGAGCTCCAAGCAAACAGCCCCCAGCCCAACATCAAACACAGAGACAGCCAAAAGAGAGCTTGGAGACACCTGAGAGGCCACAAGGGTCTCTCCAGAGCTGTTCCCCAGTGATAATTTGGGAGGGGGTCCGTGCTTGCTGTGCTGCACCTCGGAACACGGCTCAGTGCAAGGGGCTGAGAGGGCCCAGCTCGCCCACTGGCACAGAACCGAGCCTGAACGTGCACGTCTGGGCTGTCCTGCAGCCACACACGGCTTGGCAGAGAGCCCTGCAGCTCCCAGCCCCCTTCCTCAAGTATTTCCATAGTTACTGAGCAGCAGACACCACGCTGCCATCAGCCACGTGGGCAGTGTCACACCAGGGCCCTGAAAGCCCTTCTCTCCTGGCTCGGAGCCATACAACTTTGAGTTGTTCCTAGTGATCTACCCACACAACTCTCCAAAAAAAAAATCCTTTAAAAGTCCACATTTTTCCCAATTCCCACCTCTCGCTGGCCTGAGGCCAGGGAAGCTGATGTTATGTGTTTGGGAAGAGATCTGTCCAACAGCTCCTGCTAGTTAAAATGATGGGTTTTAGGGCACAATTCTGGATCCTTCTCAAAGTTTAACCAAAGCAGAGAACGGCTGTGCTGCACATCACCAGCGGACACAGAGAGGTCACCCAGAAGCAGCCTCTGATCTTCAGAGGAAGAGGAGCCTGTGTGACAGAGGAAGACCTTGGCTGTTCCCCTGGAGGGGCCTGGCTCCTGTTCAATGCCTGGCAACAGCTCTTTTGTGTCCCCTTGCCACAGACTGCAGCACGGAACAAAACCATAAATCCCCACATTACTTATGACAAAGCCCCAAGCGCCAGTAAAGGGAGGCAGATCAAAGGGCTTATCACCAGGCATAAATCCCCCTGCCAATTACAGGGGATTTGCTTGTTGACATCACCTCCAGAGAAATTACTACGTCCATGTTAGGTCTTACAGTCCTTGATGCTCAATTATGAAATGCTTTTCCCTGACTTCCACTCATTTCAGATCATCTCCAAAGCCCTGTTAACAACCAAGAGCAGACGGGCAGGACAATGACCCTGGGCAGGAACTGCCACACACAGCCCAGCCCAGCCCTGTTCTCTGCCCTCAGCCTCCCGGGAGCTGCACTCTGAGATGACAAAAGCACTCCAGAGCAGTGTCCTAGGGCTGGGGCAGCATCCAAGGTTTTTAGGTACATTGTCCTTTATTCCAGTGGGATTTTGTGAGTAACCTCTGATCAACCTGCAGCAGCTTCCAGTGTGGTTACCCTGAGCTGGCTTCATTTGGATGCCAATGCCACCATGAGATTTTTGTTGGGAAGAAGGCGATTGGAAGTGAGTTAGGAACATCAGCGTGAGAAGGTTGAATTCCACAAGGTTTCTCCTGGCCAAAATCCTGCTGCTTGTCAAAGGGACAAGCTCCATAATTCATGATGGGGGGACTTCATCAGCCACCTGCCGTGAGGAACCCGCTCCTGGCACAGCTGGAATGACAACACTGGGAACCCCCACCCTGCTGGGTCTCCCCTCCACCCCAAAGGCCCCAGGACCACCAGTGCTGATCCTCCCATGGCCCCTCAGCTCTGAGGACTCAGCCCCAGCCTGTGCAGAGCTGGGAAAGTTAATCTGTCCTAAAATGTACAGGGCCAAAGATGAGTATTTCTTCTGTGTGTCTGATAAGTATAATTAAATCTGTAATTAGGCTGCTGTGTCAGCCCTACTCGGAGATTTAGCCAACCTAATAGACAGGCAGGAGAACACCCAGCACACTTACAGATGGTGATTTCAATTAGTGCTTCAAGAGGGCAATTTCTTCATCTGGGGAAGACTAAAGAGGCCACAGCCGATTTCCTCAACACACTGAAAAGAGCAAACAATGGAATTCTGGCTTTCTGCACTTCTGAGCCACCTGGAAACAGCAGGAAAGCTGCAGAGAGCTGGGCAAGGCCGAGGTGAAAGCAGAGCAGCTGCACACACAGCACCCCAAAGGGGGTGGCAGTGGCACAGGGCTGGCTGCAGGCTGTGTGCATCCAGGGACAGCACCCACAGCAGCAGGACACTGCAGGTCCAGCTCAGCTGGAACCTCCCTGTGCTCAGGAAAAGTGGGATTTTACAGCCTGGAGACCACCTGAGTGCCCTCACACCTGCTGGGTGCACAACACCTTGGCCAGCCAGTGGACAAGTGCCCAGGTCCTTTCTTACTCAAAACATTGGTTAAGAGCAAAGTACAGCTCGTACATTTGCTGTAATTAAGAGGAAGGCAGGGAACCTCCCATGAAAAGAGTGTTTTCCAGCCAAGCTCTGCAGTTCCTAAGCACACCACTGAAACAGCACAGAGAGAAGGGTTTTCCAGAGCACTGAGGGCAAGGTGACTGCATTAATGTAACTTATTGGAATAAAACAGGCTTGCTCTCACCAGGGGTCACAGGTTCCCTGTGATTTGCACCAGCTTCTCTTACCTCTTGGGAGATCTCCAGATGTTTCCTTGCAAAGTGCAAAGCCTGTTCATGGCTCCCCAGGGACACGTAGGCATTGCCAAGGCTCCAGCAGGCTCTTCCCTCTCCCACCCTGCAGAACAGGAAACTGTCAAACCACAGAAATGCTGGGCAAAGCCCAGCAGGGCCTTCTGGAGAGCACTGGCAGCCAGGCTCCCAGCTCTGCTTCCACCTCCACGAAGGTTCTACACTGGAAAGTGAAGCGTGCTGGGCGTCTTCAACTCTTCTTACACTGAGCTCAGCAAGAGCTGGGGGTGAACAACAGCCTGGGGAGCAGCACTGAACCCACAGGGACAAAATTCAAGCACTGCAGCAAGGGCCAGGATGGTTTGGGGCTTCACTGGTGAGCACCAGCCCGAGAGGAGAAGCCAGAGCTCCTGCCCAGCTCCCACCTCACACAACCAGGGCTCCTCTCCAGAGCTGCACACAGAGAGTGCAACATCCAGCTCTGGTTCATCAGCAGCCCAGAGCTGAAACAGCAAATGGCAAGGAGGGAACATTGCAGGCAGGCAACAGCTCCAGCTGAGCCCCAGCACTGCATCACCAGGGTGAGCACAGAGCATGAAACTGCACCCAACAGAGGACAGGGACAGATTTCCACGAGGTCTCCAGGGCACTGCTGCTGGTTTTCAGGAGCCAGGGAAAGCAGAGGGATGTGGAGCCTGCCCTGTGCAGCGCAGACCCCCAGCCTGGCTCCCTGGAGCTCCAGCAGCTGTTTGCAGGAGCAGGCAGAGCCTCCTGCTCCCCAGAGCCTGCTCAGCTCTGCAAACGAGCAGATGTGGGGGGAGAAGAGATAAAAAAAGCACCTGGGGGCGCGGGGGGAGGTTCAGCATGACTGCAACTCCCTTTTCAGAGGTTTGGGCGGGTTGATCAGCATTTCAACGTTTTTCTTGTCACCCTGTTCAATACCTTCTGCTCACAAGGGTGTGTGTTCCCAGAAATGCAGGAGCCCACAGGCCCGCACCCCCACAGCATGATTCACCCTTGGGTGGGATTGTGCCTGCCCTGAGCAGAGCTGCCCGGGCGGTGGCACAGCTCTCCCATCCTGATGTCCCTGCTCCATCTAGTGGAGGACACCCAGCCTCCAAGGGAATTCAGCCGAACGAGGCGGCTGCAAAGCCACTTCAGCTGCAAGAGGGCTCAGGATCATCCAGGAAAAAGGAACCAACCTTTCAAAAAAAAATTAAAATTTAAGAAAAATTAAAAGGCTATCCCTCCGAAAGAAACAAGACACATGATCTCCATGTTCTCTGTGCAACATCATTTGTACTTGGAGGTTTCCAGCATCAACCCAGGGCAAGAGGGCAAAGTGACACATTTTGTGTGCCCTGAACACACAGAGCTCTTAAGGAAAATACAACTTTTGTGAACATAAGGGAGCTCTCCAGAGGCCCTCCTGGGATAACACAGCAGCAGCCACTGGCACAGCATTGAGCACCAGGCGTTTTCTTGAAGTACCTCTCATTAGAAATCTCACTCAGCCCACACAGGCGCAGCACTGAGGGCACAATCTCCTCTCAGGTTTGAAGGACATGGGGAAGGTGAATCGTGTCATGCTTTTGACAGATGATTGGACAAAGGACTGGCTGCTCAGAGATTTCTAGTGACTTTTAAGCACACACATCACTGGTGCTTAACTCCAGCAAGGGAGAACAGTAAATTAGAGAAGGGTCAGGGCTCTTCAGTGCCCTTACCTGTCTCCCAGCTCCTGTGCTATCACCAAGTGCCTCAGGTGGTACTCGATGGCTTTTTCATAGTCTTGAAGCAGTGTGCACGTGTTCCCCAGGCTGTAGCAAGCTTGGGCTTCTACTGCTTGATCTCTGAGCTGTCTGGAGAGCTGGAGTGTTTTCCTGCAGGGAACAGGGGGGAACAAAGAGCCCTGGTCACTGCCAGGCCACAGGGAAGTCACCCACCCCTCGGGGTAACACCCTGCACCGCCCACCACAGCAGCCCTGCCACCCCAGGGGCCCTGTCACAGCCCCTGGAGCTGAGGGGTCGGCTGTGACAGCTCAGGATTCCCAGGGGACAGCCCCTCACTCACTTGTAGTACTCGGCAGAGATGTCGAACCTGCCCAGGAAGATGTGGGCGTTGCCCAGGTTGCTGTAGGCTCGGCGCTCGGCCGCCTTGTCCCCAAACTCCTTGGCAATGGCCAGGCGCTGCAGCAGACACAGCTCAGTCAGCACAGGGACCCCTTCCTGTCCCCACAGCAGCTCCCCTGGGGGTCAGCTTTTAGGGCTGGTGAATGGATCAATATTGGGACCACTGGGACGCATCTTAAAACGTGATTTATTGCCTCAGTGTCGAGGGGTGAGAATGTCTTCACCACACACGCCAGGAGTTCGTGGTCAGCGGTCACAAGACCACGGGTAACAAGAGGTTTTGAAGGTTTATTAGCAAATAATCTATTATCACACAGATTGTTTTAACTTTTCACACCAATGGCTAATTAAACTTTATCATCCTCCTGCAATGTGGGCTTTCTTTATCCAATCATAGAGCGACACACAGTCCCACAGAACTACACCTAAAAACTTCTTATTACCTTTTTAACTGCTTCTACAGCTTAACTTAGAACCTTAAAACTCTCCACTACCTAGCTTAATATGTCTCTATCTATGTTACAAACTCACATTCTTGCTTCTGGTCTCTAAAGCTGGAAGCCTTTCCAAGGTCTCAAGCTGAACCCTGGGTTCATTTTGATATTTGGGCCTGCATGCACAGGGTTTTGAGGATTTTCTGTGCCTTCATTTCTCACAGGCTGCAACAGGGGTGGGAGCGAGGTTTCCTGCTGCACAGGGGTGGGAGCAGCAGGAAACCTCTCCCTCTTCTGCAATTCAGCATCAGGAAGAGGCTCTTGGAAAAGTGGGAGTGATGTTGCACCCCAGTGCTGTCCCCCCAGCGTTTAAAAACCAGAGGAGCAGTGAATTCCCACCTTCCACTGCAAAGGAACTGACACACACACTGCAACAGAAGCTAAATTGCATTTGAATTGGGGCAGGGACTTTGTCACCTCACCTCCCTGTAAAGCTTTGCAGAAAGTTATTATGTTCTACAAGCAGCATTTATTCTTGATCAACAGCTCTTTCAGCAGCTTAATTAAATTCATGGCTTGCATTTATTAAAATCTAGACTGAGACAAATTAAGAGCAGAAAAAAAAAACCTAAAAAAAACCCCCTTGCCAGACCCAGCTGCAGTGTGCCCTTGGATACCTCCTTTGGTTTCCAAGCCAACAGCACCCTTCCCTCAAGCTGCTCGTGAGGTGCTGACGGGGACTGGAGTAAGATTTGCTCAGTGTGAGTTGGTAAAACAGGGCACACACCCTGGGGGGTTCAACACAGGAGGGAGGAAAACAGCTGGGGGAAAGAAACACCTCCCTGTGCCTGCTGGGCTGTGGGCAGAAGGAAAGGAAGGGAGCAGAGGTGGCTCCTACCTCCTTGTGGAAGGCGATGGCCTCGCTGAAGTTGCCCAGTAGGTACTGGGTGTTGCCCAGGTTGCCGTAAGCCCGGCCCTGGGCAGCTCTGTCCCCCAGCTCCTTCACCAGGGACAGGTTCCTCCTGAAAGACACCAGGGCACAACATCCATGAGGCACAGCCCTGCAGGGAGCACGGTGAGGAAACTCGCACAGAAAGGAAGGAGAGCCAGCCCTGGAGAAGGCGTTTCCCTGCCAAGCACTTGGGCACAGGTGACAGGCTGGGGACCTGTGCTGGGCACCCCTGGGAGCTCGTGCCAAGCCAGGGGTGCAGGTCCTGCTGCTCTGTCCCCTCAGGTGGCTCCGTGCAGGAATCACAGCTGTGCTCACACAGCTGCTCTGATCCATCCCACAGTCAATCAGAAACAGCCACCTCGCTGCAGGACCAGGGCCACAGGAGGATCTCCCTGTCCTGCTCCAGGGAGAGAGACAAGATCCACAGTCCCACGCCAGGGCTCTGCTCTGGGAGCTTCCTGGCATTTCTGTGTCGTGTTTTTACCCCCTTTACACACACAGAGCACACAGAGAATGGTGGAGCACTCACCACTGGCACAAATTTACCCCCTGGCTATGCCACGTGCACCACTCCTCAGAAGAAGGGTGGTGAGCTATTTATAGGCACTATCACATCCTCAGATATGAGATCTTATCACTCTCTTCACTTTAAAAGCCTATTTTAAAAAACTGCATCGCAAAAGCAGAACTCTGAAGTATGAAGAGAAACACACAAGCCCAAAATTCTGGTGCCAACCTTCCCGTGTGGCACGTGACGGTGATCTTTGAAATGGTTTAGGAAAAGGAAGGTCGTGACAAAGGAGATAAAGTGCAGCTCCTTGAGAAGAAAACCAGGACTTCGAAGTGACTCTTCCCGTGGGTGACAGGCAGGGATCCATCCTCACAGAGGCCAGCAGAGAGCAGCAGGGGCCACAGGAGCTGGGAGCTCCCAGCACAGCTCTGGGAAGGAGCAGACTGGTGCACTTCATTGCACGATCACGATTCAAACCACAGCGAGTCTTACAAAGCCAATGCCAGCGTGAATTTTAGCTCAGGTTTTATAAAAGACCTTTCCTCACCTTCCTTGGGATTAATTTGCCAACACAGCTTGGCATCTCAGGGAAAGATTCCTAATCTATTACAACCTGCAAATTCTCAATCAGTGGCCCCGCAGGAGAAGGAGCTGGCCAAGCTGGGATACTTACTCATAATATTCTGAAGCTTTCTGTAGTGTGTCCTTGACTTCCTGAGGCAGGTAGCCCGGGTCCTGGGCCGTGTTCCAAGATAAGTGCTTTCCCTTTGCATGGTAAACATTCCCTATATTATAGAGAGCTCTGGCTTCACCTACCTGTAGGGAGGAAGAACAGGCAACAGCAAGGAATTACACTTCACATCCCAGCCTGGACATTTCCACTGCTGGGCACAGATGGTCACAACCACCAGCCCCCATTTTCCTTTCCCATCTTTCAGAACCCCAAGTCCCCATTTTCCTTTCCCATCTTTCAGAACCCCAAGTCCCCATTTTCCTTTCCCATCTTCCAGAACCCCAAGTCCCCATTTTCCTTTCCCATCCTCATCCGCACAGCAGCACAAGATGTGGGATGGCAGCCAGAAGGGAGAGCTTCACCCTGCAGCTCCTTCCAAAGCCCACCTCCACCACCAGATCACTTTTACTGACTTGCAGACAGGTTATTTTTAAAGGCAGGAAATATTTCCTGTTGGAAGCCCATTACCTTGTCTCCCTGCTCCCGAGAAATGTCCAAGTGTCTCTGGCAGCACACCACAGCTTCATCAAACTGCCCCAGGATTTTCAGGGTATTCCCAAGGTTGCCGCTTGCCTTGGCTTCTCCAATTCTGTCCCCAATGGTTCTACAAGATGAAGGTGTTGAAGAGCTCAGAGAGTTTTATTCACCAGCTGCTGGAGGCAGATTTAAGCTGCAGCTTCCCAGCACAGACATCAGGCTGGAGAGCTTCCCACAGGCTCCCACAGTTCTGAAGGCAGATCCTTGTTCCCTATTTGCAGTTTCAGAGGTGCTCTAATGACTGCAGGTCACTGCAGGGAGTACCTGGGGACAGAAGTGGACACTGCCCTGCCCTTGCTCCAGGCACCCTCCTCACACCCACATTCCTTTCTCCACCTCCCTGCTCTGCAGGCAGCTGACCCATCCCTGGTGTGTCCCATGTTCTCCACAGGACAATGACCCTCAGGGCCAGTTCTGGATGTGGATTTCTGGGTTCAGACCCCCCAGAACCTGCCCTCACCCCAGGCTGTGTCTGGTGAGGATGAAGCAGCGCTGACACACTCACCTGGCCAGGGTAAGGTCGTGTTTGTGGTACAGCAGGGCCTTGGAATACTCCTTTAGGTAGAAATAGGCATTGCCCAGCTGGCTGTAGATGGCACTGAGAGTCTTCAGGTCCTCTGTCCCCACCTGCACTGCTGCTTCGAAGAAGGCTGCCCCAGCTTTGAAGTCCCCAGCCTTGCACAAGCGCTCTCCTTCCAGGGCCAGCTCCAGGCAGGATGCCTCCATCCTGCCAAAACAAGGCAATTGTTTCCAGAGGAGTTTGGCTGCAGTGCTCCCCCACTCTGCTCTGCAATGGTTACAGTTTGTTTCCTTGCACACCTTTAAATTCTCCCCTGGACTCAAAACACGGGAGCATCCAGATCCCACCTTCAAGGGGAAGGTGTCCCTGCCCACAGAGGGGTTTGGAATGGGATGGTCTTTAAGGTTCTTTTCAACCCAACTCATTCTGAGATTCTCTGATTTACAGACCACATCTGCAAGCAGCCAAAGGCAGCCCCTGGGTTCCCAGCAGGAATCTGGACAAGAAGCTCAGGGCTCCAAGCCATGGGATCAGCACAGGAGTAACACCTGCTTTCCTCCCAGTTGCTGCAGAAGCCACATATCCAGGTATTAATACCTGAACCATTTTCCCTGGGGTAGCAGAGAGGGAAGGCAAATTGTAACAGGTTTTTGCTGGATACCAGAGAAAACCCTGGACTGTGCAGATTTTCTTGGCTGAGCAGCTCCCAGCGCTCTGTGTCTGCTTTTCATTAACTCTCCTGCTGTCACTTTTTCCACAGGCACTCGGCACACTGGCCTCCAGGCCAGCTTTCCTCCCGTGCATTTTCTGACACCTTTGGCACTGGCATGCTCTATGCTGTCAGAAAGAGCACTGTGAGCAGTGACAGTGCTTCAAGAGAAAGAAAACACTCCCCTCTGAGTGCCCCACTAAGGCCTCTCTATGTCACAGCTGTCCCTGTTAGACCATGACTATCCCAAATTCTCCAAAGGGGCTCTCAAGCTTTCACTGGAAATGTCCTGCCTGCTGCAAAGCCAGCCCCTTTCCCAAGGGGGATGGACACAGCATGTTCCTGCCCCTCTGTCCTGATGCTTCTCTTTGCTCTTTTAAAAATAAATTGAGCAGGAAAAGTCAAAACTATCTAGGTCAAAGGTGGACATCTGCTGAGAAAAAACCAGAGCTCCCCTGTCCAGAGGCAGAACAGCAAGGGTCTGTCAGAAGATAATAAATGCCCACAGGTGGTTTCTGTTCTCAGCACTTGGAGGAAGTTTGTGGTATCCAGCCCAAGAGCACAACTTGCCCAGCTGACTCCTCCTGGAGCTGAGCCCTGGAAGATGCTCCCCCAAAGCCACCCAGGAGCCCAAGGCCAGGCCCAGCCATGCACTCAGGGGCTCTGCAGACCAAGGACAGAGTGGCCTGCACACACCAGCCCCAGGACACAGCTTCCTGCTGCTCCAGGCCTGTGCTCCCACATCTCCTGCCACCCCACACCAGCACTGAAGGGGCACAGGGAGATGCACGGAGCAAACACCAACCCTGCCACGTTTTCCCTACAAACAGGCACAACGGTGCTTGCTCAGCTGCCAGGAAACAAAGGCAGCTCCTCCATGAGCAGTTCATGAACTGCCTGAAATCCAAGCCCATTTCCCTGGCAAAATCCCTGCTGAGTTGGCTCCGTGTGGCTCCAAACACCCAGCTCTTGGCATCCTCCAAAGCAGGACAACCACAAGGACTGGCCAAACAAAAGAAAAACAGCACAACACCTGGTTTTAAACTCTCCAAACACACCTGTGTCTTTGAGAAATTGAGTTCACCAGCTGTAAACAGTCCAAAAAACTGGTGTGGAGACCAATTTCCCAAATTCATGGCATTGCTGACCAGCTCACGTGGAACTTTTGGGTGATTTTAAGACCTTGAAGCGAAGGTTCCCATTCCCACAGCAACACAAGCCAGGTGTACATTGCAAGGGTGGGAGCACATCAGCCATACCCCAAAGTGGATTCTGTGCCCCAGACCCACTTTGTGCCACACTCACACTCCGTGGGTGCCTCCCTGGTGTTGTTCCCATAGTGACTGCCCACTGACATGACCTTCCAGTGCACACAGCCCTTAATTAAAATCTGATTGTCCTTGACCAGGCTGCTCTGCAGAGTAATCTGACTTATCTAATTAACATCACTGCTGGGGCTGGGACCTGAGCACACAGGGGGAAGGGACAGGAGGCATTTCCTGCTCTGCCCAGCCTTCGCTGCCTTGGACATCAAACAAGGATTGCAACTGTTCACACAAACACAGCCCACTTGGAAAACCCACCTGCCCTTCAGAGCTGCCTTTGGGAAGCACCTTTGCCTGCACTTCAATCACTTCAGGCTCGAAAGCACTCGGGAACACAATGCCAAGGGCAGAGGAATCAACTAAAGGTCAAGGAACAAATTCAAGCGCACTAAAATTCCACTTTAAAAAGCTCCCAAAGCCCACAAAACACGACTGACAGGACAAACCTGAACCACCCTAAGAGACAAGTAAAGGGAAAACAGTCATGACAACAAGGTCCAAGCCCTCTTCTGTTATCTGTGCATTTTCTGAACGTACATCCAGAGCTCCAAAACTGCTGGCAGAGGGAAGCAGTGGGGCTGAGGCCACATTTAAATGCAGTGTTTGGCCACAAATGCACCCAGCAATCCACCCAGAATTCGGCCAGGGGAATGAGTGGGTGGCAGCTGACTTGGTCCCCATCAAGGTGACACCTGCCAGTATCCAGTCCAGGAATGGACGCTGCTTCTCACACTCACGGAGCAGGAAAGGATAACCTTCCACTGTGCAGTGACAGGCAGGAGGAAACCTCTTCCCAATCCAACACGGGCAGGGCCTCCCCTCCCTCCTCCTCAAGTTTTTTCATTAAAGGATAACTGATGTGAAGGCAGAAAGAGCTGAGAAAAACGGGAGGAGCAGCCTTGAACAAGAATTCCCAGGGTCACCCATCACTGCCAGGCAGCAGCTAATGAGGAGCTGGAGCACAGATTGCCTTTTTGCCTGCTGCAAGCCTGTTCAAAGAACTCCACAGCAAAAACGTGCCTTTGGATGAGGTAAAATACAAAGATTCTTACTGATCAAATGTTTCCAGCAATTTGGGGAAGGCAGAGAGCCCCAGGGGTGCTGGGGAAGCCAAGGACACCGTCAAGTGAGAAATAACAGGCACAGCACAAGGCGCCACCAGTGCAATTATCAACCATCACCACGACTGCTGTCAAACACTATAATTAGGATATTATAATTGGGGGGATGATAGAGGTCTCCAGAGCGGGAACACCGCACACTCAGACCTCCCAACACCCTGCTCAGGGCTGCTTTGCTCGCAGCAAACCTGTCACCGCCGCCAACAAATCCATCAGGGCACACAGAAAATTATCGTGTTCGCCAGACGCAGCCTGGGGTCAGCTGTCTGCTGCCTTAAATATTGCAAATATCGCCGGGCAAGAGGACCTCCTCCTGCCTGCAAGGTGAAACTGCCTTAAAAAAAAAGGAGAAAAGGGAAAAGGAAAGGTATTTATAGATATTTGATTCATGTTGGTGGGGGCGATTGCAAAACTCATTCCCAATCAGACCTCGTGTGGTTCAAAGCTCCGAGCTTTTAGACAGAGGGTAAGGCAGGAAAAAAAAAAACAACCCATCAAAACCACCAAGAGTAGTAAAAAAACCAATCCCCCTTAGTATTTCTATTGATATGAGTTAGCGAAGCAACAGATTTTAGCAGCTTACTTGCAACCTGATTAGGTTTTGTACAAAAATAAATCTAATTTCAGAGCGCTGGTGACGGGCAATTAAACATTTCTTCCGAACCAAAAAAGGATCAGATTTACCAGGTGCTCAGTGTAAATGCATATTCAATGGCTTAACGAACTAAATGTGCATTTAAATAATTACTTTCTTGAAGGGCGTGCTGCCAGTCAATCAAGCTGAGGATTATTCCCCTTGAGCAATTTCCTTTCCCAGCCCTGCATGGCTGCTGTACCTGAGAGGGAGATGATGGCTCTGAACCACCAGGGCCAGGTGGCTCCAGAGCCTTGGGGATGTGTCCCCTTCACTGATGAGGAGTGGTCCCAATATTTTCCTTTGTTTCCCTACCTGAGGAAAGCTCCCAGATCCTCCTGAGGCACAGCCCGAGTTTATTCACAGTGAATTTACACCCATTTAGCCTCAGGCCACTGCTGTCCTCTGCCTGGGGCACTCTCCCCAAGGGGTTTTGGGCAGTTTTCCCTGTTTACTTTGCCCCAGGCAGGGTCCAGCACATCCACACCTGCCTCTCTCTCACTTGCTCCCAAATCAGCTCCAATCTTTAAGAAAATCCCATTATTTGCTCTTAAATACAGGTGATTTCAACTTCCTACCCTTAAATACCATCTCCTTGCAGTGGCACTGCACCAATTCATCTTTCAGACCCTCTTATCCACACTGCTCCTCTCTATCATCACCCGAGCAGCAACCTGGCAGGAGAATAACGAAAATACTCAATTACCTCACTCCCAAACGCAGATCTGGTGGATCCCAAATGTGCTGGCCAAATGTGGCCAGCACAGCCCCTCACTCCCCAGCACCAATCCCCTCCTGACAAGCAGGTTTGTGCCTCAAACACAGGCTGGCTGGGAGGGTGGCAAAAAAAAAAAAAAAATCAAGATATACACGAAATGAGCCTGATTCAAACCACTTTTGGAAGTTGGAAACCAGCACACAGGAGCTGGTTCCCCTCCAGCCAAAGGGCAGAGCCCCTGGGACACCCTGACCTGCACCTCACCTCATCAGGGAGGGGAAGGAAACAAAACCTCCCGTTGAGTTTGGAGAGGAAAAGGTCAGAGATGAAGCCCTGAATGCTGCACCCAGTCCTCCCCAACTTCTGAACTGGTTCCAAGCATCTGGGCCGGATCCCTCCACATCTGGAGGGGAGGAGGTTCCCACTCCACACGCTTCCACTGGTAGGAACATTGCAGCGAGTCCTTTCAATGACCCCTGAGCTGAAAATAATAATATCCACACACACTTAGCGCTGCTGGGGAAGTGTTTGCTCAAGCTGCAGCTCCGGGGATTACCCAGACCCAGCGATTTTCACTGCAGTCTTTTGCTAAGGGCATGAAACAGAAAATCCAGACTCCAGGGAGTTCTGGAAGCTGCTGGCTCCAGATTTCCTGTCCCCTCACTGCTGCAGCATCAGTGCTCCACAGTAGTCATTTCAGCTAATTGCTATCTACCATTAGCTGCAGAGTACTTACAAGGGATTCAATTCCACTGCATATTTGCTAATAAATCCCAAATGACACCGAGGAAGACAGCTGTATTTAGCTGCCTTATACCCTCTTATTAGCAGTGCTGAACAAGACCCCATTTCAATGGGGAACGGCTCCAACAAGCTGCGTCATTGTCAGAAATCCAAATTCAAACTCCCCACTGCCTGCTGGAAAGCAAAAGTCATCCAGCGTCCCCCTGCTTGCACAACCTCTGTGGCTTTGATCCGTGGGGATGGGAGAGCAGGGGACAGATGGGAGTTATTTGCTGCTTTCAGAGCATTTTGTGAAGCAGCTTATGATTCTGAGTCGGTAGGTGCAGAAACTGCAGCCTAAAGATTCCAAAATATTTTGCAGAGGTGAGAGGGCAGCAATTACTCCATTTTTCAAAGAGGCAGCTGAGGCTCTGTGGGCAAATTATGCCTTGCTGTGAGTCTGCTGTAGAGAAGGGAAAGGAACCCAGGAGCCCTGGCTGGGGAGAGCCAAGGGGAGCTGCTCCATCAGGAATGAGGTGCAGCACTTTCCTTCCAGGCAAGGATGCTCAGCACAACGCCAAACAACCACTGAGGACGCCCAAGGAAAAGCCCCCAACTCCAGGAGCTGAAGATATCCTTGACCTGCAGAGACCTGATCCACACCTGGAAGGTTTGGGCTCTCAGCAAACGATACACTGGCAACAATTCTCTGGAATCCGTGACCCAAATGCTGCCCACAAATCCAGCTGGAGCCACAGGAAGAACAGAGAGCAAAAGGAAATTTTTCTGTGTCAGCTGAGGAGTGAAATTTCTAACAGGCAATGAGCACAAATTTAAGTCATTGTGCTCCAAAATTACTCAAGTATCAAAGGACTGCCATGGATGTAATTAACTTCCAGCACTTGAAAATGCTCAGACAAGATTAAGGTGCAAATGTGAATTTCATCTCAGCCTGGTTAACAGTTTCACTTGATAGCCAGTTTCAAAGCACTTAAATTATAAGATGCAAATACTTTGCAGGGTCTGAGGCAGTGATGATTAAGGAGATATCAATTTGAAAATTAATTCATTAAAACATGTTCTGACTCCCAAACGGAAAAAAAAAAATTATTATGAATCCACCAAGTGTATGAACTGATCAAATGCTCTGAAGGAGAACTGGGCAGGAGAGCTCGCTTTCAAGAAGAGTGAGAACTAAATGAGCCTGGAACACAATTTCTTTGCACAGCTCATCAGCAGGGCATAAACCCAACCACCAGCAGCCATCTGAGGAAAAAGAGAAATAAATGTAGAGGCCAGGAGCACCAGCTTGCCAAGCACAAGTGGAGTCATGATGCTGATGCCTGAGGATGCTCTTTCCTCCCCAGAAACACAAACCCCAGCAGTTTGTCTCCTTCCTGCAGCACCTGACCCCTGAAATGTGCCCTGCAGAGCACCAGGCAAACCAGCACCTTCAACAGGATTAAAACAGGATTTCAGACATTCCTACTTTGTCACAGAGGAGGCTTGGAATGAACTCAGCACAATGAAGGAAGCTTCCCGAGTTTTCCAGGAGTATTTTGCTTTCCTGTACAACACCAGCACCTTTAATGAGGTTAATCCATCAGGCTGCCATTAAACAGCACTCTGGGGATGATTTCACCAGCACTGAAGTGCTGTTTCCTTCAGTCACTTGCAGAAGCCAGGGAGCAGCAGAGGACACGCAGGCTGAGAGGCTTTTCATTACAAACTTACTCTGGCAATCGGGTCAACACATCTCTCATTAGAATATATGCTGTGATTTAAACAAACATGCTGCAGAATCCAGCAGGTTACAATTACCATATACATTAGAAAAAAAACCCCAGCAATTGTCTTATCAACAGCCACACAATGAAAACGGTAAATTTATTTGTAACCTATTTTATTGATGCCATTCAGCTTCTATTACCCACCAGCAGAGAGGAGCTCATTCAGGTCAAACTTAATGCTGAAAATGGGCAAGTCCTGGTTTGGCAAAAATTCAGAAGAACCATAGATGAGAGATGTACAGACATCTCCCCTCTAAAACTGCCCCCAGACACCCAGTGGGGGCTCAGCCAGGTCCCATGGGAGCAGCCTGGATGCTGTCCTGGGATGGGAGAAGGGGCTGCCTGAGCCAGGGATGAGTCCCCATGGATCCCAGGAGTCCTCATGGATCCCAGTGGAACTCCAACACGCCTGAGACAGCTTTGACTGACAACATCACAGCCTCCCCCAATTCCTGCCCAGGGTCCTGCCACCCCCAGCTGCTGGCAGGGTCAAGCTCAGCTCCACAAGTGCCACCAGCACAATGGTCCCAGTTGTTCTGGGCAGCTGCACTGGCTGTGTGAGGTTTCCTTCCCTGCACAACCTTCTCAAGTGAAAGCAAGGCTTGTTTCCCCCAGGCCTCAGTCTATTCTCCATTCAAGCTGCCTGGAAACCCCTCCAGCTGCAGCCCCCACTTCTCCTTCCTCTCTCAGCCTGCCAAGCTGCTCCTGCCTCGGAGCAGGGGCTTGCAGCAGGAAAACAACTGTGTATGGAAAAGGTGCTGCCAAGCCCCAGAAACACCAGGGGCTGCGTGACAGCAAAGCCCAGCCAGCCAAAGGAGCCACCAGGTTCTTGCCCATGTCCCACCTCATCCCAGACCTCCTGGGGGCTGCACAGACTCCCCACGTGTTGCCTCTTTCCTGCCCACAGCCCCTGCAAACCACAGGCCATGCCCATGGCACGGCCACGGGATCGTCATCGTGATGCAGCAGAAAAGGAAACCACGACAAAGTTCACACCACAGCTTTTTCCACTGACTCCACAGCAGCCTCCAGCCAATTTGGTTCTGTTCCCTTCCTGTCTCATCTGCTTCCGCCAGCCCCAAGCCAAGGCTTTCAGTCCGAGAGAGAGAGAGGAGCCTTTGGGATCCATCAGAAAACTCACACCCTGAGCCTGGGCCATGCAGGCTTTGAGCCAGGGAGGTGCTGAGCGATCCCAGCTCACACCAAGAGAATGCTCAGGATGCTCTGCAGCACCAGAACTCGCACCTGAAAGGGGTTTGGATGGGACCTCAGTGACAGAGCCAGCACAGACCTGGCCCTTGCACTTCCTGCAGAACTGGCTGAAGAGCAAATAGCAGGAACCAGACAAATCCAGTGAATCCAAACATGAGGCAATTTCTTTTTCCAATGACCATCTGGTGAAGGCTGTGAGGAGGGTGAAATCAAGCCAGAGCACACCAGGGAGAGCCTGTGATAGCCCCTCCCTCAGTGATTACAGCCCTGAGTGCCCAAAGCAGAGGGATTCACAAAGGTGGCTCTCCCAAGTCACACGGGGCATGTGGGCAGAGCTTCTGCCAGGGCTGAAGGACAGATTCTGCCAGCCACCAGGACAGATTGCTGTTGGCAAAGCTGCAGCACAGCAGATTGCACCAATTTCACATTGTTTTTCTGCAGCTGTCTCCTGCTCAGAGGGCTGTTTAAAGCATTGCTGTGCTCTCCCTGAAAATCCCAGGGGTGCCAAAAAATCAGGCATCGGCCCAGAGACACTCGTGGGTTTAAAAGGCCAACAGAACAAGAGCTCACACTGGACACTGCCCTCCTCCCTGGCTGTTACACAGCCACAGGGCATCCCTCTGGATTTTGTAAAGATAATTCCACATCTGTCAGAAAAACAAGGGAAGAGGCTCCCCAGGAGCTCAAATATCCGCCAGGTGTCCGCTGCAACCCTTGCCAGCACCTCCAAAACTGTTCCTCCAGCTCCTCACTGCAAACCCAAAGGCAGCAGACCAGCACCAGAAGTACTTCAGGGTGCGCTTGAGCACTGTGGAAAAAAAAATAAAAAATCTGTGCATCCCAGCAGAGGAATGTGCAGCTCCAAGCGTGGCAGGATTCCCGGAACTCCAAGGTGAGAATTCCGCTCGGCTCCTCCGGGGAGAGCAGCCCCACTTGTCTGGCACCACGCTGAGTGTGTGCTGCCTCTGCAGAGAACCCTCCAGCACCCTGCAGGCTGCTTTCCCTGCTCCCACAGCCCCGTGGGACTGAGCCCTCCACCGCATCTCCCCAGATTTTTAGCGCTTCTGTCCCAGTGTGGCTCCACCCTGGAAACGCTTCTGTGCAAATCGGGCACGGGGAGAAAATCAAGTCCTGCTCCTCCTCACACACAGCATCAGTTTGGCTCTGACACTGTGGTATTTGTGCAGTTCCATCACAGGTGTGAACAGCAGCAAATGTATATTTTGAGAAGAGTTTGCCGTGTAGATCACATCCTTTACGTGCGAATCGGGCTCTGGTCCTCCCCTTCCACAAGAGGAAGGGATCATGTTTCTTAAAAAGTCTTCCCAAATACAGCAAGAATTCTCATCTCCACAGGCCTGTTTTGGGTTTAATTTAGATCCTTCTTGCAACTTCACAGGTAGTGCAGTGAGTTCCCAGACCACACGCTGCTGCTCTGGAGCTCTGGGAGGATTCCCTGCTCCCCTCCTGCCTCACACTGGTGAGAGAAGGGAGGATCCAGCATGAGCCTCACACACATGCCCAAACCCAGGGAGCCCATTTATCCTGACAACTGAATTATGCATGTCTGCAGAAAAAGTAAATCTCTGCTCCTGCACGGAGACATCATCATCATCATCCAGCAGCAAAAAAAAACACATGGCACAGCACCAGGCTGCGTGGAAAATGTGCCTCAGGAGCAGGGACAGGGAGGAGGAGACAGCTGACAAGACAGCTCTTACCTTAACCCCTAAGGGTGGTGGGCTGGGGGAGCTGCTGCCATGCAGGAACAGCTCTGTTTCCACAGGGATTCCGTGTGCTGGAGGAGCCTGCCTGTTCTAATCCAGGGCATTCCAGAGAGGCTGCATTTGTGCTGCACAAACAGCCTCCACCAACCTTTCAGGAGCGGTTCCATCCACCAACACACATGGCTTTAATTGGGGATGGGTTGTGGGTTGTTTTTTTTTTACTTCCATTCCAGTCACATGTTGGGAGCTGTTACTTTTCTCTCCTCTGTGTGTATCTGGATGGCTGCATTCTCACTCTCCTGCCTGAGCCGTGCCAGCCTCAGGCAAGCAGCAGCTCCGAGAGCGTCAGCCTCGACAAATGACTCAGTTCTGTCTGGAGCCGGGTCTGCAAAGCATCTCCTGCCTTGCCTTCCCTTCCCAAGCTGCTGCTCACACAGCTGCCCTGGGCAGGTGAGCTCTGCCCTCAGCACGTGGCCTTGGAGCTCCTCAAAGCAAAGCTGGAGCCCCCAGAAAACCTGAGGGCAATTCCTGAGTCACACTGGGGGAACCTCACCCAGGGCCATTCAGGAAGGGATTTCCACCACGGGACAATCACTTTGCTCAGAGCAGGGAACAAACACAACGTTTTTCTCCGCTCACTCCTCATCCTCACGTGCCGGATCCGCTGCTGGTCCCCTCTGCAAAGTGGTCACTCACCGGCACAGCTGGTGACAACTTTCTGCCAGAAACACTGGTGCCAAAGGATGGTTTCATTGAAGAGAACACCTTGCAGAGTGAGTTCCTCTTCTCTTCAGAACAGCAGAGGAAAATGTGGGTATTTTCTGTCATTTCATGATGAACTCCTCAGACACCTGAGCATGCTGCAGAAGCTCCCCGTGGATCAGGATCTCTCAGAGCCTGTGGGACCTGCTGGAGCAATCCCTGCCTGCCCTCCCAGCAGGGCACACAAAAAAAGGGATGAACACAGAGAAAACAGCAGCTTTCCTTTCTCCCCTGCCTTTACCCAGGAAGGCACCAAACCACAGACTTCCACCAACCGAGCAGTTCGTGCTCGTAGTTTCCTGGATTTTTGCCCTGATGGAAGCAATTCATACAAGAGCTGGCCAAGGGCTGCAGCCTTAAAATTCTGGGCACATCGCAGTGGAACTCATATGTTTTATTATTTAGACCCATGCAGGAGCTCAGCCACTCGGCTGAACTCAGAGGGCAGGAAATGCCTGGAGGTGCACGTGGAGTATCACAATTCCAGGACATTCAGCTGCTTTGATGGCTCTAAGTCTCCACTCAAGCACCAACAGGAGATGTTGGCCCGTGGGCTTCCCAAGCTGGAAATCACAAGGGCTTGTTTGTCAGGGGGAAAGGAGAAACACCCGTGGTTTAGGAAGCTCAATATTTTCATTTGTTAGTGGCTGGTGGTTTGTATTCCTGCCTTCATGCCGCAGAAGGCTTGGCTGATAAACAAGCTGAATCTGATGGCCTCCGTGTTTTGCAGCAAGATCCAATCCCCAGAGCATTTTCCTCCATACAAATCTCTGCAGACAGCTGCTAAAAAAAGGGGCTGGTGCTGCTGCAGCACCAGCTGGGATATGGTGAGTGCACAAGGACAGTGAGGACAGGACCCTCCTCAAAGCCCTGGCAGCTCCTGCCCATCCCAAATCCTTCCTGCCCGACTGCTTTTCTCTCTCCATCGTCCACCATGCCCCAAAAGACAACCACCCCCAAGGCAGGGCAGCTCCACTCACTCACACAATTTAACTTGCGGGATTTTCTGACAGGGAGCATTGCTCTGTGTCCATTTTTTCCCATTTTTAAATTAACTGCTCTCTTCTCAAAGCCTGAGAGACAGGGAACTCGTGGACTCACAGGTGCCTGAGCACTCAGGGGTGTTCTCCTGCTTTCTTCCAGCCAGTCCCTGGCACTGGGCTCCTCACAGTGACCAGAGCTCAGGTCTGCTCCTCCTCCTGTGGTTTGCAGGGTTGCCACCACATTTGCAAGGCTCACCTTGTAAAGAGGAGGAGCCTGGGATTTAATTCACCAGCTGGTAACTTCCTCCTAAACAACTTTCTGCTCCCTTTTAGAAGAGCAGAGCCGCTGTAATTTCGCGTGACACCAGCGCTGCACTGCCCAGCCCAGCAGGGCTCAGTGAAGGACAAAGCCAAGGTCTCCAATTCACAATTAGCACAATTACCCTCGCTCTGACGTGGGTAAGGGAGTGCTGAAGGAAAGGAGTGGGAGTCAGGACATTGAGCTCCCAGTTTTACCACCTCTGTTCTCTTTTCACCCTGAAGGCGATACAATTTCCCACCCTCGAAAACAGGAACGATATTTCCCAGAAAAGCTGCAAGAAAACACTGGTGTTTACCGTGCACTCTGAAACCCTGGAACGGATGCAACCCTGCCAGGATCCACTCAGCACCATCGCACAAGCCATGAATAACAGTAATTAACAAATAGCCCCAGAGAGATGAGTATTAATCAGCATTTCCCAGCTCTTCTCGGGCATGAACGGATATTCCACAGATGGAGGGCACAAAGAGCCACCTCAACCCTGCAGAGTGGATCACAGAAGAAACTTGTCCCACAGCTAACTAATTTTGGGCTGAAGCTGCTGCAGAGCACAGGAAAACGCAGCAATTCACACCAAAAAGCCCAGGGAGGTACCACCAGGTACAGGTGAGCACTCAAATGACACCTGCTGTGACAACCCCCCAGAGCAAATACAGCTCTGCAAAATCACAGGAGTGCCAAGAAAGTCCTGGAAACGGAACTTGGTGCAGCAAACCCCTCTGTTCTCCCTGTAAATACACATTTGTGCAGCTCTGTTCATCGAGGCATAGAGAAACTCCACCCCACGCATGGACCACTGTCCCAGCACAGGAGTGGGCCTTCCCCTGGGGAGCTCAGCACAGCTATTCATTATTGGTGCTGCCCTATGGCAAAGCTGATCTCCTCGTGCTGAGTCTGCTGCAACCCTACAACAGGAGCCAATCCTCCCAGGGAGAGGCTGCAAATCAAGGAATTTGTCCCAAAGCCCAGCACGGATCAGCAGCTGGCCCTGCATCCACAGCACCCAGGAAAGGGCTGCCTTTCTCAGGAGCCAACTCTGCTCCCTGGCAGCCAGAAAGTGTGAGAGAAACAGAGCAGGAGCCCCAGGGCAGGAGCGGAGAGCTCAGAGCTGCCTCCAGCAGTCACCCTGTGCAGCTCAGAGCCAGCTGCAGACAGAACTGACAGCTCCCAGCCTTGCCCGTGCATTTTTAAAAGCAGCTTCCAAGACAAAACATCTGCTCCCAGGTGGAACATGAAATAGCTCTTACACTGAGCTGTGTTATTAGTGTTTTCCCCATTTAAGTCCCTTTTTTTTTTTTTGGTCTTTCTCTTGCATTAGCCCCTAAGTCCCAGGGAGGAGCCCCTCTGGCTGCTCCAGAGGGTGTAAGAGCAAAGGGTAACAGAAAAGCTTGAGGGGAGCCAAGACAATCCAATATTCCTCTTTCAAAAATCCCTCCAGGGGCGGCAGCTGCACAGAGCTCCTGATTCACAACAGAAGGTGAAGCTTCTTTAGACAGATCCTGTCTAATCTCAGAGTCAGAAACGCCTGTGGTTCCAGTGCCTGGCATCCTCGGGCAAAATCCTCTTGCTGAAAGCAAACTGGGAATAGATTTTTAAGCTATTTACTCCTAGCCTGGAGGTACTGAACAGCCAGCAGCACTGCTTTCCAAATCATTAGTTCAGGGGTTTGTTGCTGCTCCAGTGTCCAGGGCCTTGCAGAAGGTCTAATTATCCCTTCCACTGAAATAAGGAACAGGTATCAAGGAGGTGCTTCAGCAGATGCCTTTCCCCCTTTTCCAGGCTTCAGTGGGGCAGGGATCCCTCAGGCACTTCCAGGATGAGGCCATTACACTGGTTTGGGCTTGGCTGCCCACTTTGAAGGCTCTCAGTCACTCCCATGCCTCAGATTCAGTTCTAAGAAGAGCCTCTCTGCCCCTCTCCTGAAGGGAACAGAGGTCATGGCTATTGTCCTTAACCAGCCCGGTTAATTTTATCTCAGGAGAAGTGAGTTAAGTCACTTAAGTGCAGAGCTGCGCTGCAAATTGCTCATTTAATATTGCCCTTGAAACTGCACTGTAATGATAATTTTTCACTTCCTTCCCTAGGCAGTTGCATAACATTGCTGGGCATTGTTTAGAGAGCTCCAAAGCTGAGGCAGCCGTGTCCCTTTCACCTTCTCCTCACCAAGCACTGGCAGGGATGTTGATTTTCTGTTTGTGGGGGGGATTTTTGGCTTTTTTTTTTTTGTCTCTCCCCCCACTCTATCAGCTTATTACATTAAACAACAGATGGACATGACTCTGAATGCAAATAGCCTTCCAACAAAATTATTCCTGCTTTCTTCAGCTTTCGGTGGAAAAAAAAAAATCCCATTTATACCAGTTAAATCTAAGCCAATTAGAAAGTCAGATCTGTCAAATAACATTTAATTAAAAGTATCTTTAGGGAGGGAGCAGCTCGGTCAATGAAAAGCTTTCCCACTGACAATATAAATAGCCCAGGCCCAGAATTCCACAGCCCCACTTTGTGGTCGGGATACTCAGACCAGGAGGAATTCGGGTTTCATGGCTTTGGTTGGCAAAGGATTTTAGAACAGGGAAGTGGAATTCTGGAAGCTGGGCTGGCTGATCAAAGGGGCACAGAGAGCAGGACTGGGATGGGACACAGCACCAGATACACCTGAGAGCAACCTGCAGATAAAACTGCTCTTTAAGCAGAACAGCATCAAGAGTTAAGTAAAATCCATCTCCCCATTTTCAGAAACTTGCTGCTTGTGGCTTCTTGCAGCGTGAGACCTGAGAGAGTTCAAACCTGTTCTTCAAGCGAGTTTGGACACCACCTCGAGTGCAAAAAACCATGAGACAGCAAGAAATCAACATACCACAAACAAAAATACAGTTTGTGTTCTCCAGTGACAGAAAGTCTGATCTGCTGGAGAGGGGAAACAGGAACGTGAGAGCTGGGGAGATGAGGCTTGAGACAGCAGGATTTGCTCTGTGGAGAGCTCAAACTAAAGAAGGTGACAAAGTCATGTCCTGGGGACACAGATGAAGGGAGCCACATCCAGGAAATCCCTGGATCCAGGACACAGGCCAGGCTCACCCCAGACCCACCGCAGGGCAGGTGGCAGCAGGATGGTCCTGCAGGGACCCCCTGTCCTACCCCTGCCCTGCTCCAGTTCCAAGCAGAGAAAAGCAGAGGTGAGAATGTCACCCCTCAGGGCACCTCCTGCTTTACCAGGAACACACACACACACTCCACAGGTTTGAATCCAGGCAGGATCTCCCATCCTGATGAACATCCTGTGACAAACTGAGCCGTTCTATCGCTGCCAGCCCATTAAAAAATCCCTTCCCCTCTGCCTCCTGCAGATGCTCCCTCCAAGCCTGAGGCCTGGATCAGTGAGGAGAGAAGCTGATTCCCCAAATTTTACCAGCAATCCCAATTTTAAGCCTTTCTGCTTCTGGCTGTGACTTTGCTCACCCTCAAGGCAGCACCAAGGCAAGGATTTCCCCTGTGGTTTATGTAATATATCAGGAAAAAAAAAAACAATGTCTGGGACACTGAGCTGGAGGAGGGGAATGCCAAGGGAGCTGTGCAGCCTGTTCCTGTCCCCAATCACCAGACTGGTCATGGTCCAGCTGCATTTGGCTCAAGAGAGGAAGAACTAAAAAGGATTTTAAAAATCACTCTTCTATAACGAATCAATTTCTCAGCTTTCAAAACACGTTTTCATCCTCTGGTGTAACAGGCACTGCTTCCCCTAACTTTGAAAATAAGGGGCAGCAGATCCCTAATTGGCCTCATCCTCCAGGAAAACAGAAGTTAATCACACACAGGATTTTCCTGTGGCACAAGCAGCTCATGACAGAGCTCTGACAGGACCTGGAGCCAGAACAGGACCCACGACTCATGGAGTGAACAAAATTGCTGCACCCAGTCACCCAACACAAATCTCCTGCTTACAGGAACTCTTTCCAGTGTTCCTCCTCTCCTGCTGGCCATGAGCTCCTGGGGACACTTTTCCAGGAGAGAAGCATCCAGTGACCAATACAACAGGCAGCAAAAGGCACCTGGGTAGCTGGGCATGGAGCTCTGGGCAGCACAGCTCCCTCCTCACAGCCAGCATTCCAGCTGGGAAGGGTCACAGCTGCTTCCAGACACGGCTCTGGTGTGATTATTAACATTTATCCCACAGAAATTGTCTTTGAGAGGTGTCCTCAGGCCACGGTCAAGTCACAAACTGATCTGACTTCAGCTGACTCAGAGGCAAACTTGGAATAACCACAAGCACACGTGGCCAAGGCACAACGTTCTCTCCCTTGTCTGCTTGGCACAGACATCCCGTACAGGGCTCAGGATCTGGGGATGAAGCATCCCAAGGGACTGCTCTCACCCCAGGAGAGGCACAACCAGCAGAACCTGAACCGGTGAAGTGCAAGTCAGCACAGGGAGAAGGCAGAGCATCACCTCAGCTCCATTTCCATGTGCACGGAGCCCAGTTAACACGCCGAGGACAAGAAGTGTTGGGATGGCAGCAGCACCTACAGGGTGAGGCAAAGCAGGATCACTCTGTGCCAGGCACAAAGCACAGCCCTGTCCCATGGCAGACCAGAGACAGAGCTGCTCTCCCCATATCCCACCTGGTGGAACACAGAAGAACCAAAAAAGACACCCAAAATCCCAGGGAAACCTGCAAAGCACCAAGTCCCAGGTCTGCCCAGAAGGATCCCTCTTCCCTGCTGAGGTGGACACTCAATGTCCTGCTTGGCTCCACTTTGGGATGGCCACGTGACTCACCAGCGCTGAAAGTACAAGTGAGAAACTCAAAACATCCCAAGACAGATGTCACCAAAGCCAACGCTGCCTGCTAAGCTATCATATAATTTTTGCTCAGGCCAGCTATTACGCAGCGCAGCTATTTTAGAAATAGTTTGCCCTGTTTTACACATCCTTCTGCCTGGTGGAGACTGCCAACAGGAGAAAAATCAGAATCTTTCAGAAACCCCTGAACCAGCATTCAGAAACGTAATAAGCAATTTCAAGTTTAATCCGTGGAGTAAACAGTGACCAAATGGTCATTCCCAGCTTTCTGGTAGAGCACCTGAGCCCTTTCCCAATCCCACAGAGGAGGCTGATTGCGCTTTTCCAAACCCAGCGCTGCTGCTGGTGCTAATTTTCACCTCAGGCAGATACAATTAAATACCACCTCTTGGAAAGAAAATAGCTGTTAGCCTTTATATAAAGTCCAGATTCAAAAGTTGTGCGAGTTTACTCTACAGGAACTAGGGAAAATACCTAAGTATTTAATGGTATTATTACCCTTGGGTACACACAAAACAAACAGGAACCATTCCAGACAGAGGTTCACCCCAATAGTGGATTTTCTCCCCAGTTTGCTCTGCAAACTCCAGTTTGCTCTGCCTCAACCACCAGGCTGAGCTGTGCCCTCTCTCTCTGCCTTCCATGTGAGAAGGCCAGCAATTTCCCCATCCCAGTTTTGCCCTCAGAACAGGAGGAAGGAGCCTCCTCTCTCAGAGCTCTGCGGTGCTCAGAGCACTCTCTAATTGCCCGATGCACATTCAGGTCAGGTCCTCGCCCTGGTGACACTAATGAGTGAGATGGGGACTGTTTGTGACACAATCAAGGAAAGTTTGTAAACATCACAAAAGCCTGGAGTGCTTCGGAAAACAGAGACTGCAGGAGAACAGAGAGCAAGGGAAGGGAAAGGGAGGAGCAAGGTGTGCTTTTATCTCAGTTCTCGGGCCAGATTAATGCATTTCTGGACTGATTGCAGCATTATCTAATGTTCTTTCTGTGTGGGATCAATAACATCTCCACGATGTCAGTGCAGTACAGTGAGGCTTTCCCCAGGACGTGTCCATGTCTCCCTCCCACACCCAGAAATCTCCAGAGTGGCCTTTTAAAAGCAAGAGGACAAATCCAGGGGAGCTCTCTGGACAATGGTGGACCTGTCCCCATCATGGACTTGTCCCTCTCCACAGTCCAGGGGAACCATTTGATGGATTTGGTGCTTCCTACACCTCCAAAATCAGCCAGCCAGTCCAAAAAGACAAGTCAGAGCACCTGCAGCAGTGGAGAAGAACAGGACACCTGCTGCCAGCAGGTATTTCACAATTCTGCCCCAGAATTTCTCTATTCTGCCCAACAATTCCTCAGAGGTTACACACAGCTGGATTAATGCCCTTGAGTTAATACCAGCCCAAAAGGCCATGGAAGGTAAAGCAGTGACTCAGGCTCACCCAGAACGTGGCCAGCTCAAATCTGAGGAGCACAATCACAGAACTGGACAATTCCAACAAGCCCCAGCAGGGACCCAACACCAGGAGCTGACCCCACCAGCCCTGCAGAGTCACAACTTCCAAAGCCCTGGCCTTCCAACCAGCCCTCCCTGAAACTTCACAATTCCGTGAAAGGCATCAGAAAGGTGAGCACATGTGCAGACACACAGGGCTGCACAGCGTGGTTTGTGGTGTGTGACTGCTGCAGCAAAAGTTTTAACTCCAGTCTCTGTAAATAGAGATGTTTGGCCCAGTCAGCACCCGGATTATCTGCTGCCAGCACAACAGAGCACATGCCTTTGTTTAGGAGGGGTTTGAATTTAGGGAACTGCTAAAGGATGAAATAAAATGAATAACCACTTTCATTTTTGGCACGTTTCTCCTCACACAGCCCCGTTTCCTGGAAGGAAAATACCTCCCCCAGCTCCCCAGATCAGGGGTCTGACATTCCCTGCCTGCACAGGTTCCTTCTGCAGCTCTTACACCTCAATTAAAGCTCCCAGGCAAAAAGATAACCCCACATATTAACATTTTAGTTCCAGTTACTGTGGCTTTGCCACCCAGTCACCTGAGGTTCCACCCATCACACCAGACACAGGCGCTGAATTCACCCTCAAGTTTCTGCACTGCAACAAAAGTGAAGGAAGAAACCAAGTTACCACTTATCACCCCGAGCACTGGGGACAGAGGCTCCACCAGCACAGGCTTTCAAGGCCTAAAAGGCACAGCAGAGACTTGTAAAACCCTCATGTCCTGCCAGAGCCACCCAGATAAGCCACAGGAAAATGCTTCTCATTTCTCTTCCCCAGCAGCTGGGAGCAGTGTTCGTGTGCAGGCACACTTTTGTGGTAAGCGGCCTCCTGCTAAAATTTCCTTTGCAAAAGTGACCAAAATCTAGTCCCCAAAGAGTTGCCAAGAAAAACAAAGAGAAAGAAAGAAAGAAGAAGCCCAAGTCTGGTTAAGATCCACCAGGTTTCTCTCCAGCTCCCCGGGAGCAATGACATTAACTCTGCTGCCTCCTTTTCCCCTGGAGTTGCTCTACAATACAACACAACCAAAAAACACCTGCTGCCCTCCCTAATGAACCAACACTCATTAAAGCAGACAACACACTAGCTGCTGTGCTAATGACTGCAGAGCATGCAAATAGAATTGAAGAAAAGCTACTGTATCCCAGACACTTCAAGCATTCTTGGGCTTTTCTAGCCCTCTAGTCCAGCCACTGCATCGCCTCCACTTCACACTGCTGGAGGAGAGATAAAACACAACCATGGTGAACAGCACGAACCACGCTGTAAGGCCTCAGAGTCACTCGTTAAGTCCTCTTTGGGTTTAGTCTTTTCCAGTTTTGATCTAAATGAAGAGAATGGGCATTGCCATGAACAGCCAAACAGCCTGGAGCTATTTTCTTTTTTTTTCTTTCCCTCCCAGCCCTGTGTGAATTTCTGTAGCGTCCAGTTTTAAAGCTGAGACTCGAAGTCTCTGCAGTGCGATCAGGAGCCTCCCATGCGAACGCCCAGCCCCGAGGAGCTCTGAGCATCACCCTCCTCAGCAGAGGAGCCGCTCGCCCCAGCCCAGCGCCGAGAATCCCACCGGAGCATCGCCAGCTCCCACCGCCCACGAGCGGGAGCGAGGGAGCGCCGCGTCCTTCCCGGCTGCTCTCACTCCGCTCGGGCTGGATCCCCACCCGTGCAACAGCTCCGGCTTGCCGTGCCTGAGCGCTCCCTCCTGCCGTCCCTCCGCCGCGCTCCCGGGGCTCGGGGCCGGGCTGTCCCCGGGGAGCGGGCTGTCCCCAAGGAGCGGGCTGTCCCCGGGGCTCCGCGGGCTGGCTGCTGGCCCCGCTCCGGGCTCTCCCCGGCCCCGCTCACCTGCAGTAGAAGCGTCGTGCGGCCGAGCCGGGGCTGTCCCCGCCGGGCGGGCTCGCCATGGGCGCCGGCCCCGCGGCGGGGAGCGGGCAGCGGAGTATGGCAGCGCCGGGAAGTGATGCACCGAGCAAAGAAACTCGCGGGCAAGGCCCCTCCTCTCCGGCTGATGTCACCCGGCCTTGCCTCCCTCCCTTCCCGCCCGGCACGGCGGGTCCCGCCGCGGGACGGGCAGCGCAGCCCCGGGCACGGCATCCCCCGGGCGGCCGAGTCCCCGTGTCTCTCCGGGGACATCCCCACGGTGACAGACACCCCCACGGTGACAGACATCCCCGGCAGTGCCTCACCGCTCACCTGGGACACGCAGAGAGGCGCGGGCACCACACCTGCGCCTTATGGCCGAGGGAGAGCGGAGCAGCATCGCTGATCCTGCCAGGGTGGAGCTGTTGAAAGACATAACGAGTCTCGGTTTTGGCTTGGTCAAAGCCCTTTTGTCCTCGAAAGTGTCTGCACCTGGAGGCAGCCAGGACCAGCAGCTGGCACCAGGCAGGAGCTGGCAGGGTTGTATTTGCTGTGCTGGGTCAGCAGGGCTGTGCCACAGCCACAGGGCAAAGCCTGGCTGCTCTCTTTGGTAGCGAGGAATCCCCCAGGAAAAGGGGGTTTCCCTCCAGCCCACAGCAGCTTCATTCAGTTAACTCTGTCCTGTTGAAACTTGGGTCCTTAAATACTTTTTTCCGCACCTAGAGGAGGATGCAGTTCATCTTCAAACAATGCATTCAGCTCCCTCTGTTCTCCAAAGCTTGAGATGTTCCTGGAAAAGTTAGGGAGTTGGTCACTCGGCAGAAACCTGGCTGAAAGTTAGGGCCACTTACCCAGCAACAGCAAATTAAACGTCATTATCATCACAGGCCCACCCCCAAAGGAGCACAGCTCCGAACTGTGGCGTTCCCTGGGTTCCAGCAGCTTGCTCTGCACACACACAATGCTGTGGTTGGTGGGAATCCAGAGCCATGCCTATTTACTGCCTCTTTCACCCTGGGGACCTCCTCAAAACCCCTCTCAGGAGTAAACCCCAGATCCTGCTCAGAAAAGAACCTCATCAATAACACCCCACTAGCAAACCACAAAAGCCTGTTTCCCAACAGCTAATTGATTGGGCTTTTAAACCCGAAACAAAACCCCATAAACAAACCTGTGTCTCAGCTTAGCAATAGTATCAGTTCTGTAGATAAAGCACAGCAGAGAAAGCTGAAATCATCCTGCTGAGAGCTGTCTCCTCACCCACGGAGGTGTGGTGCTGTCCTGGGTGCCTTATTATCCCAAAAAAAGGAACTCCCCTGAGTAATCAGCCACAGAACCCCCACTGGAAGGACCAGGCTGGGACACTGTGCCTCACACCGACCAGTTTTACCCAGGTTTGTGGTTTCACTGACAGCAGCAAACATCCTGGTGCGAAGCAGCTTTTCACAAGCCATGGAAACGTGGGACTGCTCAGCCCTAAGTGATTCTGGCACTTCAGAGGGGGTGTTTGTCCATGCCTCCCCCTCTTCCAGACGAGGACACGAGTGCAAAAGATGAAACCCAGCCTGTGCTGCTGCTGCTGCTGCTGCTGCAGCCCTTCCTCAGCCCCAGGCACTGAGGATGCCGAGCTGAGCTGGGCCCCAGAGCTGGGCTGGCATTCAACGAGTGTGGGAAGACAGAGGAATTGCCCTTCAGAGAAACAATGCTGGAAAGGAGAGCAAGGGAAAGGAGGGAGGAGGCCAGCTTCCAGTTTGGGCTCCAGCCAGATCCATGGTGTTCCACAGAGCTCTGGGCAGGCGGGTCACCCCCACGTTGATGACACGGGTCAAATTCCAGGGCCTGGGTTGTGCAGGAGGTCAGGCTGAGATGAGGATAATGGTCCCCTCTGGCCCTCAAACTCATGAATTTGCAATGGATAATTTATCATCTGACAAACTCAGCTTCTCTTTCTCCTCGTACAAGTGGCAAATAGGTCACAATAGATTTGAATTCATCAGATGAAATAATTCGATTACTTCGCTGTGGGTTGGGTTTGGTTAACCCTACGTGGTCATGCCAAGAAGCTCCCTGCGAGGACTTGGACCTCAGCCACAGCTCAGATCCATTGCTCAGCTGCAATGAAACAGGGAAATCGTAAGAGCACAGAGAGAAAGAAACCCCAGCAGTTCAGAAATGCCACTAATTCCTCTGGTGAGCTGTGTGCACGTTGTGCCACGTGTTGGGAAGGACCTGGAGCAATTAGAGAGGCTCCAGATGAACGTGACAAGTGTGACCTACCAGAGAAAGGTATGAGAATTGATTTGTTCGGTGCAGATAAGATCAAGAAGCGGAGCTGGAAGCTTTAGACATTGAAAGGGCTGCTGCAGAATGGAAAAAAAGGAGGAGTGGATCCTGAAGAACAGGGCAGGGTACAACACAGCCGGGCCAGAATCCAGCAAAGGCAATGCACGGTTCATTTTCCTTTGACCTTACTCACCCCTGCGCCTCCAACATCTTTTCTTTCTGCAATCTCAAAGCTCAAAATCTTGCTCCTCCCAGTTCCTGAGTGTCTCTAGCCCTTCACTTACAAACAGGCAGAATCACAGCTCTAAGCAATAGGATTGCAGGATCCTCTATGACTTCTTGGGCAATTTTTAACATTTCTCTTCTAAATTGGTACCCAAAGCTATCACAGCACGAGATGAAAGAGCTCCAAGTATTGCCATATTTCCTTCCACTTGGAGGAGACAGCCTTGAGAGCAGGAAGGCACAGAAAGCTCGAGGGAAGACAGCGAGACAGAAGTCAACAGTAAATTTTACCGATCATTTAAGAATTACCAGGACATAGAAACATCCCTCGGCTGCCTTCATGTCTTCATCATCCAGACACACCAGAGCCAGGCGCTCCCTCCAAAACGCAAAGATTTATCTTAATTAGCACGGCAGCTCTCCTGCAGCTCGTGGAATGGATTGCTGGGGGCCTCTGCTGGGGTTTGTGTGCAAAAAGAGCTCTGCAGTTCAGGCTCCGAAACTGGCAGACCCCAGCTGAAATCACTACAGAACTGGCACTGTAATTGTTGTCTCTTTCTAGCAACAACTGTGATTAATCACCAGACTTTGCACTGTCTTTATTTTTTTCAAGCTGGCAGGTTCCAAAAGCACCTCGCTATTGTCCTGCATTCTGTTTTCTAAATCCCTCTAAACGTAGCCTGCAAGGAAGTTCTGGGTTTAAACCAGCCTAAAAAAAAAGAACCACACAGCAAAACTGAAGAAAACTTTGTCGTGACTTACATCAGATTCCACAGCCGCAAATTTACATGGGGATAAACTTATCTTGAATTTTGCACCTTTTTAAAAACAAAATCCCACAGTGGATGTAGCCTCCTTTGTGTGCAGGAGATGCAGCCTTGGCCAGGGCTGCTTTCCTGTGGAACATCACTGTTGGTGCTGCCTCATGCCAGTTTCTAAAGTGGAGATAACAAAATAACCTTTAGCCATCCCTCCTGGGGAAGGAAGGATGGCTGGAGATCTCTAGTGTGTCACTGAGCTGTGAGCACAGGAGTTTGAATGAGCCTGACAGCGGTGCGAGGATGGGTAAGAGAGGAATTGGCTTTGTGAAAGAAAAAGGGAATAATAAAAACGGCCCTGGAGGGTCTGAGGGCTGCTGTGCGAATCGGGGCCACACACGGCCTGTCTGAACCAGGAACGTTTGCCTTGGCTTTGGGGTTTTCATAAAGCATAATTACGTGAGTTGCAACAACATCCTCCTCAGAACAGCCCAGAGCCACGCAGGAAAGTGGGGAGGGAGCAGGGATGGGTTTCAGCAGGAGTACTCTGCTATTCCTTTAGTTAAAACAACAAATTAAGAACAAGGTTCAATGTCTGTGCTTGGGGAACAGAACCCTCCATGCTGCTGAAAGATTGAACAGGTCTAAATAAAACTGCTGTGCCACACAGCTGGTTTTTTTCAGGATCTGGAAAGAAATTACAGTTTTCAAGGGCTTTTATAATCCTTCCTTCCACTGAGTCTGGTCCTAAGGCAACAAAACTCCTCTGATCAGAGGGAAGGACTCAGCGAGGAACCATTATTTCATCTCCAAAGTAGAAACACAAAAGGTTATTACAATCTGCAGATAACCTGTAATAGAGACTCACAGCCAGGAATATTATTCATACCTGAAATAAAGAGGATCATCTGAGACTGAAGAGTTGTTTTGCTGACTGTGATTGTCTCTTTTAAAAAACCTCTTGGAGCACAGACATTCAGGAAAAGCTCTGAGTAACGAGCTCCTCTGAATAATTCAGCTGTGTGCAGGCACTCCTGAACCAGCCACAACTGCTGAGCACAGAGGGGCTCAGGAGAGCTCGGCTGCCCAGTTTGGGGGTGGGTGAGATTCCTGGTGATCTGTACAGCTGGATTCAAGCCCTTCCCAAAACCTGGGCAGGGACAGAGCCAGTGGGCTCTTGCCTTTCTTTCCCCACCCTCCTGCCCACCCCTCTCTGCTGGCACAGCATCGGAAACACACATGGAGACCTCAGTGATTCTCACAAATCCCATCCCCTCGTGGGTGCACCTGAGGATCTGGCCTTTGCTTTGTGCATATTTATACATCCTGTGTCTCTGATGTCCCTGAATTTCCTTTTCATTAATGCTCCTCTGGGCCTCAGAGGAGGCAAACAAAGCGACAGAGCTCATCCGCTTCCTTCAGCCTTCAAGCTTGACTGAAAATGCTTCATTAAATAAATAGCAGGAGATCCTTAAAATGCCCTTGCTCCCTCCCAGCCTCGTGGAGAGTTTGATGAGATGGAACCCTGTGGGCTGGCACTGGCCTGATGGGGAGCTGGGGATTTTTTAGGCAAGGCCAGAGGGGACTGTCCTGATGCCTTTGCGCTGATGTCGTGTATCCCTGGTATCCACGACCCGGCAGCTCCTCTTCCCCTGAAATCCTGCTCTGTACCTCAGAGCAGAATGACTCTACAGAGTGCCTGGGAAGGCTTTGGGACTCAGCAAGTCTCAAGCACAGGAGCTGATGCTGTGGCAGAGCTCTGCCTCGTGCCAGCCTCCTCTGTGCCCCGGCATCTCCTCGCTGGGTGCAGTTTCCTCAGGGGCACTGGAGCAGCTGGCCCCAGCACCCAGTGATGTCTGCAGCAAGCTGGACATGCTTGGGGAACATTTCTGCTTCTTTCTCATCATTTGGTAAATTCCCATCCCTTCTCACTGCCTGGGAGCAGCTCTACTGTTCCTGCAGCAGAATTCAACAGCCTGGTGGTGCCTGTTCCAAGAGAGCTTCAACAAAGACCACAGTGGGGGAGTGGGAGGCTCTCTTGGAGCTCACCAGGAATATGCTGGGTTTTTCTGACCTCAGAAGCCTTGATGACAGTACCAGGAAGGTTTTCCTGGAGGCACCTTATCAAAGCTCTATTGCTCAGACAAACATCCCAGAGCTCAGTCATGATCAGCTTCTATTTACAATGTTGGCAGTGGATTTGTTTAACCAACTTCAATTTCCAAGAGTCAACAGACAAAACCCCAATTTCTTTTGCTGGAAGTCTGGGAAAAACTCCTGTTGGCATTGACTGAAATAAAGAGTAATCTTGTGTTAAGAATTGAAAGCCCAGAGGGGGAAATAAACATTTTCACCTTTGAAGGGGGGTTTTATTTCCTTTTAAGTTGTAACTGCTGGTACTGACATTAATTACAAGCATGTTTGGGTTTGTTTTTAAGCAGACTGTCAATATTTGCAGTGTAATTGCATTATTTAGTCAAGCTTCTGCAAGTGCTTTCCAAACACTCAGGGTGGAACTTGTTTCTATGTAAGTCCCAACAATTCTGTGAATCAGAGGTGGGAGGAGCAGAAGTTTCTGCCGAAGTGACTGTCACCAACCGCAAGGTGACCGAGGCTCCTGCAGCTCCAGTTGCAGTTTATCACCAAAACTGCATCAGACCACAGGCTCAGGTCTGAACCCACCGAGCTCCTAATCAGCAATGAAAGGCAGTGCAAAATTACCACCGTTACCAGCTCAGTTTCCATACATTTTTCTACACTTTTTGCACTTGAGGGTAAGACTGTTCTAAGCATTCTAGTCGAAGATTGGGACAATATTTTAGCACCATTAAGCAGCATTTTGTAAAAGTAAAAATTCTTGTTTTAGGACTGGTAAGTGGCAGACACCATTAATGTTGATTTTTGAGCAAATAACAGAACACAAGGGGAGTTTCTAAGGCCCAAAAAATTCCTTCCCTGTGAGGGTGGGGAGACCCTGGCAGAGGTTGCCCAGGGAAGCTGTGGCTGCCCCTGGATCCCTGGAAGTGTCCAAGGCCAGGCTGGACAGGGCTAGGAGCAACCTAGGGTAGTGGAATGTGTCCCTGGATCAGCTTTGAGGTCCCTTCCAACCCAAACCCATCTGTGATTCTGTGATTTTATTAAATATCTTAGAATAAAAGTAAGTGGGATTACCCAAGTTCCTCATTAATCCAATATTGGTGCAATGCTAATATGGGATGCAGTCAAAAGGGCTGAGGAATGTCAATCCCTTGCTCCAGAAAACTGTTCATCAAAGAAGCAATCTTTCACATCATTTCAGTTAATAAAGATAATTCTGCTGACATAATAGATTTAGACTTCTGCAAAGCAATTGACTTAATCTTGCATGACATTCTGTTAACAGGAGTACCCAAAAAAAAAAAAGAAAGAAAAAAATCGATGTAAGTTATTTTAAATGGATGGAAAAATTAGTAACATGCATCAAAAAGTAATTATCTGATGAAGGAATTTCTAGTCTGTCCAAAAGGATTTACTCTTGGTACAGTGCTATCCAACACTTTTATCAATCCCACATTTTATCAAAGCACCATTGCAGCCAAGGCTGTAAATATCACCTACAGGAGTGATGCAAAATTTGATGGCGAATTGGTCCTGTTTGGTTAAGTGACATTTAAACTCTGACCTAATCTTAGGTGAGAGTTAACTTTGTAGACAAGAAAATTTTCTGGAACAGAAAGGAGAAAGTGGCACACCCAGAACTTGTAGTGAGGCAGAGCCAGTCTGGAAATAAGAGGTGATTTTTTAAAATGTAGGTAATTAAACAGTGGCACAATTAACTTTTCAGGGGCAGAGTTCAGCCTACATTAGGTGGTAGAAGAATGGTGGCTGAAAACGCTGCAGTTCAAACACAAGTTCTGGGGCTGATGCAGCGTTTGTGTTACGCCAGGTCTTTAATTAAACAACCTGCCCTGTTAGCTGTGAAAACACTCTTCTCGTTTTACCCATTGAGCGGCTTTATCACCGATATTGGATGTTTTTTCCCCTGGCTTGGCAGATCCCAGCGCTGTGGCTGACACGAGGGCCGTGTTTGTGGTGGATCGATCCCGTGGGTGATTAACAGCCCGCACGGCCCGGGGGGAAAACGAACGGGAACGTTTGCTCCAAGTGGGATCAAACATTTGTGTCCTTTGTTGTTTGCGGCCCCCAGGGGAAAAAGAACAGTCCTGGTTCTGAGGGAGAGGTTTGATGCTGGCACAGCAGCTTTAGTCTGTGTCTGCAATCTCCATCCTCTCTTTTTTCCTTGGGGAAAAAAAAAAGCAGTGAAGGTTCCTCGGAGTGTCCCTCCCTCCTGGCTGCTGCTTTTGACTTTCACTCCAGAGCTAAGTGATGTTGTCATAGAAACCAAAACGGGGCGAGTGGGAACCCTTCCAGTCCAGGCTGGGACAGGACAGCTCATTTCCCTCGCCTGGATCTTGGTCTCTACAAACTCAGCGCCTTCCTGCCAGAAAAATTAATCCAGCCCGCATTTTCCTACCAAATTCTTGCACAGTGCTGGCACTCCTTGCCCCCTAAATAACCATCATTTCCAGGTGCCCGGGACCTGCTGTTTCTCTGACGTGCCCACCCTTTGCTGCAAGCAAACAGAAACTCCTCGGGGTCAGCTTCCCTGCTTACATAAACTGGGAGAGCTCCACTTTACACCAGCAGGGAATCGAGCCTTCAACGTATGCAGGGTTGATTTTCCATCGGGGATGGGCAGGCACTGGTATCTATTTTCCTTTGCACTTAGCTCCCTATAGATCCATCTTGTCAATAATAAGGCAATATTTTTGTTGGTTCGCGTGATTATCTGAAGAGACAGAGAGAGGAAAGAAAAAATAAAAACAAGGCCAGACAAACAAATTCCAGTCAGTCATAAATGATCCGGGGTTAAACGACTGTGCTGCCTGGCGTCCCAGGGGATAGCAGGAATGAAACTCCAGCAAATCTGAGGGCAACCTGACTTGGCGGAGCGTAACAAGGCAGGAGATGGCCTGTTGTGTTGGCTCAGCCTGCTGCTCCTCCACTGACATTCTTTTGGATTGGCATTTAGTGGTGAAACAAATATAATCGAGGGGAATCAGGTGAATTTACGAGCAGAGGGTCAGCGACCCCAGGGACTGTTCTTAGCAGAGGGGATTTATAAAGCTCCTCTGCTCTCATAACCTCTGCTAGTCATGCTGGTGTCCCAGCTGGGACTGTCATCAGCTCCGATGCCAGGGCTGAGATTAATGGCCTGCAAATCGCTGAGTAGCTCTAAAGAGCTGAAAGGTGGAGGGAGGGATTTCGAAGGCTGAAGGTCCAAGGAGAGCACTCCAGAGAGGAATAAATGCAGCAGGGAAGTGGAACTCTGGCTGGCAGCATCTGCTGTGTGGGCAGGACTCAAAACAGGCAGCAGCAGAGGTAGGACAGGAGGACCCAGTTCCCAGATTTTGGTTGGACTGCTTGGATTTTGAACGAATCATTCTTGTTGAAGGAACAGGCTAAATCTTGCCATTCTCGGTAGCTGTTTGATGCCTTGTTGAAAGGTTGAAGCAGAACAAAGTTACATGTGAAGAAAAGTCTGTGGAGCACAAGAAAACAGCCTCACAGAGTGCCCAGAGCTTTGAGACTTTGCCACCAAGGACTCTGCATTTTCCAGCTCAAAAGGAATTTTCCTTCTTGTATTTAGTGACACAAATATACCCAGGTGTGCAGCAACCTGCATGTTTCAATCCAGCCACACTAAGCCGTGGTAAATCAGATTTCGAGGTTTACAGGATAGGACGAAAAGGCAAATTTGTGTAAACTCAGAGGAGCTAAAGCTCACCCTGGCCCCATGGTGGTTCCACATAAGTCAGATTTAGCCACTGCCCTTAGCTGGGAATGGGATCACACAGATGTGTGGTGTATGATCCAGGAAATTATGGATTCAAGCACTCAGGACTCGGTAATAAACGGTGATGAAGGCAGAACTGCAAAAATAATGTTGTTGCTGTCTCACCACACTCCATAGATCACTGTGCTTGAGTGTCAATAAATGGGGGCATCTGGACACACTAAATCATTCCCCATTTATCTGATCCCTTGTTACAGAGCAGGCCTTGGGGCTCACAGCAATTTTGGTCTCACTTTTAGGTGTAACAGGCCAGCTTGGGAGTTTTACCAGATGAGCTTTTCCCCAGCTCCAAACCAAAAGAACAAATTGGGAGCACCCCTGAGCTGTGGGGTCTCCAATCTGTGGGTTATGGACTCAGCTTGTCGTCCCTCTGAGCTTGCTGGACACAGGTATTGTGCCTGCTGCTCTGGTTTGGGGCACGGGGAACACGGGGCTGCTCTTGCCCCCACCGAGATCCACAAGAATCTTTGCATCAGCTCCTGAGTGTTTCAGGTCAGGCTTGAAGGCGCCTCATCACTCTGTACTGTAATTCTCGCCACCCACGTACTCTTCCTTTCTCACTTGGCAGTGCAGGGAGACAAGGTGGAAGGAAATGTGCCACTTTACCTGTAGATTGGTGATTTAAATTGCCAACTGCCGACCTGGCACTATAAATCCTCTCCTGCAGCTGGAGAGCCCCGTTTACTACAGCGTGTTTCCATGGCAATGCTGGGCTCTCTCACATTCCACTGCACCGTGCAGCCAGCCCCTCCCTTTTCACTTCAGATTCCATTCACACAGTCTCCTATTGATAGGAAAAAAACCCAAATGGGCCATGGATAGCTATTTCCTATCTTAGCACGCTTTCCCACCAATAACTGGATGATGGATCTGTATTTTAGCACATCAAGAGAACACTTGCCCTTTGCCAGACACCACTTGGCAGGCAGCATAAAATCCAGATATTCTGAAGGTCTAGTTTTATCCTGACACACATTACTCCTGTTATTTTAGGACATCAGTGGGAAAATGCGGGCTTGATATTCCCTTGTGTTTCTGGCTGCCGGCCAAGCAAAGGCAGCGTGTCTCTGTCGCAGCAAATCCTTCCCTGAGCTTGGGCAGCCTCGTGGCAGCCTCCCACCTGCAATCCGAGCTGTTCTCAGCACTCAGTGCAACTCAGTGACTGTGGGGATAGCACAGCCCATGGGGAAAGGATCTGCTGCTTCCCAGCAGCGTGGGAAGGAATTAGGAATTTCATCTGCTAGGACTGAAAACAAAAAAAAATAAAAGAGGAAATGTTATCATCAGTGGTACCGGCAAAAATCAAACTCCTCCCACGTCTCTGGGTGTTTTACATGAACACTGATATCTCACAATGTTACCTGTGGAGGAAGAAATTCTTGTCTTACCTCAGGACCTGTGACACGGCACCATTAATAGGGCAGCCCGTTTGTCTCAGTCCTATTACGCAGCTGATTTGGGAGATGATAAGTCCTGCTAAGAATGACTTCAAAGCCTAGTGGTCCCCTAAGCTCCTTGCGGGTTCCAATCAAATCCCAATTTATTAAGTGCCTGTATCTTTGTCCCTTTTAACTTCAGGGAGTGTTTTGTCACAGATTCCAGGAGGTGCAGGACTGGGGCCTTGGCTGTCAGATTTCAGAGCCGTGCACTTGGTTTTTATGTCAGTTTTCTCTTCCCTCCATATGCTCACTACAAAATTCATGTCACATCCAGCTTGCAATCGAAGTCTAGATTTGGGCTTCGATTGTTTGCTAACTGACAATTGCTGTGAAGATGGTTTACCATGAAAATTGCTTAGTCAGGCACTGTAAAAAAATCAACAAAGAAATACCATTTTCTTTCCTTTTAGCTGGACTCCCTCCCATAAGCGAGGGAACTCACAACACTCCCACAAAACCAGGCACAGGGAGCAAACCAGCAAGAGAATAAAGGAGTGTGTGTGCCAGAGCTGTGGGTTGTTTGTGAGATTCTTGGAGCACGTCTGAAGGGTGCAAAAATTTCAAAACACCGAGACTCAGGAGGAATTTCTGGTTTTGGTTCACATACATCTGCACTTCCTGAATTTTGCTAGACCTTGTGGGTTACTGGGTGAAATATTTCCTAAACAGTAACAGTGCACAGCAGCAGAAACTGAAGCCTCTGGGGGGTGAGTCCATATCAAACAAACCTTCAGACTCCAAACAGCCTCGTACAGGGTTGAGTAAACACCAAACTCACTTGCCTTTGCCTTGCAAAAACAGCAGAATTCCACACTGGAGCTTCAAGTGGCACAGTGTGGCAGAGCTGGGCACTTCTTGCCCCATTCAGCATCATGTGAACAAGAGGGAAGTGCTGGTTGGGAAAAAGGACACTCAAACCCAAACAGTGTGCTCCTTGTGGGATAACCCCATGTGGGGGATCAGCTGCACCTCCCTTGGTTCTTAGATGGGAAACTCTGCAATATCCTTGCCAGGAAAAGCCTAAAATTCCTTTGTAAAAGCTGCTGTGAATAGGCCATAGCCCATGGTCTGATTTGTTAAAATGAGTAGGTGGTAGTTGGAGTATCTCAGTAGGGGAAATTCAGTGTTTTGGGGGCTGGTGCCTCAAAAATGCCACAGGAGTGAAAACCCGGGGCCTCTTCCTGCCTTGGTTCCATGAGACAGGAGCTGTGGAGTCAGCAGAACACAACTGTCCATGGCTGGCTCATTCTGCTCATACAGATCTAAAATACAAATCCTGATGGATTTGCTCCTCTTTGCCTCAGCTCACACTGGGCTCCCTGACTTGGGAGTTTCACACGCCGCAGAAGCGGGATTTGGCCCAGTGATAGGCTTCACTTCATCTCTCAGCAGATTTGTGGTCTAACACTCCAAGATGTGCAGCATAACACAGTGGCAATCTGTCACTCTCCTGGCTCTTGTCAGCTCCAACAGCTTGCTGAGAGAATCTGGAGCCAAAATAGACGCCAGTCCGACCTGAGGGACCGCAGAGGCGTCGCCTGCCGAGAGCTCTGCCTGTCACAGCACAGACATTCCTGCTCCACTTGGCTCTCCCATCATCCCAGCAGCCTGGGAGCAGCCCTGGGCTTTCCTGGTGGCTGTCACAGAGTCCCATCTTCCCAAATCTTCCCTAAATCTTCCCTCCTGCTGCTGAGGTTGCACATTGTGTTCTCTCCCCTCTTTGAGGTTCCACCCCTGAGCCCCCAGACTGCAATTAGGGCTCTTATCACTCGGAATAGCTGTGGCTCCCCTCTTGGACAGGCTCTGCATTCCCAGCACTGAAACCTCTAATCAGGCCAGAACGTTGGCTTGGAACAGCTTGAAACGGGAACTTTCTGCAGCTCAGGCATTCCTTGTTTGGTTAGGCTTGAAAAGCTGAAATTCTGGGGGATATCTGAGCACAGGCTCTGAGCAGGGACATTTGTTAGATTAGGCTGAGTCTGTTTCTTCAAGAGGACTTGTCAGAGACCACAGGGATCCACGGGCATGGAAGGATGTGGTGCCAGCGTCTCACCCCACCCTCTGAGTGTGCTTTCCAGCAATAACCAACGCTCACAGTCCTGACATTGCTGCTAGAAGCAAATCTGTAGAGTTGTAAAAAATGCACTAACAAATAATTGAAGATATAAACCAGAAAAAGGAGTCAGATGCAATATAAACCAGAATGCTGATGGAACAGCACACAGTTGGCTCTGCTCTGCAGTGGGGTGGGAGAAGAGGATACAGAGCCTTTTCTTGGGGTGCTCACTGAAATTCAACCCACAGCAGCAGTAAGTGGGGTGAGGAGAAATGTGTTTTATGGCTTTGCAGAGGTGATTTTGAGGAGTTGTAAGAAATGCACTGTCAGGCCTCAGTCCAGGACATCACAGCCATCTGAAGGCCATCAGATGCTCCATAAAAAGAGTGAAAACGAAAAGGAAAGTGAAGTGTTACTGCTGTGAGAGTTTTGCTGCCGCTTCCCAGTCCGGGCTGTCTTTGTCCAAGGTGGCACCTGCCCCTCCCCTGGGTTGTCCCGGCAGAAACTGGGGCCGGGAGGCTCTGAACACCGAGTGCTGCAGCTCCAGTGTGTAGGCTGCGTTTGCCCTCTGCTGTTGGCTTATCACACTGTTCCCTCCGGATAACCCAAAACCTGGAGAGCCTGAATGGTCACAGCCCAGATTTCAAATACTTACACTTAAAAATTTGTGACGCTTAAAATAAGTGAGATTGTTTACCTGAGACTTTAGAATACATTTATATTATCAAGTTTTTGCTTATAATCATAAAGACCAGAAACTTTTTTTTTTAGAATGTTCTCCTAAATAGAACCCAAAAATTAAGCTCTCTTGAAAGCAGGGATTCAGATGTGACCGAGAGCAGGATCAAACGCTGGGCGAGCCCACAGGGAAAGGTCTGAGGAGAGATGCCCTGGAATGGGAAGAGCTACTCTGCAATGAGGAAAGATGCCCTGGGATGAGGATTCAGGGGGATCTGGTCCTTCTCCCTGCTCTGGCATCCCAGAGCTGCTCCCACCCGACCCCAGGCTGCTCACCCTGCCCAGCCAGTGGTCACTGCCAGGATGCCAAACGCCCTGG
This sequence comes from Sinosuthora webbiana, assembly GCA_013397395.1. Lineage (NCBI taxonomy): Eukaryota > Metazoa > Chordata > Aves > Passeriformes > Sylviidae > Sinosuthora > Sinosuthora webbiana. Next base: position 50,945 of record VXBN01013044.1, on the reverse strand, counting down.
AAAGGACACAAGGGCCTGTCACGAAATCTGCTGGCACCTTGCCACGTGTTTGCAAGCTGAGATCAGCATTCAGGCTCCTCTTGTTGCTGTTTGTTTTCCCCTCTGCTCCCAACAGCCCCTCCCTGCGCTGCGGCCGCTGTCGCCCTGCACGGAGGGGCACAAACAAAGGTGTGGCCATGGCTGAGCCCTGGAAGGGTTGGTGGGATTCCTCCGGCAGCAGTGACCTGTCCTTTTGCATGGTTGTTTCAGACATAGAGGCCAAGAAAGCAGAGCTGTAGCAGAGCTGAAAGATGGAGAAGAGCTTTTCCTCTGGAGAACTGGATCCTCTAACTGGTATGTGGGTAATGAGCTTCCACTTTCCAGTCATAGCAGAGACTTGGGTAACTTTGTTTTATCACTCGTGGAAAGACTTCAGCGCTCAGTTTAATCTGGATTGTGTGACTTCAGGCACAATGGAGCAAATATTCTGAAGTCTGGAGAGTGTTGGGCAGTTTTGTAACTGTTCATAGCCCTTAGAGCAACACCAACCCCCCATTTCATGCTGCTTTCTAAAGAAACCTGCTCTGTGAACCTCCTCAGCCTGAAAGCATCACAGCTCATTTCTGTCGAGTGCATTCAATGAGTTCACAGCAGGAGCTTCTCTCTATCTGATGTGTCACTTATTTTTTTCCATAAAAAGACATGAGCCGTTCTTTCACGATTAATTCTGTACATGTGTGTTTGTTTGTTTTAAAGCAACTACTACAGATAGGACTGAATTGGGAAATTCAGCTCGGTCTTTTTTAAATGGGTGTTAATATCAGCAAGGATTTTGCTGAATAAGCACTAACACAGCCCAGGGAGCTGATGGAACTCAGCACACACTGAGATACAAGAGCAGCCCAGACACAATTTTTCAGGAGCAGTTCTGTGTTTCAGCCACCAGCTCAGTGATCTGTTCTGGCTTGGGTGTGAGGGGAAATGTCAGTAGTGAAGAGGTGCTAAAATATCTTTCATCTCTTGATTCCACAGCTGTGGCCTTGGCTTGGAAGGGTCTCCAGGAAGCCAAAGCAGTGGTATGTGCAGTTCAGGCAGCACTTGCTGTCACACACTTCTATCTCTGTCAGCTGCCTGTGCATCACCTCCAGGGCTGAATTCCATGGAAATATTTTAACTGAAAGCAATGTACACTTTCCACTTGGTTTGTTTTCCTCCCACTGAACACATCACCTCTTTATTTGCTAAATAACAAAGAGAGGATAAGGGGAAAAGCAAGGAGTTTTACCCAATTTCACAACACTCACAAAGTTAATGACAAGAACAGTTGAAATCCTGAGCAGAACAACAGCTGGGACATCCTCTGGATTCTCCCTGTCTTATCATCCTCTTGGTAGGGAACACGATGGAGTTGTGGGCACAGCAGCTGCCATCATAACTGACATTCCTTGGATAAATGCAGGATATTATCCAAATCCACGGGGTGTTGCTTGCACAGCAAAGGCCTGACAGCAGCGTCCCACTGCTCAAGTTGCTCTTGGCTGGGGTCACCTCCAGCTTAAGCCGTTTTTAAAAACATCAGTAAAAACCTGAGGCGCACACACATGCAAAGTGCAAATAAAGGAGAGAGGTGATTTCACCTCTTATCTTCCCAGTCAATTGCATTCCTTCCAACCGTAGGAAATACCACATGGAACATGCCCAGACAAGCCAGTATTTACACAGTAACTAGGAGCTGCAAAATTAATCAGAGAAGCAGTGGATGCCAGCAAAAAGCTACTCCAGAAAAAAAACCCCAAAACATATGTCTCCTTTCAAAAGAAAAATCTGCTTTTTCACAGCTACAAAGGATTGAAAACATATTTTATCGTCAAACGTGGAGCTGTGCCAAATCGCAGGCAGCCAGAAGAAAGCTTTGGCACGAAAAGAGCTTTGGTGAGTCCTGAGTTACTGGGAAACCGCTGAGATGGGATTGCTTTGGTGCTGGAGGGAAAGGAAGGTGACAGGAGATAGTGAAAAACCCTCTTTGAGGCAAGTGTGTATTTTCATCAGCTTTCTGTCGCGTTCCCAGCAAAATATAACAATGCACAGGAAATCGCACCTTGCTGGGGAGAGCTCGAGCAAAAGCTGCAGCATCAACACCCACCAGCTACAGCACAGTGAAAGCTCCCCGTGCTTCTCCTCTGAGGGTTTCTTCCCTAGAGACCCACTGAAGTGATGTAAATGGAGCATTTTGTTTGCTAACTTTGGCAGGAAATACATAATGTGTTTTAAATCGTTTCCAAAAGATGAAGTGGGAGAAGAAAAAAGCAGGAAGTTTAACCCAATTCCAGAACGTTCTTAAAAGCTAATGACAAAAACAGACTTGTTATTTTTACATCTGTTAAATATTTGTTTCTGAAGTGGTTTATTGGCTGGGAGCAGTTTCAGCTGCCAGCCTTTAATATTTATTTAATATTTATGGGCTAGTTTTTTTTTGGGGGGGGGGATTGTCCCCAGTCAAAGTTGCTCTTTGAATTGAATGGTTAAGGAATATTTTTGACATTTTGACATTGATTTGATGTGCTGTAGATGGTGAGAGGAACAAAGACGAAGCAGCTTTGAGTGAGAAAAAGAGCAATGAGATTGCTCCAGCTCACAGGTAAATAATAACCTGAGCAGGGTGGGATGAACAGCACTTGGGGGGGGTGAGCTGGTGAAGGCACACGTAAAGGGATTTAAAATTCTGGGATGCAGGACTTCAGAAAAACGTTTAGTACCTTACTGTTTATTAGGAAAAGAAAAAAAGGGACAAAATAGTCACCAAACAATTTCTCCCTCAGCTGTGACCAACAAGGCACTGGAGGAAGGAAGTGCCTGACATCAGTTCTCTGCTCATGCCCATAATGTCTCGTATCAGATCACAATTTGCACTGTGCCTCCCTAATATTATCTTCATTTGCCAGGCTGCTGGTGAGTGGCAAAGTGCTGATTCTGTGGAGATGCTGAGGTCACCATCAGCACATGTACAAACCCAGCAGTCACTCATGTCAGTGTTTTGACCAACTGAATAATTTTTAATCCTACATACTGACCCTTGTTTCTCTTCTTTTTCTGAAGAGAGAGAAGCTCTGCTGTTCTCTCCCCTGCTCGCTCACAGTGCCGTTTGCCTGAGAGCCCTGCTGTGATCTCTGGCCCATCCAGAATGTCCCCTCTGTCCCCCAGGGCAGCCTCAGGACGCTGCAGCCCTGCCAGGAATTGGGCTGTGGATGGAAAAGGCTCAGCTGGGACATGGGTGTTTGCAAAGAGCCTGGACAGCCAAAGAAGGGACAATCTCAGGGAGCTGGGAGGTTCAAGAGGATCTCCAGCACAGAAGGAAAAATCTCCCTGCTCCCTGCATTGCCCACCTTGCTCCCCTGCAGGGAGCAGCTCCTTCTCTGTCCCATGTGGCAGCAGCACTCCCGTGCCCACGGCTTTCCTGCTTCCCACATCCCACCTTTCGGCAGCCAGAGATCAGAAGCTGGAAGAGCTGTGGGGAAAATCGCCCCAAAACAAGCTAGAGCAACTCAAGAAGAGGATCCAGGAGCAGAAGAGAAGGCAGCAAGCAGCACCCCGGGAGCAGGAGCGCCTGATTTTTGCTAAAGATCCCCTGCCAAAGAGAGCCCTGAAGAGAAAGATTTGCAGAGTGGCCTCTGCTCCTCCTGCTCCAGCTCACAGAGGTCAGTGGTGCTCTGGGATTTATGGAGAAAGGCTGGAACTTTGGCACAGCTAAAATTTCACCCCTCCCTGTGGTATCTGGGGGGGCATCACCCATGTTCTTGTGCTAAATCCATTTATTTCTGCAGGTCCAAACCTCCCTGTGCTGTGCTGAGTTCGCTTCCCCACCGGATTTACTCCCCAGCACACACAAATTCACAAATTTCCTCAAAATAGTAAAGAATTTGCTACTAATCTATTTTTTCTCCCCTTTCTCCCCTCCCACATCCTTCCTTTTGCCACATATAAAACATAGAATAGGAGCCAGCAGTGCAGTAGTGAGGAAAGGCACCACAGGTACCTAAAGCAGGAATTGTGTAGTTCTTACAGGGGATTTAACAGTTCATTCAGCGGAACTGGTGTGGATCTGAAAGCAAATATTATTAGAGCTCCTTATCCTGCTTCGCTGCTAAATTTGGGGCTGAGGAACCATCCATCTACAGCTGTCACTTCAGTTTAGTGTGGTTCAAGATCTCGGATTGCCGGGAGCAAGGCGTGGAGCCGGGAGCTGCCCGGGGCCAGCCCGGCAGCCTTAGCCCAGGGGGATTACTGAGGGAACACGGGACTGGAGGAGCCGGGGCTGAAAAGCTGCACGGAATAAATCTCATTGCTGTAATAGCATTAGTGTTAATTCACTGGGCACTGGCGTCCCTGGCACACCCCGCCAGCTTCCAGGGGCGTTTTCCTTGGATTTGCTCCCCGCCACCTTTCGTAGGGATGTTGTGGTGCTGCCCTCGCGTCTGTGGCAGCCACGTGTCTCTTTCCAGCTGCATCAGGCAGCATTTTCTGCCGCCAGTGCCTGATGTTACCCCTCCTAAAGCCAGAAGGCAGAGGCACAATCCAGGCTGAGGGATTCCCGAGGGAAGGCTTGGTTAGTTTGTTTTTAACCCAGACCATTTTACGTAAGTGAGCGAGGGAGCTGCCAGACAAACTGTTCAACTTGTGGGACAGACACAGACTCTGAGGCTGGGGATTAACAGCTCCAGACACTCACTTCAGCTGCATCTTTGTCTGCCTGTGCTCTACTACTGAAAGAAGTGTGTCACAGCTGCTTTGGCAAGTATTCCCTCTGTCAGACACCTGCAGCCCAGCCTTGGGAACCCGGTGCTGCCTTCCACACATGCACGAGCTCAGCTGTTCAGTACCAACATCTGCACAGCTCCTTGCAGCCTAGTGCCTCTCAAATATTTGTTTTTCCTGGGTTTTAGTGCTCTGAACCCAACTCTTGTTGGGTTGCCTGAGGAAGAGCACAGAATAGCAGGCAGAGAAGGATTTGCCATCCCTGGACAAGGAAGGGATTATAAAAAAGCCCCAAAGATCCCAGGTTAGCAATGACGCCCCATAATTGGGAACTTCCCCAAGTATTCAGTGTTTGCTCTGCATGGAAATGTTGGCCTGGATCTGCAGAGACACCAAGGGGAAGGTGTCTCACTGCACCCAGGGGATGCAGCAGTTTGGGCAGGGCTGTTTATTGTGTTTTATGGATAGACAGGGTCATGGATGGAGCCTTAGGGCAGGATCCAGGCCATGGCTTCCTTTGCTGGGACATCTATACAACAAAAATAAAATAAAGACAGAGTCCTGCATGTTTGGTGACCGCTTTCAATAAAAAAGACTCCTGCTCTTGTATTCCAGGTTGGGATTGGATTGTTGGGTTCAGCAAGTTTGATTTTAGCTACACTAATTCTTTTCTGTGTTTTCTTTTCACCTCCTGATTAAAGACCAAAGAGAGAGATGCTCAGCATGGAGAATTCAAACAGAACACCAGAGGCAGCTTTCATCCAAGTCCTGTGCTCTGGAGAGAGCAGTGGCAGGGAAAGGTAAGGCTGAAAACCATGAGAAATTACAAGGACTGGTGGACAGAACTGCCTGCAGCAGCTGAATTCCAGACCTGCCAGGATTAAAAATCATCAGAAATGAAAAATAAGTCGTACATCCTCAGTGGGAAGAGCTGTCTGTCACCTATTCCGTTCTGTTTCCTTAATGAATTAAGGGTGCCACCAAAGGCAGGGATTTCCTGGCCTGCCAAGCAGGGAGTGAATCCAGGCAGTGAAAAGTCAGATGAATTATCCAAGTCTCAGTTGCTGGTTCTCAGTTTTATTTGACAGGTATTTCTAAGGGCAGGTTTGAATTCCTGGTGCCATTTTACCCATTTAATGCTATAGCTTTGCATAGAATTGGTCAAATTCAGAAGTTGTGGGGAAGAAGTGGAAGTGCTGTGGGTTGTACTTTACACCAGCTGAGTTCCCAATCAACTTGCGTGAAGCGGAAATAAAAAAATCCGAACTCTCTAATCCAGATGGAATTATCAGCATAACGTGCTGTAGTCCCTAAGTATGATTTAAAATGCATAAAATATGTAATGATTTCCTTCTCCCTCCTTTTTTTTTTTTTTTTGTTTTTTTTGTTTTAATGGATTGTTTGAAAAATGGCTTGCTCTTCCTCTGAGAGTGGGTCATAATAAGACCATGCCACGTGAAGCATTCATCATTGTAACTGCCAGTGTCATGGTGTCTTTATTGGCTATTAGTTTCTGTCACTGAAAGAGCCAAGGCAGGGCTACAAAGAGATGAATGAGGGGCAGGGGTCACAGCCAGAGTACTCAGGAAATTTGATGAATTATAAATTTGCTGTAGTTAACAAAAAATTAAGTCACCGCGGCTATAAAATATTCATCTGTTCGTAGGTAGGGGGGGAAAAAAACCCAGGAGAATATTTAAATCAAAAGAGTTTCTTCTATCAACTGCTCTCATCAGGAATGCAGGCTGCTCTTGAACTTTAGCATCATAGTTGCTGTAGTTAATGAACACGATGCAGATAAAAAGAAGATTTAATTGAAATAAACAACGTGGTGAGGCAAAGATTGTTAGAGCCACGTATTAATTTGTCTGGTGCATTCAGAGCAGCTAAGACAGTACAAAATAAATGCATTTTTAGTACTGCTAAGCACAAAACAAAGTGACACAGCGAGGTGTTTCCTTAAAGACATGGATGGATCCCAGCCCTCCTGAGCCCAGCAGATCCTGGCAATTCCCTCTGTGTTCCTGCTGTGAGCACCATGCACTGATCTGGTGATAATTCCTTCCAAAGGAAGTCCATGGGATTACAGGAAGTGACTTCAGCCCCACAGGGAGTTCAGCTCTTCCTTGTCTGAAAAAACATCATTTCCCCCGTGACACGATTCACGTGAGCCTGCAGAGCATCTCAGAGGCTGCTGCAAATGGAGAAATGAAAACTGTTGGCTGTGACTCCTTCAGTGGCTGTGGTAGAGAGGAGATGTTGCCTTACCCTGTTCCCAAAGCACAGGGGAATCTCAGGGCAGCCCCACTGAGTCTTTGGGAAGTGTCCAGCAGCTTCCCTGACTCCGAGGGGCTGCCCACAGCTCAGCACACACACAGGTTATGAGCAGCAGCTTGAAAAGCCTGACTCAGTCCATTGACTGAGCACTGAAACACATGGGCTGAGGCTGATTTCTGAGTAAAATCCTATTAAAAAAAAAACCCCAAAACTTGAGCATTTTAACTGGGGAGATTTTGGGGAGTAGAATTTCCATGCAAAACCCACTAAGTACCTGTTCAGCCACCTTGTGAGGGAGAAGTGTTTGCAATAAATACATAATTGTGCAAGTATTGGCATGCTGTGAATGCGATCTGAAATTATGAAGTAAAACAGTGATAAATGTTGTCTATTATGTGACACCACCTATTAAGCACAAGTAATTTGTTTGTGCTGCATTCTGCACCGTTTATTTCTGCATTAGACATCGTCCCTCGTCCTGTATCCTCCATTGATTCTTCCCCACCACATCCTGCTGATTCTCACCAGTTTAAAAATGAATTAGTTTCCTCTGGTGAGTTTGAAGTAATCACAAGGAAAAGAATAATTTTGTTATCCCCTTCAGTTCTCAAATGTGCTGGTACCCAGGAAGTCCTGACCTTTTCTCAGTGTTCCTGAGGCCTCTGGCAGTCAGTGATTTCTGAGTAAAGAACTGTGTGAACACACTACAAATGTTAAATGATATAATTGCTGATGGTAAAGCCTCAGGAAAGCACTGAACCTTCACATTTTGCACTCATGAACTCTTCTGATTCACGACCCTGGCAGCCTCCAAAGTTTGAGGGCTTTAAAAACTTTTTGTTATCAAAGTAGCACCAACATCTTTTATTTTAAACCTGCTCTGACTGAAACTTTTTAGATCTCCCCACACTTTGAGTGTGATTCCTGGAAATCACCATGAAATAGACTTGAATAGGAGAGTTACAACAGTCTTTCAAAGAACATGTGGGGCTTTAATAATTAAATACAAACTCTCTGTTGCAGGTGCGAATCTACCTGGTGTTTCTGCATGGAGAGAAGGTCAGAAGTTGGCTAGAAGGCTGCTGGGTCCACCCCCTCCACTTCCACATCTGAGGAGCAGAACAGGAGAACAAAGCACAGCAAAGACTTTTGGTACAGCTGTTCTTCTATAGCACTGGTTCTTTTGGCACACCCCAAAAAAACAAGAGGGTTTATTAAGCCTTATTGAAACAAAAGCTTTCCAGCCTCTTCTGAGCACTTGTCTTGGCTCTTGCAATAACAATTGGCCACTGCAACTTCAAATTTCACCTTTACAGATTTATCTTCTCCCTTGAATATCACAGATTTTATAACAGGTGCATGCAAATAGTCCTCAGAGCTGCCATAGGAAGCAGGTTGGGAGATGCACACTATAGATACAGGAATCGTTACTCTCTGAAATAATTACATCACTGTCATTTCCAAATCTTTCCCACAGAACCTTTGGAAGGAGGTCAAGGACTTGGGGCAATGCCAGTGATGGAAAACAGCTCTGGAGTGAAGGGAAATGAATGTGTGGGGAAGAGCCCTGGAGCCCAAAGCGCTGTGGTTGCTCCCAGCAAGGCTGAAAGGGGCAGCAGTGCACCCACAGAGGATCCAAACCAAGCACTCAGGACCCTTCTCTTGCAGAGCCAGTCCTGTGAGGAACACAGACATATCAGGCTCCCCAGAGACGCTGTGAAACACCAATCCCAAGGGATCCATTCTCCTCCACCTGGATTTCCATCAACAAAACACAGAACCAAGCCCAGCACCTCAGGAAGCAGCAGCAGAGGAAGAAGTGCCTCTCCTCAGAGACAGAAAGGGGCTGAGAAAGAAAACCTTAAGCAACCTTCAAAGAGGAGAGTAAACCTTAAAAACCCTCACGCCTACAGCCCTGAAAGTGTGAGGGAATTCATGTACCGAAAAAAGGCAGAAAGAAAGAAAAAACTCCTCGAAGAGAAGAAGTCTTTGGCGCAGGCTGCAGAGATGAGGGAGAAGAGGTTGCAGGAAGTGTACAGGAAACAAAAAGAAGCTATTGGGAAGAAATCGTGTCCTGATGAGATGCACAAGCCCATTGGGAACACAGGTTTTGCCAAAGGAAATCCTCAGTGTGAATTTGAGCAAGTAAGTCCTAAGGAGTGGCAGATTGAAATCCCTCCTTGAAACCATGTAGGACCTGAAACACTTTGTACCAATGCTTTGAAGTGCCGGGGAGAAAAAGTTTTATCTAGAAAGACAGAGCAATTATCTTATAATTATGACATAAACTGCTGGGCTCATTAGTAGGGCTGGAACCCTCGACTTCAGGCCAAAAACCTGGAAATCTCCATTGCCTGAGCTAAAAGAACAGGTTTGCTGTGTGGTATGAGCAGTTTTCCAGTTACATGAGCCAATTATTAAGTGGAATAAAAGCCAAACATTACCCTTCTGCTGCCAGCTGTTGAGTGCTTACACTGCTGGGCTCTTCTGTTTCAGGAGCAGACCAGTGGGGGAGTACTGGAAAGGCGTTTCATGGCCTGGGTGGATGAAACATCCTCTCCTCTGTCACCTGAAGATCACAGAAGCAGGTACTCAGACATAAAAGGCATCCTAGAAAGCCTCTTTCTCAGCTCACACTGCAGACATCTCTCTCTTGGTTTTTTTTAAACAGGAATCAACTCCGAGAAACAGCTCAGTCACCTAAAAAAGGAGAGGCATCAGCACCAATGGAATCTGAATGCTGGTTTCTCAGTCCTCTGAAATGTGAAGACTTGAGGGACTGCTCTCCCCCAGCTGTGCATTCATCTTCTCTGAGCTTTTCTGTTCCTCAGAAAGATGCAAAACCTCCCTCCAAGGACTCATCTTTTGGACTTTCTCCACACAGAAGCAAACAGGATCGAGTGAAAGCCATTCATAGCCTGTCCAGGGAACTTGCAGAAAAGATTGATGTGGCAAGGGAGAGGCTGAATGCAGCCAGCTGGGTTAAAGCCTCTGCTGACAAACAATCAGCAGAGACAACTCTGGACCTTTCCAGTGATCCTCCTTCTGTCCCAGAATCTGAGACTCGCAGGGATAGGCAAGAGAGGACAATGACTGCACAAATGCTGCTGGATACCACAGACCCTGATGTGCTTGGTGTGACATCCGATAGGGAATGTCACAGACTGGGCAGGATTGGCCTGGAGGGCAGCACTGAGGGAGCAGCAGCCCTGGGCAGACAGGAGGAAACGCCAACTCCTCTGCCTGGTGGGAATGCTGAGAGGGGAGAATTGCCCTGGATCGCTCATAGTGCAGGACAGAGTCACCTCAGCTCTTTGCAAGGTAAATCCTTTTGATGTGACACACAGGGATGTTCAGGTGCCACTGGCCAGGTCTTTCAAAACTACAAGCAGGGGTTAAGCTTGATCTCCCCTCTGCTATTTGTTGGAAATATTGTGCTGGAAAATCCCTGAGCAGTGGCTCTCCCAGATTTTACTTTCCTCCCATCTCCTTGCACGTGTGAAAGTACACCTCATAATTTTATCTGTGGCTTTGCCACCGATTTTGGATATGTCACCCTCTGGTGCCTAGGCTTTCCCAGAAGTAAAAGAATTATAAACGCAAGTCCATGTAGTTTAAAACCTGTGGATAAGAAGAGCTGTATTGAAGTGCACACACGTCAGTAGGCAGTGAATAGACGCCAAAGCTTGGGCCATTTCATTTCTACCAAGAGCATATTTATTAAATGTCTTCATTTGTCTTTTTAAAAGGTTTTCCTGTGAATAAGGGCTCCGAGGTGGACATAAGTCTATGGCATGAAAAGCCAATAACCAGCCCAGCCCCTCCAGCTCACAGATTCCTCACTAGAAGGTAAACAAAGCTGGATATTTTATTCTCTGCTAAATGTGCCAGACTTAAAATAAACAGCGGGGATGGTGAGTTCCCTGGGGCTGGTGGATTCCTGGGAGCTGCAGATGCCCTGGAGCAGTCAGTGGATCCCGGCTTTGGTGGGTTCCCACCAGCGGTGGATCCCCAGCCTTGCTGGATCTCCTGGAGCAGTGGATCCGTGGGTCTGGTTGTGGATCCCAGGTCTGGCGGTTTCCCGGGAGCAGAGCTTTCCCCGGGAGCAGTGGATCCCAGTATCGGTGGATCCCCGGGTTTGCTGGATCTCCCGGGAGCGGCGGATCCCGGCTCCGATGGATCCCGGCCCCGGTGGATCCCGGCCGCGCTGCCATGACGCTGTCTGGCCACCGGAGGGCGCCGCAGCCGCGGGCGCGGAGCGGGCTGGAGCGAGCGCCTGGGCCCAGAGTTCTTACCAAGGAGATTTTTTAACAGTTTTACAGTGCAAAGTAAACATGAGGAAAACGAAAATTGGAGGGATAAGTCCAACCAGATGAGCTTACCAAAGTTATGAGGAGTAATTACTGGAATTACTGAGAGTTAAACTCTTGTTCTTTGTGCACAACCACCACACTCACAAAGGTTAGGTTAGACTGGTTTCTGCTCCAAGAGATCAGTTGCAAGGATTACAGAGCGGTTGTGTCACAGAAGATGGCAAATGTATAAAACATGAGCAGCGGGCACTCAGAGTGTGCAGTGGAGAGAGTCAGAGCTGTGTCTGCACTGCTCCTCGGGGAGCACAGCCGTGGGCTCCATCACTCTTGCCCTGACACCTCCCAAAGTCACAGCAATGGTGGTAGCTGCAGGACCCCCTGGGCCCAACGGGAACAGCCCCCCAGCTGTAAGGGACAAGCATCAAAACAAGGAGAAATAAGACAGATTGCACCGATCTGCTGGACAATGCAATTACTGAGAAAGCAAAGCAGCCACAGTCAAAAACTCCTCAGAGCATCACCGGAAAAAACACCAATAAAAACCTCTCAAACAATAAATCACAACCCTCTTGCAAGTGCTGCTTCAAAAGATGAGGAGAGCTACTTGCAGATAAAATATCGCTGTATTTAGAGATTAGAAGTGCAAAGTGTGGTCGCATTGTGAATGACTCCAGACTCATCTCCTGGTGGGCTGAGGGCTCCCTGTGATGCAGCAGCAGTGACACTGAGGGGACAATATAAAGGAAAGAGCAGCCCATGCCTAACCCTTCCTCAGCTACTGGTAAAGCACGTAATTAATACAAAGGCTCAGAGTAAAAGCCTGACTTTTGTCCTCAGCTTTTATTTGTATATAATCTAGAGTCTGATTTTGCACCTCTCCTGAAATCTGCACGCTCACAGGAAACAAAAGTGGATGAGTCCTTTGGCACACAGAGTGAGGCTCCTGTGATCAAGTTATTCCTGAAGTTGGTCTGGTATCAAAGGATTCACTACAGATCAAATCAGACAGAAAGCCACCAGGTAAAGGAGCACCAGTGTGCTCTAAGGAGGGGACTGAGGAACTTTGCAGAGCCATCATTTCTCCTGCTCCAGGAACATTTGCACTTTGAGTGCATGAACTCTCTGTGGGGAGCGTCAGCAGGCAGTGAAGGGAGCCTGTCTCTTAACTTGCACACAAAACTTCACAGGCTGTGCTAACAGGAGGGGTCAGCGCTGTGTTCTTGGTCTTGTAAACCTGTTTCTATAGAGCTCTCATTGATGTAACTAAAGCTGGGTTAGAAAATGTGATGGTAAAAGCAGCTGAGTTGGGTCTGTGCTCTGACTTCCACTGCTAAGGAGTTAGGAGTTCACATTTGGCTACAACAGACCAATGTTCTCTCTCTCCAGTAGCTCATCTGAACAAAGCCACCTGTTAAAACTGACTGCGTGCCGGCCTCATTCACAAATACAAAACATCCAGCGCTCCAAACCCGGCGCTCTTGAGCATGACCTTCTCCACAGCCAGTTTCAACAGCACGGTTTGCTGTTTACATGTTTAATTATAGCTCTGAAAACAGCAGCTCGTGTTCATGCACGAAATCCTGCAGGTGCCTGTTTCCATAAGAAATGTTCCCATTTCATGCCCGGCTGCTCCCCCGTCCGCAGGGGCGGCTGGCAGAGATTTGTTGCTGATGCAAATGACTCACCGATGGGAATTCTCCAAACCGCCAGAAAAATGTGTGGGCAATTCCATCTGATTTTGTTTCAGTTGCCTCTATAAGTGGTTACATTCTCGAGAGTCAAAAAAAAAAAAATCATTTTTGATTCATCATGTTTTTGCTGTAAGTTCAGATTTGAAAGTGTTATGGGTGGTTTCAGGGGCTGGGATGGAGGGTGGTGGCTGGAGAGTCACCTGTTGGAGCACAGCTCTGCCTCCTCCTGTGGACTCAGCAATGCTTTTTTTCTCTTTAGTGCAAACCCAAAGAGCCTCATCTGGGAGTTGTGGTGGTTTATGCAGAGCTGGCTGTGTCTGGAGGGCAGGTGTTGCTGGCCACTCCTGTGGAAATCCAGTCTTTTCTGTAGAACCTGCATTGATTTCCACTGATGCCCTTCCCAGGACACAAACCTTGGCAGCAGTCTCCCCAGACAGAGCAGGCATTTCCCAAGAGGCAGAGAAAACAGTGCCTAGAAAACCATCACAACACAATTGCAGAGACAAAACTCAGTGCATTTTACCAATGAACATTAACTGCTTTGTAAGAAATCCCTGCTTGCTCTGTTCTTTCTCTCTCATCCACCTTTGCTCCCACTTTCCGAAGACTACATCCAAGACGCGTTAGTGGAAGCTGTACTAATCGTTTTAGCAGTTTCTGGGTCATGAAAAACAAAGAAAAGCTTATTAACGAGAAAAATGAAATAAGATTTCCCTAAGCTGATTGCCGATGAAAAAAACAAAAAAATTTCCACATTCATTTTTCTGTATAAAGAAGAAAACATCTGTCACCATTTCAGTGTCTCAGTGTCCCTGCGTGTGGTTCAGCTGAGGCTTGATCGATAAATGCCCATTTTCACACCTTCTTTTTTAATCTTTTTAGTCAAGCTCAGATAGTTACGGACCAAAACAAAGTAAAATCAGTTCACTGAGGGCTTCGTCTGCGGGACTTGGTGCTGACATTGTTTTGAAATATTAAAGTATATGTATCACTCCCAAATCTTAGCTGGGCCAGAGCTGTGCTCAGCACAAGCCCCAGAAACACTGGAACAGAGTTCAGGACTTGGTGTTTCTAAACAGATTTCTTTGCCAAGGTTCAGAGCTGGATTGTGCAACCAAGTCCCAACAATGGCACGGATTGTACAATGCAGCCCTCACAAATTAAGCTTCCACACTGCAAGGTGGTTGTTTGTATTTGCCACCAGGTTGAAAAACACCCAGCTCCTTCAGAGCAGTAATTAGAGTAGGTAAAAATGAGTGTTGTTAGCTTTCCTGACAACATCGAGGTACAAGACAGGAGACTTTGTTCGTTGCCAGGTACGACTTCTCAGGGAGCCTTTTGTTTCCATTTGACAAAATGTAATAGTTCTGTTTAAACGAAATAACCTTTTTTTTTTTTTAACTTCAAAAGATTGCTTTATGCACATCTCAGAAACTTAGTAATTGTTGTTGTTACCTTGACACAGCCTGCAGGGAAAACTCACGGCACGGAGGGATCAATGTGGATGTGAGACTGTTTTGAAAGTTCAGAACCAAGAGGAAATGGCCAACCCATCTCCTGGAGAGAGCCTGAGGACTTGGGACAGCCTGAGCTTCCAGCCCTCTGCCACTCTGAGCTCTGACAGCTTTGAGCAGGACTTGGGTAAGCTGGCATCTCCCAGAGGGTCACTCGGTGCCCTCCCAAAATATTTCTTGTGCTGTGGCAATAGAATGAACAGTCTCTCGTTGCAACAGAATTCTTGCTGGTGGGTCTGGCTAGGGCTGAAATATCTTCTGGGATGAGGGGAGATTTAAAATAGATGGTTCTCTTCCAGATTTCGAAGGTGAAAAAGGGGTGCATGGAAAATTGTCCTCTCAACACTCATGCACGATCTAAGAGGTTATATGGAATTATTATTATTAAAATGCAAGAGAAGCTCTTTGCCTTCTCCAAGCTGTGCTGTGACAGGTGTGAATTCAGCTCACCGTGACAGCTACAGGTGGAACAAACCCCACTTAGCACAGAGACATTGCCAGCACCTCGCAGCTTCATCTGAAGGTCTTTGGGAGCCTTACAATTAACTCTTCATAAATACCCCACCCGAGCCCTGTGGGATATTGTCCTGCTTGGACAGCAAGAGACATCAAGGCACAGGACACAGGCAGGGTGCAGGGGGAACGGAGGGATGTGCTGCAGGGTGCTCGGGGCTGGCCAGGGGTGCAGGGCATGGCCGCCCCTGCCCGGAGCAAAGGTTTGCAGGGAAACAAGGGAAAGTTTGCGGCCGAAAGGGTTAAAAGCCGAGCAGTAGCGTGCAGACCGCTCTGTCTGAAGAGATCTCTGCCTGCTCCCACCAAACAGGAGCAGATGGTGCATTGTTTTAAGGGCTTTTCCGAGACAAAAGAACAAGATCAGATAACCTTTCCTCAAAGAGGGTACTTACAAAAAGCCTTTGCTCTTATTAAGGATTCTTCATTGTTTTCCTCACAACATTTTATACATCATATTGGATTTTGGGGTGGTGGAGAAGCCAGCATTGTTTACTTCGCTTCTCCCTCCCACCCCCCGAGGGACCGGGAGGGCATCTCAGACGATTGGGCAGCAAGGCCGTTGTCTGAAGTGTTTTACCCCAAGCGAAAGACAAGCTATTTATTTACTATTAATAACTCAGGGCCCCAATTCTGCCAGGCCCGACCATCCACTATCCACCGCAGGAACAATAGGAGCTGCTGCCTCGTGTCTCTGCCAGGAGAAACCTTTCCCTTCCCCTGAGCATTTGCAGGAGCCGCCAGCCCAAGGCTGGGTTGGGAAGCAGCACTCCCAGCACGGCCACGCTGCTGCACAGGGAGGCACAGAAGTGTCGTGCTCAACACAATGTGGGTTTGAAATATGGGTCACAAGTGGCTCTGTCACCACCCAGAGCAGGGCTGGGGCATTCAGACTCGAGGCTGCATTGTCTGCTCGGAGGCATGGCCCAGCAGTTGGCTCTGTCCTTTCAAGGGACACAGAAGTCACCGTGCACACGCAACATAATGAGGTGTAATTCTACAACTGCTGCCAAATGCACATATTTACCTTTCAGAGTAGGGACACACGGCACCCTGACCACCCTCTGCTGTGCCAAAGAGAGATTTTCTGTAGCGAACACACTTGGCAAAATAACGAATTTAATCTCAGACATCTTTAAAGCAGAGAGAAGAAGATATTCACGAAATATTTGTTTCCTTCCTAGGGTAAGACAGCGAACTTGTCCTGAATTATTGAATTTTCTTTTTTAAATACAGCCAGTACAAAACCCAGAATTGCAAATCCTATAAGCTCACGCTGTGGTGAACAAAAATTGTCTCCACAGGTAGCGCTGGGATGTGATTTCACCTTGCACTTACATGAATTTCTCATCATTTTATGCACAAAACTTGGTATAAGCAATGAGCTGATAAGGAAGGGCTTTGCATTTTACACCACTATGTAAAATCTTTCTGTCATTCCTGCCAAACCACCAGGGCTCTCCCACAGGGAGCTGAGGAGATGAGCTGTACCTTCCTTGCTGCTCCAGCATGTCCTCTGAACACAGCTCACAGTACCCAAATTTCTGTATTTCTATTAAATAAGAGAACAATATGATTTTTTAAAACCCAGCATTTTGCCTGTGCCCCTTCCTACAGTCTAGGGAATGGCCTTTGAGCCAGACTGGACTGAATGAGCCAGAAATCTCATTTCATCAGATCAGACTTTTTGTTTGTATTTGAGAGATAACATCATTTAAGCTGAAACTAACTGTTAAAAAAGTATTTTCTAAATGTTGATGCTTAATAATGGCTACTGCTTTAAAATAATTTGCATTAGGAAAGCAAATGGAATGTTTTCCATTGTTCTTGAAATGCAGATTCTTAACTTGAACTACAAGGAAAATGTATTTATATGTATCATCTTTCCCCTAAACTGCTGATTGACATATTTTCTTGTATCACTAGAGGGAGCTGCCTTCTTGCTTCTAGAAGAGGGAGAAATTATTAAATTAGTGGAATAAGCACAGAAATGTATCAGCATGGCTTCAGCTAATTGTGCTCTGATGGAGAGTGTTGAGCTAAGGCAGCTCTTTGTGCTCCCTCCCAAATCCTAGGCTGTGTTTTGTATTTCCCACAGCTCCAGTGAGCTCCAGCCCTGCTTTCAGCACCTCTGGAGTTGTCTGCAATGATGCTGTCATTGACTGAGAGAGTTTAGAATAACTGATGAGGAACAGAAGGACCATTCCAGGGAAATTCAGGATTCTGGTTAGGGCCAGGTTCAGGCCCAGCTCTGTTGCTATCCTGAGCCAAGAGCTGCCCTGTGTGAGAAGGGGCAGCAGCAGGGTGAGGCGCTGCCATGTGCTGCAACATCTGGCTGGGAGCTGAAGTCAGGCCAGCCCTCCACACCAGAGGATTTAGATATAAACACAAAATATGCAGAGCACAGGAGCAGCACAGGCCACATTAATCCCCTTGTTTGGTAAGCAGGCACTCTTCAGTGACAAGAGGGATACCAGAGAGGAGAGAAGGACCTGCTGTGTTTCTCAGCTGTGATCAGGAGTTACCAAACCGTTTTTCCTCCTCCCCTTTTACCTGTCATCGCTGCAGCTCCTTTCCTGCACAGAGAGTGCTGAAATCTGGGTGGTTTTTCACCTTACCTGGAGAGCATCCTGAAATAATAAACCAATTGAACTAACAGGGTAATTTTTGAGAGCAAGTGGGGGCAATTCCTTCCGGATTGTGGGGCAATTCCTTCTGGATCTGCTGCTCCACTCCACAGCAGCATTTCAGGACGCTTTACACCCCATGTTCCCACACCTCCAGGCAATGATGCAGGCAAAGTCGTGCTTACAGCTAAAGTTGCAAGTATGTCTTTTTATAATAACTGGGTTGGTGTGATTGCTGACATGGGCAGAAAGAGAAAAAGCTGTCCTTGAGTAAAGCAGCAGTAAATGCTTCTGCCTCGCTTCAAGTGATTAGAAAAATGAGACTTTTAGCCCGGCTTTTTTAATTATATGTCAGGGAGATTCTACAGGGCTTTGCCGAGATTCTGCAGGTGCAGCGGAAAGTGATTTAATAAATAGCATTTCTCTCACGAGGCTGAGTGTATGCACATTGAAGCTATCTGGGTAGGCAGTAAATGCCATTCATCATCACCTAAAAGGACGTGAAGTTTAGCCAGATGGCATTTTCTTTAATGCAGGATGTTGCAACCCTAGAAATGCATCTGGAAATAGCCACAATTAGGAAAATTACATTCAAAAGGAGGGAAAAGAGATCAGAGCAAACTTTTTAATCACTTTGAGGTCAAGACCGCTGGTTGGGCTTTGGTCAGAAGAACGAGAGCATTGTTCACGTCGAGGCACAAATTGAAAATATTTGTCAGGTTTTAAATTATATGCTAATAGATGATTATATTTCTGACTGGCACAGATATTTAGTATTAAAAGCTGCTGAGACAACTCAGCATCAATAAATATAGCTTGTAACTTTATTTAATAGAATGACCTTATTAGTTAGTATTGAAGGAGCTTTGGAAAGTGCTGTCTGTGGACCTACTGAAGAATTGTTCACTTGTCTTTTTTTTCTATTGCATTGCTTAAAACCACTAATAAAACTTGCCTGTACAAACCCCAGCTTTTTCATCCACTCCATTTCCCTAAATAGGTCATTGCACAAAATCATCTCCAGTTAACTATCAGCATTAAGGAGTCTGACTCAGTCCTCAAAATTAGAAAGACTGGCTAAAACGAAAATTCTTTCTAAAAAGATGAACTCTTAATTTGGCACGTCTAGATAATTTAGAATGATTTTGCCTTTTCCAACCACTCTCCAAAACCAGGAAAAGCCCATTACCAAAATAAAGGATGAGATTTCCATCCAGTCTGTTGACTCTGAAAAGGAGAGGGTTAAGAGAAGCCTCCTATAGTACCACTGTAGGAGGAAAGTGAAATCTGCAATCAAGCTGTTTAGAAAAACAGAGCAGCATTCTGATGGAAAATCTGCACCAGGCTCAAAGATTTAATATTTTATTTCACTCACGCCCACATAAACACAAAACCCATCCTGGTATGCAAACAAGCCCACATCTCTGCTCCTTCTGTGTTACAGACCCTTCAGTGTGTAATGCAAAAACAAACTCTGCATGTCATGGGCTCATCCTGCACCACGGGGTAATTTGGATTCAGGTGACCTGGATAGAGACAGAGATTTTATCTCAAGTTTTCAAGTCGAACCTATTTCTATTTATGACCCACACTTCAATTCTTTTATGACTCTGGTTGCTGTGACAGTGGCACAGCACAGAATAAACACACAACCTGTTTGCATAAGCTGAGCAATTCATCTGAGAAGCTCAAGCAGCCAAGAACATTTCTCTGGTAAACATAATATCAGCTGCACTGTCACACACACAGGCAGGGGAGGTGCAATAAGGAAGAAGCAGTGAAAAAAGTGCACCTGGAGCAAGAGGGAAAACTTCCCCACTTTAAAATGAAAGCTTTTTTCCAGGGGTTTGTGTGCCCCTGTGACAAAAGAGAGAAGAACCAGCCTGCATCCCGATACAGATGGAGGGGACATGCAGGATGCTGCTCGAGTTCCCAAAGAAGTGACCTTTTGTCACTTGGGAAATCTTGTCACAAGGTTGGGAAGTTTTTCTTTTGTGCCCAGTGGCTCTGATGCTGTTGGTGCAGCAAAGGAGCAGTGGGACCAAGTAACAATAACCCACACTCTGAAATTCAGGCTTAGAACAGGAATTGTTCCTCATCCCTCTCTCCTGGCACAGACCCTCAAGTCTTGCCAGCTCCCAATACTTGCAGGACTTTATGCTGACACATTTCTTGACAGGATGTGGGTACTGACATTTTCCTTCTATAGTTATGGTACAAGAAGTAAATGCACGCAGAGAAGTTATTTCAGGAATAAAGGGAGATGTCAGATTTGGGAGGCTTCCAAAAATAGGCCCAGGGAGGATTCAAAAGGAAAACGCAGTTGGAACAATGGACACGTTCCCCTCGTGATGATCCCCTAAACTTCTGTAGGTGAGGAAGATTTTGGAGGCACAGAGCTGGAGTACAAACACAGGAGCCACCTGGACATTTTGAGGCAAACCTCCCTACTACTGGCTCACAAACTGAAGGTCAGTGGGAAACCTGTGTAAGGAGAAAAGGGAATTCCAGTTCTGCTGTCCCAGGGGAAAATGTGCTCCCTATGCCCTGATTCAGCTGTGCTTAGGCCATACTCAGTTGGCACCAGCTGATCTCAGTCAGGTTTACAAACCCCATGGGCCATAAAAGTGAGGTGCCAGACCTAAATTGCTGTTTGGGGACCTTAGTAAAGCAATGGTGGGTGAGAAGGTGTTTGCTGTGCTGCAGCCAAAGCAGCATTTGTGCTGCTTGCCCGGGGCAGCAGGATGTGGCAGGAGCTGTCTGTGCAGCTCCTGTCCTGCCCTTTGCCCCCCAGCCCTCAGGTGTTGTGTCACCTGAGGTTAAAGATACCATTTATAATGTGTCATTTCCTAACACAGCTCCAGCAGAAACAGCAGAAGCATCAGCTTATGGCGCTGAGGAAGAAAGCAAAGCAAGAGCTTGAGGAAAGCCACAGGTTTTTGAGGGACCTGCTGCAGCTCAGTTCAGAGGTAAGTTATGATTTCAGATCCTGGGTTAACACCTCTAGGCCCCAACTCTCACCTTAGTAAAGCAAAATACACACAGTCCTAAATACACAGCAGTCTGTGAGCTGCTGTACCACCCTACCCTCATATGCCCACAGAGTTTTCTCCCAGCCCATTAATTAATCAACTCTTAAGGAATTGTTGGCATAGGGGCTTTCCAATGATGATGAGGAACAAAGGGTCAAATGTTTTGCTTCTCAACTAGATCATTGAGGTGTGTGACAATTTCTGTGTGTGCAGGACAGCCGGAATTCCAAAGGCAGTGATCCTCCTGTGACAAGACTGTACCACGCAGAGCAGGCACAGACAGGACACTGGCTGGAAGGTGACCTTGCTGCTGGCAGGTACAGGAGGCAGGAGACAGAGAGGCACTCCAAGGATTTGGCCTGTGGTTTGACTATATTGATATTTTGGGGCACTAAAGTAATTGCTATATAGTCCTTTTTACTCTGATTTATGCCCATATTACAGTACTAACACCTTTCCAATGTTGTGGGAGGTCTTGAACTTTTAAAAAAGTAGAAACCCCTCTGAAACTTGTGTGAAAAGTATAATTTTCTTCATTTTGCTTTACTATCATACCCTTGATGTAAATTAGAATATTGAACGTGCACTTTTTTTATGTTCATTTAAAGTGGCATAAAGACTTGAGAATTGCTTCCAGGGTCTTATGGGTGCAATTACCAGAAAGGCACCTTTGCACAGGTAAAACTTTCAGTATCACATAAAAATGAGCAGCATTCTGGCTTGAAAAGATTCAATCTCCACAGAGGACTTGGCTGTGAAAGCTAGGAATTGAAATAATATCTCTGACTGCAATAAGAAAATATTTCCTTTTTCTTACCTTCAGTAATCAAGAGATGGGTTCACTGAGACACTCTGTATTGAAGACAAAGAGAGATCCCAGTCCAGTGGATCCCAAAATACTGAGAGAAAGAAAACCTCTAGGAGGAGGAGGTTCATATTGCTCAGTGCATCAAGGAGGTGAACATGAAGCTAAAGGATTTAGTGGTACTGGGAAAATGCCCCATTCAATCTGGCCTGGAACAAAATTTTCTTACTAATTTTGAAAATTTTGACCTAAATATTTATGTTCATTGTGCATCTTTAAACTGTGGGCCATCATCCATTATACTCCTGGCCCTTCCAAGACAATCATGTTGAGAGCTGAGAGTTATTTACCCTATTCATGGCCCCCTTTTTAAATTTTTACCTGTTTATCATGATTTCACTTGTGAGGGAGATTGTTGTCCATATCTTGCTCCAGGAAGTGAACAGCTGTGGGGTGACTTTTCTGGCTCTTAGTGAGGGCAGTGGCCAGGCCTGGCTCANAAGTCTTGCCAGCTCCCAATACTTGCAGGACTTTATGCTGACACATTTCTTGACAGGATGTGGGTACTGACATTTTCCTTCTATAGTTATGGTACAAGAAGTAAATGCACGCAGAGAAGTTATTTCAGGAATAAAGGGAGATGTCAGATTTGGGAGGCTTCCAAAAATAGGCCCAGGGAGGATTCAAAAGGAAAACGCAGTTGGAACAATGGACACGTTCCCCTCGTGATGATCCCCTAAACTTCTGTAGGTGAGGAAGATTTTGGAGGCACAGAGCTGGAGTACAAACACAGGAGCCACCTGGACATTTTGAGGCAAACCTCCCTACTACTGGCTCACAAACTGAAGGTCAGTGGGAAACCTGTGTAAGGAGAAAAGGGAATTCCAGTTCTGCTGTCCCAGGGGAAAATGTGCTCCCTATGCCCTGATTCAGCTGTGCTTAGGCCATACTCAGTTGGCACCAGCTGATCTCAGTCAGGTTTACAAACCCCATGGGCCATAAAAGTGAGGTGCCAGACCTAAATTGCTGTTTGGGGACCTTAGTAAAGCAATGGTGGGTGAGAAGGTGTTTGCTGTGCTGCAGCCAAAGCAGCATTTGTGCTGCTTGCCCGGGGCAGCAGGATGTGGCAGGAGCTGGCTGTGCAGCTCCTGTCCTGCCCTTTGCCCCCCAGCCCTCAGGTGTTGTGTCACCTGAGGTTAAAGATACCATTTATAATGTGTCATTTCCTAACACAGCTCCAGCAGAAACAGCAGAAGCATCAGCTTATGGCGCTGAGGAAGAAAGCAAAGCAAGAGCTTGAGGAAAGCCACAGGTTTTTGAGGGACCTGCTGCAGCTCAGTTCAGAGGTAAGTTATGATTTCAGATCCTGGGTTAACACCTCTAGGCCCCAACTCTCATGACAGCAGTCCTAAATACACAGCAGTCTGTGAGCTGCTGTACCACCCTACCCTCATATGCCCACAGAGTTTTCTCCCAGCCCGTTAATTAATCAACTCTTAAGGAATTGTTGGCATAGGGGCTTTCCAATGATGATGAGGAACAAAGGGTCAAATGTTTTGCTTCTCAACTTGATCATTGAGGTGTGTGGCAATTTCTGTGTGTGCAGGACAGCCGGAATTCCAAAGGCAGTGATCCTCCTGTGACAAGACTGTACCACGCAGAGCAGGCACAGACAGGACACTGGCTGGAAGGTGACCTTGCTGCTGGCAGGTACAGGAGGCAGGAGACAGAGAGGCACTCCAAGGATTTGGCCTGTGGTTTGACTATATTGATATTTTGGGGCACTAAAGTAATTGCTATATAGTCTTTTTTACTCTGCTTTATGCCCAAACTACAGCATTAACACCTTCCCAATATTTAAAAAAGTAGAAACCCCTCTGAAACTTGTGTGAAAAGTATAATTTTCTTCATTTTGCTTTACTATCATACCCTTGATGTAAATTAGAATATTGTACGTGCACTTTTTTTATGTTCATTTAAAGTGGCATAAAGACTTGAGAATTGCTTCCAGGGTCTTATGGGTGCAATTACCAGAAAGGCACCTTTGCACAGGTAAAACTTTCAGTATCACATAAAAATGAGCAGCATTCTGGCTTGAAAAGATTCAATCTCCACAGAGGACTTGGCTGTGAAAGCTAGGAATTGAAATAATATCTCTGACTGCAATAAGAAAATATTTCCTTTTTCTTACCTTCAGTAATCAAGAGATGGGTTCACTGAGACACTCTGTATTGAAGACAAAGAGAGATCCCAGTCCAGTGGATCCCAAAATACTGAGAGAAAGAAAACCTCTAGGAGGAGGAGGTTCATATTGCTCAGTGCATCAAGGAGGTGAACATGAAGCTAAAGGATTTAGTGGTACTGGGAAAATGCCCCATTCAATCTGGCCTGGGACACAATTTTCTTACTAATTTTGAAAATTTTGACCTAAATATTTATGTTCATTGTGCATCTTTAAACTGTGGGCCATCATCCATTATACTCCTGGCCCTTCCAAGACAATCATGTTGAGAGCTGAGAGTTATTTACCCTATTCATGGCCCCCTTTTTAAATTTTTACCTGTTTATCATGGTTTCACTTGTGAGGGAGGTTGATGTCCATATCTTTCTCCTGGAAGTGAACAGCTGTGTGACTTTTCTGGGTCTTGGTGAGGGCAGTGGCCAGGCCTGGCTCACTGGTATTTTCCAAAGGCACCTTGAGTTCAGGAATGGATGTTAACTTGTACTGCGGGAGTTGTTTTTTGGGTCTCTTTTTTTCCTTTCAGATATTTTATTTTTGGTGACATTAACTCTCTGCCTTGGGATCTCTGCCAGCAGATCACGGGCACTCATTGCACAGCCATCACACCTTGAATCTGTTGTTACCTTGGGTGAATCTGCCCCACGAGGAGACCTGGGACAACTCTGGAAAGGGCAGTGACCAGGCCAGCTCCAACAGCCAGGTAACCCACAGAGCCTTTGTGCAGAATTAGGCCACAAAAATTACATTGGTTTTACCTTTGAAATTCTTCAAAGACATGGCAGATACAATTTCCACTGGGAGCTGGTGTTTGGCTACAGTCTGCCAACTCTGTTCCTTCTCCCAGACACGCTGCTGTGTTTCCTCAGTCTTCAGAACAGTCTGAGGGGTTCTTTCTCTGGGTTGGTTGGTTTCTTTGATTTTAGTCCCTCTGTCAAACTGTTCACCCGATGATGCCGATCCTCTGCTCTGTCCCCAGAGGAGCGCAGCCTTTCTTCACTCCGGAGGTTCCAGAACCTTCCGTGGTTCCGGCCTGGCCGTGGTGGAGCAGCGCCTGAGGGCAGAGGAGCTGCGGGCTCGGCAGCAGGCCATGCTCCTGCAGCTCCGGAGAAAGGCTCTGCGGGAGAGGGCCAGGGCCCAGCTGGCCTGCCTGGGCCACCGGAGACGGTGAGGGGCACCGCCGCTGGAGGCCTGCTCGGCCGGGACTGCTTTTCCTCCTCTCAGGGGAACACAATAAATGTAAAATCTTCTTGGAAAGGATGTAGCAAGTAAAGCATGAGGAGAGGAAAGGAGCCTGAATGGTTTTAGTGTCTCCAGAGCGGAGTTGAGCTTCAATTGCAGCCTCCTCTGTGGCGATGTGAGGCACCGACTGGGCTGAGGAGCCCTCAGGGACGGGCGGTGAGGGGCGTCCCTCAGGAACAGACAGTGATGGGAGTCCCTCAGGAACGGACAGTGATGGGAGTCCCTCAGCACTGACCGGGATGAGGAGCCCTCAGGGACGGACAGTGAGGGGCGTCCCTCAGCACTGACCGGGATGAGGAGCCCTCAGGGACAGATGGTGAAGGGCGTCCCTCAGCACTGACCAGGCTGAGGAGCCCTCAGGGATGGACAGTGAGGGGTGTCCCTTGGCACTGACCAGGATGAGGAGCCTTTAGGAATGGACAGTGAGGGGTGTCCCTTGGCACTGACCAGGATGAGGAGCCTTTAGGAATGGACAGTGAGGGGTGTCCCTCAGCACTGACCATGCTGAGATGCTGTGAGCAATGCCCCAGTGCTCAGGAGACTTCAGTTGCTTCAGGAGAGGTTCAGGCACCACGACCCCAGGGTGGTGAGATGTCTTCTGAGTGCATCAGAACTTTCTGCAGAGCCTTCCATGCCCACAGCTGCTTTGAGAAGAGCTTTGCTCCCATCCCATCCATAAATTCAAGGCATTTAATGATCTGACTCTGATTCTCATCCTTGTGATCTCCAGTGTTCTGGAAAACCTGCAGGAGAGTACTGGAGCCTCTGCCATGGCAGCAAAGCAGCACAAAATCCTGATGGAGCTGAAACGGGAGCAGGTAATGCTGCAGCGAGAGGAGCTGGGATTCAGCTCATATCCACAGGGAGCTGCTTGGAGTTGCTGGAGCAAGTGGGGTTTGTGTTTAAAAAAAAATAATCACTTTGCATCCATTATTCTGCATGTTTCCTACATACCCACAGTGAGGTGGGTTTTGTGCCAAAGTCAGCAGTCTGTAAATCTTGGATAAAAGAAAACATCTTTTTTTTTCTCTTCTGCTACCTCACAGTTATTGTGAATTTTTCTATTTATGCCATAACAAACAGGTCATATAATGCAGGTTTCCACTGATTTATGCTCGTGATGTTGAAATATATTAAATTAATCTGACAGGTAATTTTATAGTCTCAGTTATTCCACTATGCAGGGTTCATAGTTACACTTGGTAGTCAAAAAAATTTCTGTCCTGCTCCTTACGTAGTGCAAGCCTCTCGTTTAAGTGAAGGAATTCCTAGTGCAAACCACAAGCACCCTGTAGTTTTGAATGATCTGAAGACAATTAATTTTTAAAGGTCTCACCACTTGACACCCCATCAAAACAGGCTATTTTGGGATTAAAAGTGCTCTATATTAAGAGACATTATACATATTTTGAAGTGTAGCTCTTTGTTATCTTCACTCTGTTATGCTCCTTTCTTCCTCTGCTTTGTGTAGGCAGAAATCCAGCACCTGCAAAACATCCACAGGGCAGCCCATCAAGAAAGGAAGCTTTTATTAAAGCAGCAGAGAGAAATCTTAATGATGCAGCATTCAACAGCACAACTCCAGGAAAAGCTGCACAGTTTGGCTGTGGAGCAGGAGGTTATGAAGTCAGGGAGTAAAGAGAGTTCTGCCCAGCTAAAGCATAAAAAGAGCAAGAAATATGAGGGGTAAGTAAAACCTTTCTCAGCGATTGCTGAAGGTAAGACCAAATCCAGTGGAGAAGATGGAGACAGGTATATCCTAGTTAATTGTGTGAGCTTTAGAAACTCCAAAGAGGAAGTTTATGATGATAAATTTTTAAAACTTCTGTGTTCAAGCAGTTGATAAATCAAGATCACTGCTTATCATTCTGTCCTAAATAGTGAGTGCCTCAGGGCACCTTTAATGATGCCACACAACTGCTAATGATAGTTCATGTTTTCGTGGTGGCTTTTAACTACAAGCCCAAACCCACTTTGCAACTATATATTAATTAGGCTTCACAATACCCATATGGAATGAGTAGAAATGTATTGATTTAATTGGTGGAATTCACTCCTTTGTCACCCTCTGGCTCTGAGCCTCTGTACCACTCAGCCCCTCTGAGCTGGTCTGTGCTTCACCGAGGGTTTAACCACAGAAGGATTTTGTAATACATGGGGCTAAATTTTAGGCTTAAACTGAAGCACAGAGGTGTCATGTAAAATCCTACAGTAGGATATAATTCAGGAGTTTAGTCAGACTGAGAAATCCCCATCCTGCTGGTCCCCACGAGCTGTATCCTCTGCATCCCTGTCTGCTTCCCACCGGCCTGGAGGAGCTGAGCAGTGTGAATGAGAACCCCACAGCATCCACACTGCTCACAACAGAAATCTAGTTTGCTTCAGGAAGAGAAAAAGCAGTTAAAGACATATATTTATCTATAAGAATTAAAACCCCCTTTCATTCAGTGTTACCCAGAGCTCTAGCAGGGTGGTGAGTCAGGTTTGTGCATTTACTTAAAGTCCCCACAGGGGAAGGCTTTCAAATAAATCCCTGCATGGAACTGATCTATAATTCATGGTGTTATTGATTACAAGTCAGAGAAATCTTTAAAAGGTTTCTTGGCTGTGCTTTCACTTCTTATTACTGACAAGGCTGCTCGTAGGAGAACAGTGAATATTGGTGTCAGTCTGGAGCAGCCAGGGCCTGGTGGAACTCAAATGCACCCAAATTCTGTCTGACTGTCCATAGATCTCTGTCCTGTATAGGAGTGCAGAGTGGTGATTATGCTATTTATCCACCTGCATGGGGATGTTCATATTTTATACTGATCAGGAATGAAGCATTCCATGTCTAACTCTTCACAGTTTTTCTACCGAGAACAAGGAGTCACTGGTACAACACCAGAAACAGGTGGAGGAGTTCCCAGGTTTGGAGCAGTCTCTTGATGCTCAGGATAATGTTTTCTTACCTCTGGAACAAAATAATTCAGCTGGAATGGAACCTATAGCCACACTCATTACAAGGAAAGGCCCGAAGTGTGGATTTCTGGTAAGGAATTCCATCAATGCCTAAAGAAAGGGTGTCCCAGATTATATTTGCCTTAAAATAGGACCCCAGCACAAGACTCATTTGGCACTTAGGGACATGAAGTCAAAATAAGTGTGTTGGTTATGTGCACATTTCCTTAAGACATTAACTCTGTCTCCTAAATATTTACATTCTAGGAATCTGTGCTGGAGGAAAAGGCACTTCTTTCAAACCCTGATCCTAAAGATAATGAAGATATGAATCCATGTGGCAGAAAATACCCAGTGAATGGCTTGGGGATGCTTCCTACTTGGTGTAACTCATGCCTGGTTCAGGCAGAAAATACTCTTGAAGGAACAGGTCAATCATATCTAATGCTATTATGTCCAATCTGTCTCAACTACTTCAATCAAATTTTAATCCAGACAGAAAGAGAGACAATCTTCTCATTTATTACCGAAGTGTCTTGCTCACTATAGCCAATGTATAAATCACTGCTGGGCAAGATGGTGGGGATCTCTCCGAGGTTTATTAAGAGATATGATTATATTGCTTCCCCAGAACAAATCATAACTTACTCTGATTGTGTCATTAACATTTTGCTCTCTTTTGATGCAGTTTTTCAAGAATTTAAGGCTGTTCTTTCTAAAAGAACATAGATCAGTTGAGGATAGACTTGGACAGGACATGCTGGAGTTATTTTTGTTTCCAGGTTTTAGCCTCAGTTCATATTTCTTACTCTCAGTAGGACAGGTGAAAAAATAACAGTTTATATATGAGTCAGTTATCTCATTTACATAGTTCTGGGTGTGCATAATCTCTCTATTATAAATATTTATATATCGTGGCAATATTTCCTATTTCTCTTTCTAATGAACCATCTTTCTGCATTTCATAGAATCATAGAATACCCTGATTTGGAAGGGACCCAAAAGAATCATAAAGTCCAACTCCTTATTTACTCCTAGATATCATAGTGAGGAGCAAGATAGATTCATGTATCCTAAGTGATCTATCAGCAAGTTCTTCTGTAAAATATTTTGTTTAAATGCTGGTTTTTTAAAAAAAAAATCTTTTAAATGTTCCAGTTAAAGAAGTAGAAGTGCCTGTCCATTCTGAAATCCATCAGCTGGATGCCAGTCAATGTTTGAAGCATTTGGACCATATTTCTCATGAAGCTTCTGATGAACTAAATTTAAAAGCATTTTCTGAAGGATTAACTTCCACTGAATCATTGTCCAAGTCGAACAACTTCTTTTTGAAATCTGAAAGTGCCAAATCAGACTCTTCTCACTCAGAATTTCAGAAAGTGTCAGCAGTTTGGGTCAACATCTCGAAAAGTTCCATTTCAGACCCGGAATCAGAGCTGAAACATGGAGAGGACACAGATGTCAGTGGCCCAGAAGAGTTTGTCTGTGACAGCGGTGATGTGTTTGCTAATCTCTCAGAAGAGATGCCAATAGCAATAAGGAAAACATCACCTAGTGACAAACACAATGAACGTGAGCTGCCTGAAGATGACAGAGCTGAGACTTCATCCCTGTCCCAGAAACACCCCGGAGACACATTGGATTGTGTCTGCACTGACCACCTGCTTTCTTTCATTCCAGCAGAAGAAGCAAATTCCTCCAGAATGGAGCCAGCACATTCTCCCCAGTCTGAAAACCCTTCTGAGGGAGTGGATGAGCCACACCTGGAGGAGCTCTCACAAAGCTGCAGCAGAAACAAACCCTGCTCTCAGGAGATCCCAACACTGGGGAATGCTGCAGCTTCATGTACTGATGCAACCTCCAGTGGTGATAAGGGTCTCCCTCCAACTGATGAGGATGCCTTATCGGAAATGCTGTGTCCTGTGGATGAAGTATTGTCCTCTGGAAGTGCTGACTTGCCATCCTCTAACAAAAAGGATTTGTCATTTCCAAGTGAAGATCTTCCTCCTCCCCCTTTAGGTGCGGATGCGATGAAAAATGGGGATCCTGCCTCCAGCACGGATGATTTCCCATCTCCACCGGAACAAGTGACAGGCTCAGAATCTAGTCAGGGCATGGGTGAAGATATATCACTGGAAATGGATGCATTACCCCCATTACCTGATAACACCGTGCCTGAAGAATTTCCCCTGCTCAGTACAGAGACAAGTGGTGCTTTTTCACCTCAGGATGGTTGTCTCTCAGAACAATCTACATTCACAGCTCTTCCCAGCTGTTTATCAGAAAATGAGCATGGAGAACAGGAGATGCTTTTGCAGCATTTGGAGTTTCTGCCTGTGTCAAATACACATTCTTGTGGTGGAAGTAAAAGTCCTGAATTCCCAATGGAACAATGCAAAATGTATGAAAAGCTGCCCAGTGCTGAGGAGGACAGTGACGACCCATTATCATCATTTGAAATTGGGGACAGAGTGTTGGTAAAGCACAGCCAGCCTGGAACTCTGATGTTCAAAGGCCAGACTCACTTTGGCAGTGGCCACTGGGCTGGCGTTGCACTGGACAAAGCTGAAGGTGACAGTGCTGGAACTTATGAAGGGGTGAAGTATTTTGAGTGTGCTCAGCACTGTGGGGTCTTTGTCAGACCTGATGAGATTTCACACCTGCTGGGTGTTAACAAAAATAGCTCCAGCTACATGGGATATGAAGACTCTGACTCCTCCCATGATGATGAGGATGACTCCCTCAAAGGAGACTGCAAATACTCTAAGGATGATGAGCAGAGAGTGGGGTTTGCAGAGGAGAAAGCAGAAGACACAAACAATGCCGGAGGTTCTGAAGTGAGAGAAAAGCAGTCCGGATTACACAGTGCCTTGCTGTCTGGAAAAGGGCAAAAGTTTCCCCATTCCAACCAGTGT
This sequence comes from Sinosuthora webbiana, assembly GCA_013397395.1. Classification (NCBI taxonomy): domain Eukaryota; kingdom Metazoa; phylum Chordata; class Aves; order Passeriformes; family Sylviidae; genus Sinosuthora; species Sinosuthora webbiana. The sequence continues at coordinate 20,109 of VXBN01013044.1, read as the reverse complement.
CCCTGTAATGAATTCCTCTGTCAAAAGAACTTAATGTGCTTGGGATCAGATAAAGAAAAAACAGAACTGACACAGATAAAACAAACGATATTTGCAGATGCTCTTCCAAAGAAAAGCAAGACAGATGAGGTAAACACGAGCAAAAATATTTGTTGCTTGGTAGAGGATCAGAAAAGAATTAAACTTGCTGATGATATTGCAAGTGAACTCAGTAAAAAACTTCTGTTTGACATTTTAATTGCATCTTCTGAAACAGCTCAACACAAATATAAAAGTGCCTTTGAAAAAGACATGATGAATTATGGCAAAGACCTGAGGCAAGGAGACAATCAGAAACCATTTCTCCTCAAAGAAAATTCAGTTGCTGCCTTATCTGAACCATCAGCAAATGTTTCTGATGTTTTACTGGGTGATTTTGATACGCTTTGCATTCAAGATTGTCACACAGTAACAGACAGAATTGTAACTAAATTTATAGATGATGCAGTTAAAGAATATAAGAAGATTAAAAGAAAGCACAGATCAAAAGCAGACAAGGTGCTTCATTTATCTCCAGAGACTTCTCCAACCACTTTGCCTGTAAGTAGAGTGAGAAAGTTTTTGTTTCAAGTGCTGGCCCTGAAGGTGGGTCTATAGAGGCAAGAATTTCTGTGACCCAGTTTTGCATCATCCTTAAAAATTATATCCATGTTAGGAACCAGATTGCTCACTTCATGTGACCCATTCCTTATTTAAGGAATTATCCTGTATCCATTACACATAGCATGTGTGTGGTCCAAACAAAGAAAATGTGACTTCTTTATTGGAATTTGTCAGTTGTCAAAACTGATAAATCTGTATAAACATCACTTTTTATTAACTTCAGAGCAAACCTGGACACCTGTCAGCTCATCTGCCTGACTCTTTCCAGCTCCTGGCTGTGAGAAAATTGCTTTGAGGGTGGTGGTGATGGGGAGAGCAGTTCCACATTTAGAACAGAAATGTTGCTAAATGTCAAAAAATCTTCATGGAACTCCAGAACTGTAATTCTAATTCTGAATTCTGCCAAATACAGTTAAAATAGGTTTGGGTTGTTTTTTTTAATAATACATCAGTAAGCCTTCCTTTGAACCCATGAATAAGATGGTTTTAAGTGTAACCTTGATCAGTTGCTAATAATCTCAATAGCTCTGAAAATATGGACTATATCATCTGTCTTTTCTTTTTCTCTCTTGAAGCTCCTTTTAAAAATCCTTGATGCTGGTGTTTTTGGAAGCTCTGAAGATTTTGATCAGCCGAACTCTGACCAAAACCTGCTGGTGAGACAGACACAAAAGCAATATTTGTACAAATCAGACCAGTGGCACTCAGCTCCTTGGAAGAAAACTGTGGAAGTTCCTCTCGTGATACCACATAACAGTTCTCATGTTAAAAATTTGTCCGCACATGCTGTGGAAGAATTATGGACCCCAGAGAACATAAATTCAAATTTCAGGAACATCAACGTGCCAAAGTACTTGGAATATAATGATCTCCCAGGGAATGATTTGGAAGCAGAAAGCAAGAGGATGTATAATCAGGTATTTTTAAAGCACTAACTGTTAGTTAGCTTTTGTAGTGTTTTGGAGGCTGAATCATACTAGCTAATATTTAATATTATTCCAGTTGCTAACACTAAATATAACTAAAGGGACACCAATCCAGCTCTCCTGACTTCAGGGCCCTGCTGAGTTTGTTACAGGTTATATTTGACTTGAGCCGTGAGTTGCTGTGTGCAAAATATCAAGTGACTGCAAAGCCAAATATGTTCCCATGGATGAAAAAAAAAGTGGGATCTCACTGTTCCAGGCAGCTCTGCAGAAGGATGGATGTCAGTGATGTCAAGGTATGTTCTGGCAATGTAAAGCACAGAAACAAGAGTGAAACGAGCAGAGATTGCAGTGGCAAAAAGAAATGTGAAATTTATGAGGATTATGGCAGTGTAACTGAGGTGATGGGAGAATAAATAGCATTACTCTGAAATGCCTGAATAAATACAGACTGAGCTGATTAGTCAAGACATTCCACATATATGGAGTTCAGAATGGGAATGGGCCTTTAAACTCTCCTAATAATGATTATTTTGTGTGTAACCTCCCAAGTAATATTATGATTAAAATGTGTTAGTTGGCCAGTATTGATCAGCTGCCTCTAGATCAGTCCCCTAAAGCTTGGGATGTTTCTGGAGTTAAAGCTGGATTTTCACACTGGCACCTGTCACTCATCTGGAATGACCTGGTGCTTCACAGCACCAGAATTCTTATGAGGAGAGTTCTTTTCAGCCTTCTTTATTTTGTAGACGTTTGTTCAGGGTGAAATTATTAAAATAATGAACCTGGAACAGAATGACTTAGAAATGAAAAGAAAATTCCTAAATATGACCAAGTATGGAAACTGTAAGAGAGACAGAGTGGACCTGATTCTGGTAAGCAGACTTTCCAATGGGAATTTATTTCCTCTAGACTTAATCTAGAAATTCTCATCCTTTTGTGAGAATCACATGTACTTAAATTAACTTCAGAACTTCAAATTGCTGCCTTTTTGAAAATTGAATTAATAATCCAGTAGTTCCAGTTCTCGTGAGTGGCTTAAATTAAATAAATTAATGATGCAGATGGAAAGTCGTTGGATTAGGTGCAGTGCCTCAGTACTTTTGCAAAGCCTCTTATTTTTGAAGTAAAACTCCTTTCCATGTTGTATTTTAGATCCAGGAGCTTCGCAAAGAAGAATCTCAGTGGACTTCCTACGGTGATGATGAATTAACAGTGAAGATGAGGATGACTGAAGCCATATTTGATAGTTTGATCCTTGACACAATCAGAGTTCTGAATAAGATTTATCTGAAAAAAGCCTGTTTTAAAGGTGACTGTGCACCACCTTTTGTCTTTTAATACACAGTGGAACTGGTTAAGAGGAGCCTGGAGATGGCTTCAGAGAGGTGGCACAGGGAATGGCAGGACCTGCAGCCAGACATTCCGGTTAATTGTCTATAATTTTATGCAAATGAGGCAAATGTTGATGTGATGCACTTTAAATTGGAGATTTTCTATCAGCACCTCCAATTCCTAACAATTAGATATGTGCCTGCAATTGGGTTATTTATCATGCAATTCACAGGAGCCCATTGAATTTTTACAACATCCAAATGTGGGGTGCTGAGGATGAACTTTAATAGACAAAAGAGAAGGAATCAATACTCCTTTTTTGTTGGCAAAACTGGGGGGAAAAAAATCAAGATTTTGACAAGGAAATAGAAGCATTTCCTCAGCATGGTTAATTGTTCACTATGCTAATTGCTGTGGTCCCTCCTATTTTGTATTGAGAATCAAATTTTTGTATGTTCTTTTTAAAATAAATACTGTGCAAATATTTCTTACTGGAATTCAGAAACTGTTCGTTATTGATTAATTGCGTGTAAAGAGATCAGATTTTTTCCAATCCTATTCAGAGTGTCTTTCAGATAAAATTAAAACCAGGATCAATAAAGATAGATTATATATAAATTTAAGATTTAAAAATGCAATACCTAAAATGCGGTTGGGGGAATAGAAAGACGTTTTATGTTTGTATTTTTAAGTACTGTTGGCTTAATTGTTTTTGTACTTGTTTTCTGAATAAAATATGATATACATAGCTTATTTTGTTTGTTTATTTTCACTGAAATCAACTAGAATTACAGATTATCTCGTACACACGGCTCTTCTCAGCAGTGAATGGGTGCACTCTTGTTTTGTTTTGCTGGGCACATTAAACCCTCCCCTGCTTGTTGCCATATGAACAGAAATAAAAAGGCAACTTCTGCCCCCAGCGCCTTAACTCTGGTGATCTTATCCTATAAACTATTTTCATGTCTCTAGTGCTACATCTCCTTGTCTCTGACTTTATCCTCATTGATTAGTTAATCCACATGAGTTACTTGTTTTCTTGTTGTCAGTTTATAGCAGAATTTATCTCGATTTTTTTTCTCCTGGACTTAGACTGTTAGATACAATGACAAATCCATAAATTGCAGCACTCTGGTGTTTCAGTTTATCCTCACTCTGGTTTTGCAGCAGCAGGATCCTTGTGTTTGGAATGAAATCCATTAAAAATATTGCTCAGATACGAATAAATAGCTGAAGGAATGGTTTGATTTTAGCCTGATGTTACACCTGAGGCGGAAACCCGTCGGATTTGCAACGAGGGTTGTGAGTGAAGCCTGAACCCTCACAGGATGCTCTGCAGGGAAGGACACAGCTATAAAGTTACCTCCTGATGAGAATAAAAAGTGTGTACACAGAACATGTCAGACGTGTTTAATATCCCCCACCATTCCGTGTTCAAAACCTGAGATTCTGGCACCCAGATATATTGACCTGTTCACTCAGTGGCAAGGCTTCAATATCAAGATTACTCTCCTTCAAGGTCTAATATTTTGTTTGCCTTGGGTTTGATCAATATTAACCTCCTGGGTCAATAAATCTTGATACTAGCCTCAAGAGGAGTCATTATCTTTCATAGAAAATGATTATTTCTCAGTTAAACCCTACATTTAATTCTCCTGTAATCCATCTCTTTCATCGTCATACATTTAACAATTCTTTTGAATAAAATGTGCTCTAAAATATCTTAGGCACTGCAGATTTTTTTAAATCCTAATTAGCAGCTGCTGCAAGGCTTTTCAATTCTTGGAAGCTGAAACCATTTATTTTTTTGCTTGCTGTACCCAGGAAAAATAGAGACAGAAAACCCCAAGGCTGGGATGTGATATGAGAAACCATTTAGGTTGTATCTGTGGATATGGATCAAAAGATACGTGTCTGAACCACCTCAGATTTTATGGTCAGATAAAAGAAAGGGTCAGGAAAAGGCAAAAATAGCAGAATTTTACTCTTGTACTGTTTGTGGGTTGCTGGCCACAAACAATGATAAATTGAGTTCTAACCCCGAACTTTCCCAATGGGCCTGAATTAAGAATTGAAACCCCTTTGTTTCCCACTTGTTCTTCAAGGATTAAAAGAAGCGTTTGTGAGCAACGCAAGCAAGAATTATCTTTTCAGAGACCTCGTCTTTCATTATCGGAGTTTTAAACTCCTCTCAAACCCTTCTCTGGGGATGTTGTTGGATTTCTGCTTCTCGTTAAAATAATGAAAATTCTTGAGCCCAGAGTTAGAAGTGAAAGGAGACTTCCATACTGGGCTAGAGCTATAAAAGGTGCTAAAATCCATTACTAGTGCACATCCTGAATTTATAGAAAGGACAGAACTTCTATCAAACCGCCTACACACAGCCTTTTATCGGAGCTTCGGTTTGAGGAGAGAGAGCTCTTCCCCGCCGAGAGAGGTACTTTGGGATGAAAGAGCTCTCGACCCAAAGGCTGCCCTGCTTTCATCTCTGCTCAGCGAGACGACTTGTTAAGTTAAAACTTCTCTTTCTATACCAATTGTCACATAAATTTGGCCACCGAGTGATCTCACAGAAGGCCAGAAGACTGGAAGGGACCACAGTGGGTCCGGGAGTGCATCCTGCTGGTCCAGCCGGGTTATCCCAGAGCACCGGGCACAGGGTTGTGTCCCCGTGGCTCTGGAATATCTCCGGTGAGGAGACTCCACATCCTCTCCGGGCAACTTCTTCCCGTGCGGGGCCACTTGAGTGACGAGCGCTTTTTTAACACTCGCAGCTTGTTGGCTGCTCTCTGTTTCACGGATCGAATCAAACATCAAAGAACATTGGTTTTACTAATAAAATTTTTTATATATTCCGTATTTTGAAACGCTCAGGGGAAACGGAGAGTCTTTGCTGCCCTCAGGGACACCGGACGGTCCCTGCTGCCCTGAAGGACACGGACAGTCCGGTACGGGACAAGGGCAATCCCCGCTCCCCTCAGGGGACAAGGGACGGCTCCCGATCCCCTCAGAGGACACGGGACGGTCCCCTCAGGAACACGGACAATCCCGGCTCCTGCCAGGAACACGGGACAGCCGCCGATCCCCTGAGGGACGGGGACAGACCCCGCTCCCCTCAGAGCACCGCCGATGCCCTCAGGCCGGGCCGCCATGGCCGGCGCGTTGCCATGGCGCGGCCCCGCCCCGCCCCTCTCCGCGCGTCCCAACATGGCGGCGGCGGGCGGGGGCCGGCGGGCGCTGCTCCCGCTCCCGGTGCTGCTCCCGGTGCTGTTCCCGGCGCTGCTCCTGGTGCTGCTGGTGGCCGCCGCCACGGCGCGGCTCTACCGGCCCGGGCACGACCCGCTGACCGTGCTGACGGCCGGTTCCGTGCGGCCGGCGCTGCTCAACTCCTCGGCCGCCTGGGTGGTGCAGTTCTACAGCTCGTCCTGCGGCCACTGCATCGCCTTCGCGCCCACCTGGCGGGCGCTGGCGGGGGACGTCAAAGGTGAGGCTCGGACCGGGTCACCGCACACGGCCCCGCCGGCCCGGCCGCTGTCCCGCGGCCCTTCGCGGCCTCCCGCCGTGGCCGGAGCCCGTGCAGGGCCGCGGCGGTGCCTCGCGGTGCCCCGAGGGGCGCTGGGCTGGGGGACCGCGGGGCCTCGGTCACCGTGTCACCTGTGCGCCGTGCCACGTGTGGCCGGGGGTTGTGTGAGCCGCGGTGCCTTGGCGTGTGAGCATCAGCCTCATCCTCTGCTCTGGTATGTGAGCATCACCTTCATCCCCTACTCAGGTTTGTGAGCATCATCTTCATCCCCTGTTCTGGTGCTGCCTGGTGTATGAGCATCACCTTCATCCTCTGCCCTGGTGTGTGAGCATCACCCTCATCCCCTGCTCTGGTGATGCCTGGTGTGTGAGCATCACCTTCATCCCCTGCTCTGGT